>OY728126.1:583623297-584245767 GCA_963277665.1 Viscum album | reverse complement strand
CACTGTATGAATCATTAGTTTCTGAGAAATCCATTATTTCTTTCCAATTCAAAAAATTTCCACCTTTATTCTTTTTATTCAACCAATAATAATCTTGTATGAAATTCCTGGGTTTCATAAGTCTAAAAACATATAAGGACCATAACCTAAAAGAAGTAAAATGATTATATTTTATGAAATAATTCACATTATGAAATTCAAAAACATTAATTAGGGTTGGTGTTTTATATAATTACATCATCATAATTACATCAGAGACCCACATATTATACAGTAGAAATATAAATCTTAGGGGGGATATAAAAGAAACAAATAAATTATTACAATTAAAAACAATAAAATCCATAAATTGTTTACCTTTTTCTTCACCTTATTTTCGGCGAATATAAAATAAATCATATCCATATGGGATGAAAACTTTTTTCACAAAGAAAACCATTAAAATCTATAGAATGAATATAGAAACACTTGAAGGCCTTTAAGATAATTATATTCATAACATTTGTTCACTCATGCTATAAATAATTGTTTCATGACTATATATATAGGTTAAAAAACCTTAGTCAATTCTATATTTCTTAGCTTTTATGATAAGGAACATTACCGAATGAATTATAGAGATATTTCAGACTCACTAATCATATATGTTATATTAGAATCACCCATCGTACAACAAATATAAGGGTTAACTATCATCATTTACAATAATCAAGTACCATATCATGAAAAAACATTTTAATAATTCACATTTTCATCATAAATCCTTATAAAAACTCGTTTCAATCTGTAAGAGAAAAAAATTCAGTTTTCACATAAAAATGACAAAAAATTATGTTCCCCTAGAAAATATTTGTAAATATTAATATTCCTAACATATTCATGAAAATATTTTTCTTGAAAATAATTATAAAAAAATTGAATTAAATTATAATAATAAATAATCTATATTATAAAGGTTAATGGAAATCAGTCAATATATGTTAAAAACATTATTTTTGAAATTTTTAAAAATAAGTAGAAATTAACCCATATGGTAAATGTTGAAAAGATTCATATTTAAACTTTTTAAAATAAACTCAAATATAGAAAAAAATAACAATTATAAATATTTTATTAAAAAAACAAATATTCAATAAAAATTTAAAATATTATAGATATGAAGGGAAAATATTTTAAAACATTTTAAATATATTTTTTAAAAGAAAATATCATATGTTAGGTCCTATATATCTTCTTATGTCCTAGATATCATAAATAATAACATTATTTTTCTTTTATACATATTTACAGAAAAAAATTATTGATCATATCATAATTATTTTTCATTTTATTTTTTTATTATAATGTTTTAATTAGTTACAAAAATAGATATGTTTTTGTTGGGAATTTTGGGGTTTTTCAGTTTATACACCCAAAACCACATTGCTGTGTTGACCATATTCATGGGTTCATGTTTTCCTTATCTCCATAATCATAAAAAATTTAAATTTTTAATATTTTTATATTAAATACACTTTTTTTAACTAACCATGTAAGGAATTCCTAATAAATGAACCACATCATTTCATGGAGTTGTGATCTATACATATGCAGGAAAGACATTTCCACCTGTAAAACAAGTTGATAAGAAATTAATTAGATAATGTTTATATTTAGTCGAATCATAAATATGTTATGACTGGTTTATTTATGAATTATTTTTATCCTTATGACCATCCTTATATGGTGAAAATGAAAAATGTATTATATCACTTCACGGAGATAGTATTCCAAATATTCGCACGAACAACCTTATAAATTTTTATGGTTTTATTGGTAAAAAAATAGGTGATGTGTCATTTTTTAAATAATTAAAATTATATCATTAAAATCATATATATACATTTTTTACAAAATTTTAAACATTCATATGATCCAGTGATGAAAAATGAAATACATCACTTCATGGAGGTGGTATTCCACACGTATGCACGAGCAATGTTTTGATTTATAAAATTAAATGATAAAAGGGATATACCATAATCATAATAAAATTTAATTATATAGTATATAACTATTTTATTGGATCAAAATTTTTATGAAGGGTTTCAAGGAAGTAATTTACTAAATAAAAAAGTAAACAATTGGTTATGAATCATACATCTTTTTCAGAAAACCTCCTTAGGTTTATACACCAATCCATCTTATGATGGTATTATCATCAAGAAGGAACCTATAATGCCTGAAAAGGGATTTTAGGAAAGTATTTTGGTATGTATTTTATGATCTTTTAGGATTTTTTTTATTTCGTAATACTAGATATTGGATTTATTTTATAAGGGAGAGGAAACACTTGGTATTTTTAAAAAGATTAAAATATATCAGTATTACACTAGAAAATGGCTCAGAAATGACTAATATTTGAGAAATATATTATATATGGTCTAAATAAGAGAAAAAACTATTTCCTATACATGTCTTATGTTTATTTTAAACATTATTAGTTTAGGCATAACCCTTTTACCCCATTTTAACTCTTACCATGGTAAGGTACTATTTCACCATTATTACTAATCATAATGACAAAAAAATGTGGAATCATAATGAAATTTATATATTTTGATTCAAAATATGTATTCAATATTATAAAATTCAATTTATATAATTGAAGGAAGATAATTTTAAAATAATCCATCAAGATATGATAGAAAATAGTTTTCCAAGAAAAATGATTTTTTTAGAATAAAAATGTTTTTTGGGACAAAATAATGGGGAATATAGATTAAAAGGAAATTCATCAGATTATTTTTTATAAAAATGAATTGATTAAAATTTAAATCCAATTCTAAATAGAATAATATTTTTTAAATACATGAACTAAAATTTTGTTTTCTATAATATAATTATTTTATATTAATCACCAAAAAACATATCTTTTAGAAAATGCCCCAAAAAAATAACTCAATGATAATGTTTTTATGATGATTTAAAAAATGATATAATTTCTGTAAAATTAAAATTATAAAATCTCTAAATTATCTATTTAAATAAAATAATATAATTCATTAAATAGAATTTAGAAGGAATAAAACTATTTATTTTGATTGAGAATTTTGGTAATACTACAATAATAAATATAAATCTATAAAATCTAATTGATGAATAATAATAAAATAATAATTTTATTTAATATTAATATTATTTATTTTGTTACATTATTCCCATATTTGGAAATTTCATCCTCATAATTTTATATATTTCTTGAATAAGTGGGATATTTTTCCTTCAATGTATTTTCTAATTCTCAAGTTGCTTCTTCAGCCAAACGGTTTTTCTAAGAAACCATTACATGGTGAATCAATTTTTTCCAAAACGCCTAGTATCTATGATCAATAATCTGAATCTTCTTTTCCTCATATGAAATATTCTCTTCCAACTATAATACTTTAAGACTCAAAACATGGGATGCATCTGACACATGTTTCCTTAATATTGAACCCGGAAACACATAATGTATCTAGGATGAAATCATAGGAAATATTAATTAATAAAAAATAGATCCAAATATTTATATGATTGAATATTTTCCAACAAACCATATAATTGATGCTCTATTTCTATTAAAAGGCATAGCATTTTTTCAAGGAGATAATTTATGAAAAACATTATCACCTACCTTAATACCTTGTCAATTCCATGTTTCATGTCAACGTAATGAATTTTGGATTGTGAGTACCATTACCTCTCAATTCCTTATGTATTTTGAGTAACATGCTGACATCCTTGAGGATAGTAGTATAGATTTACCAACATATCTTTTTCCACTTCCAAGAAGAGGAATTAGGTAGAGACAAGGGTATAGGGTTGATTGTTTACTGCACAAGTACATGGTATATAGTATTATAATATTATTATTATTTAAAAATTTATTATTATCATTTAGTACACCAGTCATACATGATCATAATTGTTAAGGATCTATTTTTGGTGTCATGTTGGTTTTATTACTCATTCTATGTATGGGAAACTCAGTGCATGTGGAAACTTCCTGTATATGTTTCTGAGAAATAAAAAGGTGTCACGGTAGATCACTAAGACCAGGATTGTGGATATTGCAATGGTACTAAGATATAATATAGAGAATTAACAATTATTTTTTTATTTTAACTTGTCTTGCAATTACTTTATATTTTATTTCCACCTTGGTATCACTTTATACATTTATTATGTGCCTGGTATTCCATCTACTTAGATTTCACATGTTTACTCTTGTTAATTTTTAATTATATTCTTATTTATTATTATTTATTTTTGTTAATGATAATGATGGTATAGTCTCCCCTATGATTTAGTAATACCCTCAGAACTAGACAATAGCCTCTTATGTACAAGAAGACACACATGAGCTCATCTCAAACTATAGATCATAAACTTTGGTTCGAGTAGGGGAATAACACTATTTCCCGTGATCAAATGATGACCCAGAAACCATGTTTGAAATATAATATATCCATAGAATCTTGAAGTTATTTCCTTTTATAATAAAACATCTGGGAACAAGAACATGATGTATTTTCCTTGTTACTATTACATGGTTTTTTCTTAAAATTTCTGGTTGATAATTTTTTATCCATGAATAGAGAATAATTAAAACATGTATTTCTCACATATAAATAATGATATAGTTTATAAATCCGTGAACATTTTTATGTTCCTCAAAAATAGTAGCTACTAAAAATTACATTTCAAATCAAATAATAATATCATGAACATTTCTGGAGAATAGTGAAATAGTTCTCAAAACTATCACATGGTTTTATTCGACAAGGAAAGTAGATAGAAATTTATTTTATTTTTAAAAACCATGATAAGAAAACATATCCATGTACATGGACATCATATTAATATGTGTTTATCAAAGAGAAATCATGACATGTTTTTTTATCCCAACATGGAATTGTTTTTAATTTCTTTGAATTTATTTGTTACTTTTAACAAATACATATCTAGTAAATCTGAAATGAATACCTGAACTATTTTATAGTAAATAAAATATGATAAAATGAATATAACTCATTAATAAGAAAATCAATTTTCAAGGTCATAGTATGATCCAGATATGAGAGTTAAATAAATTCCATATTCTCATCTTGATTAATGTTTATGAGACATCTCCATCACTAATTTAAATGCAGAACAATACATTGGGAAAATCACATTACCTAAAAGTTTTTAATATCCCATTTGATAAAAATTATCTCATGGTTTCTTCATTATCCCTCTCAGGGAATCAAAAAATATGTATATAAAAATTATGTGATTTATCATGGAAGTAAAAAAAATTAAAGTTATTACATACAAGGATATTGAAACTTGATATCATTGAAGTATCAAATACTCTATAATTTTATTCAAGAAATTTATGCTTTCCCATTGAGATTAAATATTCTAATTACTCTAAAATATTCATATAAATGATTTTTACTCTAACCATTATACTATTTCATTCTACCATACAAACCCTTTTGAAAAATGTTTTTCTTTACAAAAAATGACAATAAAAATGTATTATACCATAACTTAGACCGTAAAATTTTGAAATTAAGTGTAATAATTTATTTATATCAAATATTTCCCATCACTGATTTTTTTTTATCAAGGTTATTCCAAGAGAATTATTTTGAAAGATATGTTGTGTTCTTTTTTATATCATAAAAAATTATATTCTTATTTCAAAAAAATATTATCAATATTTATTTAAAATAATTCACATATACTCATTGATAATATAACACACTTAATCTTAAAATATAAAAACAAAATAAAATACCAACAGTATTGACATTATATATATAAATCATGAATTATTTCCCATTTATCTTCTTCTTATATAATTAAAAGAAAGAAAATTTTTCTAATAACAAATTTCTAAAATTAGGATCCCATAAAGTACACCCCTTGACACCATCATTACATCCCATGAATATGATCTTTCAATATTTTAAATCCAACAATAATCCTTATGTCTCACTATATTATAATAAATACATAGTTTTTAAGGTATATAAATGAGAATAATATATCAACTTATTATTATATAAATATATTAGATTCATTAAATAAAAAACATTTTCTCGGGATCAATTGATGAAAGATGAAGTGTGAAAAGTTTCTAACAAGAATTCTTTATCAATTATTATAATTAATAATATTTTTTTCATTTTATTCAATATTAATCCATTAATTTTATCTCTAACCCAATTTTTATAATTTTATTCCTAAGTGGTTCATTTTTTTATGTCTACATTTTGATATACATGATAAAATTAGTTTCTTATATGTTTTGTTTATTTTTATTCTCAGAAACACATCATATTTGTTATCAATATAATTTCTTCAAATAAAATAATTTTGATGAATTTAATGCCATAAATTCCTACAGGATTAGATACACTAGATATATTATATAATAATAATAAAATTAAAAAATTTCATTATACATCATAGAGATATAATAAATTCTTGTCAGCAATCACTATAAATCATTTATAAAATTACATTAAAATTTACAATTTACTAGGCTTTTCACCAATGCATTTACATGGGATGTAGTAGGTACTGAAAAAAATAACATATAATATATTGGAAAATAAATACTAATTTTAATGTTTTTGGGGGAAAAATTAGAATGTTTAAATTTATAAGCATCTATTAATTGGATGAATATATATAGATATAGATAATGAGATGTGTAGAAAAAGAAATTTTTTTAGAATAAATAAAAAAGTTATGTTAAAATTAGTATTGTAATATATAATATATTAATACATATATATATATATTATAGAAAAAATATGCATGTGTATATATATATATATCAAAAAACATATTCATAACATATATATTGGTATTTATATTTATATCGATATATTCATAATATATAAGAATATATTGAAAACATATATAAGATTATATTTACTCAGAATATATATCAATATAAATGTAATCAGAATATATATATATATATGTATATATATTAAGAAAATATCCAAATATATTCATAACATATACTAGAATATATGTATTAATAATATTTGTGAGTGTTTGTAAATATATGTGTGTGTGTGCATGCTTATATATATTCAAAATATAATTCATAATATATGCATTCATAATTTCTGTCTTTTTATGTGTCTATATATATATTTATATATTTAAAAAATATATATATAAATAAATTCATAATATAAATCAATAAAATTTGTTTTCAAAATATATATGAATACATATATTCTGAATATATTCCAAATATATATAGAAATAATAGTTATAACATTGTGAAATTCATGAGGAATTATTTTTAATAATGTTTTTTGAAAATAATAAATTTAAATATAAAAATAGTTGATGGAAAATTTATGATTTAAGGTTGATAATCAATTAACTTTTAAAATTGATATATCCAATATTTATAGTGAAATTAGATGACTAAGTGACTATTTGAGGAGGTGTGAAGGTATATATAAGAAGGTATAGGGATCGGGAGAAGGAAGTGAAGAATATTGGGATAAGGAGATGAAGATAGTGGTGGGAAGGTATAGAAAACCATTCATAAGTGAATATAGAGAGGTAGAGTTGGAGGTGGGGATGTTGAGAGGTACAAAGCCAATAGAGGTGAGCAATAAATAGAGAGGGGATTATTATTAGTGATGGGAAGAAAGGATTTGGATTTATGAATTTGTATCGAAGTAGAAAAAGGGAGGCGACACAACTCTTGGGGAGATTGGGAGGAAATTGAAATAATTAATGAAGTGTGCGTGGAGTTTTTTGTTGGTTCTTGTCACAGTGGAATTCATGGATGGGGCATGCCCTACTCAGATTATTGTCTTGATGGATGATTAACTCAAGATTTACATGGAAAAAACATATTTATCAAAGTAATTGAATAAAATAATATAGGTAATAGATAAATTATGGAACCAATGTGTAGGATCATCACTTATTATTTATAATTAATTTAATAAATTTATAATTTCATCTAAGGAAATTATTTTATTTTTGATGGATCTGCCAATGTATCGACATCATGTTGTCATTTCACTATAGGATCCAAGGTTATATTTTCCTCAATGGTGATCCAAACATGTTCCATGAACCTCCATATATTGTTGTAAAAATATACAGGTGTTATAACGGAAGATAGAACTGCTTATGTCATTCTTCCTTGATGTCCTTGAGAATCGCTTCAAGGAAAGGTTCTCTTCGATCTCTTAAGACATGGAGTAGTTGAGGAGGAGGATCTGTCTACATTCTGGAGGGTGTTCTTGGATTGGGATCCCTATAGTTATTTGAGTTGATTCCCTAAATATCTCATTAAGGACAAAACAAAATAATTGTCCTTTTAGAAAAATAATATAATAGGGTTTATATACTGTTAGGGTTAGAAAATAATTATTACACATGCTCCCTTATTATTTTTGTAATCCCTATTGAACATGATCTCTATAATAATAAAATTATTATTATTTTTCTTAAAAAGTGCTGATCTAAATAATTAAATTCAATATTATTTATTCAAATAATATACAATCTATATTATCTCTCACTAGTCCATTAAACTTTGTTTTCCATTCCGTTATAATATTCATCATGAATTGAAAAATTATTAGTAATTTAATATATAATTCTCCCTAAATAACTCCCCACTAAATAAATAAATGATATATTCACTAAATAGAAAATATATTTATAGTATTTTTTCTCATATACTAATATCTTCTATAACAAGTGATGGAATATTTATAATCAATAAAACAAGAATAATTATTAAACCACATGTTGTAATAATATTTATTTTAATGTCTATTAATAAATAATAATATATTATTTAAATATGATTCTAGATACCCTTAGTGTGTGACCATGTAGGCCTCTTATAAGGGCCGTTAGGTGATGCACCGAAAATTCCAATGTTATTATCGAACAACACGCCAAGGAACCCATAAATAAAGAATTTAATTTTATGACAAAATAATAAATCATACAAACCCTTACTATGTAATATAATCCATATTTTTTAATATATATATATATATAATCAAGTAGGTTTCATGATTCTTCCATCATCATATGTTCTCAATGTCACTTTTGTTGAATTTCTAGAAGTTGAACTTGATTATAGAACATCATAGCATTGGATTTATTTAGGATACACAATTTCCATTTAAGGGCCTAAGATATCAACTTCCATTAAAAAACCAAAGGTACAAATCCTTTCTCACATTATTCATTAATGAAATATTACTCGTGATGCACCAAACATATCATACCTATCCATAAATATAGGTCATCATGGTTTTCACCAATACATAAGAGTATGTGACATATAATACTCATTAGTAATAATCCTAAATACTAAGGATCAATACACACATGCACATATAACAACATATAATGACACATATAAAGTTTGATTTCTTAGTGGTGTGTCTTATTCTCATAATATCCTATAATGGATATTACAAAGGACATAAACCATGAGAAGGTTCCTCAAATTCCTATTTGTATCCACCCTTATTATCAACTTTTATTTGTGCCCCTCAATTGATTTTATCTGGACATAGAAGATCTATATGAATAATATTATCCCGGATCTTTGGGGTTCACATCATAGGGGGGAACTTCAATATACATTGAGTATGAAAGTTACTCTTAGGACATTACCACATGTTGTGTTATATAAAATAAAAATCATTATGTGATATGACACATATTAATATTAATAAAATTAATATATATCATCATAAAGTACACATAATTTGGTTCTATGGAACCAACATCAAAAGACACCCAATTGAACTAAATCCAGCTGCTAACAAACATCAGTATGCAATCTATCACATTATACTAATGAATCTAATTTAATAAGACTTTCTTCATGGGTTCTTTTATGTTTTCTTCTATATAAACTATTTTAATTGTAACTTCACCACTCTGAGAAACATTCCTCAGGATTTGATCCTTGAAAAGTATGTGATTTCTTTGTTGTTGTGAAATTGGATCTTTTACAAGAAAAAAAACTACAGCATTATCACAATAAAATGTGATAGAGTTTTTGCTTATAAGTATAGAATCAAGATCTGGGATAAAAATTGTATCAAAATGGGCCCCTTATATTAATCGGAAGCATCTACATACCCAAATTCCATTGTAGAATTAGCAATAATAGAATTCTTTGAACACTTCCTGGTCACAACTCCATCATTGAGATAAAAAACATATCCTGACTAAGATTTCAGGTCATTCTAATCTATATAGAAACTATAATTAGTATAACCCCTAATAAATTGTTCCTCGTATCCTTTGTACACCAAAATATATAACTAGTTATTCTAAGATACTTATGGATATTTTTAATAGTAGTCCAATCATATTATCTAAGATCAGCTTGATATCTACCTACCATGATCAATGTATAAGAAACATCAAGTCTAGTACCTAAATTGTCATACATTTTAAATCAATTCATTGAATCATGTAAGATATTACTCATTCTCTCTTTCTCTTATTGTGTATATGGGCAATTTTTGTAATAAATATGTATACCATGTGACACAAGAAAAAATACCCTATTGGATTGTTATATACTCAATCTCTTTAGTATCATGTCAATTTATGTACTTTGACTAAGTAAATGATACCTCTTGTATATATCATAACTGATCTTAATCCCCTAAAAAGGATAATTCATGTTTTTTTATCATGTAGAAACATGTTTTTAACTATTCTTTATTAGACTATAGGACTGGTAAGTCATTAACAATAAGTAATATTTCATAAACGTATACTACTATGATAATTATCACATTTCCACTAAACCTCTTTTAAAGAAATGACCATATTCATTCTTATTGAAACCAAATTACATTATTACTTTTTTGAATTGAATGATTCATGACCTATTTTCTTGCTTCAATCTATAAATGGATCTCTTCAAAATGCATAAACTTTTAGAATCAACTAGATTCAGAAAACCTTCTTGTTGTGTCATGTAGAAAAATTTCAAATGGTTCCCTATAAGGAATGTTATTTTGACATCCATCGACCAAATTTAATTATTATGGTAAGTTGTTATAGTAAGTAGAATTTTGATGGATTTAAACATGGATAATAGTGAAAAGGATTCATCATAGTCAATTTATTGGTTCTTATTGAACCCAATAGCACTAGAATCTCCTTATAGGTACCTACTTAACCTTCTGTGTCAATTTTTCACTTGAATACCAATTTGGACCCTATGGTAATTACATCAACTAGATCATCGACCAAAATACAATCTTGTTTATGATACATAGGATTTATTTCAAAAATTGTGACTTCTTATCATCTTCTATATTTATATATATCTACTATATCTTTTTAGAATAGAGTTTCAACATCGTTAACCAATAATGAGTCACTATATTTGGTGACTAGAATACCATATATCCCCATTTATATTACCTCACTAGTGATCCTTTATAGTACTTTTCACTACTGGGAATTTAGGTTGTAGGCACATTTTTGAACTATGGATATAGTTAATATACACTATTTAGTGGCACATGCCTACTATTTTTAGGGAAATAAGTGTCATGTTTATAGCTACGATTGGAACCGTGGCACCAAATCTAGCCACAGTTTCAACCCATGGCTATAGCTTCTATAACGTAAGCCTATAGTCGTGGTTATAAACTATGGATCTATATCTACATACACGGTTTAAACCATTACTACAGGTATATAGGAATAGTTTTAAATTGTGGTTATATCACGTAGATACTATAAAAAATAGAACCCACCACATCCCAACCCCAATACTCCCTATGAACCCCCTACACTCCCCATGAACACAAAAGGCACACCCCCTCCCCTACCCCTTACAACATAATCTCGTACAGCCCCTCCCCTACCCCCAACACACCCCCTCCCCAATACCTCCCCCACCTCATGCCCCATGAACCTCCTATAAACACCCATGAACACCCCTTGACCCCCCCCCCCATTTCACCCTCCCCTACCCCTTGAAATAGAGCCCATCACACCCCCTCCTACTTCCCCATGCAACAGAACCTATAACGCCCATATCCTTCCTCCAGTACACCCTTACCCCTACACCAATCCCCCTGCCCTGCTCACCCCCTGAACACCCCCATCCCATAATCTTACACCACCACGCAAACCCCCTACCCACCCCATGCACTCCCTACCCACCCACACCCCATCCCCCCTTACAGACCCCATTCACCCTGCACACACCGCTACCCCCCCCCACCCTCCCCCTACCCCCTACAATAGAACCCAACACACCCCCACCCCTTACCCCCAACACACCCCCTACCCCAAGCCCCGTACCCTACACACCCTTGCCCCTACACCTTTGGAATCTTACCATCATTCCACAAACTATGAAATGATAGGGTTGCTTATTAGAGTAATGATTATCATCATAGACTAACCCAAAAATAGGTTGATAGATCAAACATTAATAGTTTTATAGGTGTTGTGGAGCCTTTGGATACAGTGCCTAAAATTGTAGGTTTAATATGTCACTACCATGAAATAATGTTAAGGTAGTGGGGGTCTTAAAAATAAAATAAGAAGTATGTTTGTGAGAGGTAACAAGAATCTCAAGTTGTAAAAAACAGAAACTATGAAATTAGGAACGAAGACCCCATGGATTTCTAAATATGAGTAATTTAAAATAATAAGATTTTAATATGGATAAAAAATAAAATTTAAGATGGAAAGTTGAAGGAAGAATAATGTTTTTTCATAATGAAAGTATAAGAAGATAAGTAGATTAACATAAGGAGTTATATGAGATATTCAAGGCCACTAGTCATATTAAAATGAACAGTATTACATTCCAATCTAAAAATGATATTATGATAAAGAGTAAGCGTTAAAATAATGATGTATGTTCCTTTTCTTCTCATTAAATAAAACAGGTCCCATATAATAATCCTATTAAGAATAGTGACTCCCCTAAGTCTTCAATAAAGAAAAATGATAACAAAATTGGGGGAAAATCATTAAGAGTATCCCCAAAGATATAGTTGGACTGTTTAGATCATCCTGGTTGATAGGCATCCCTTAACATTCTTTCTCTCACTAAAGGGAAAGGTAACCCATCATTATTCCATTTATTTTATATATACTAACTTCAATGGAATTCAATGTAGTAAAATAAATAGGTAGCAAGATGAGGCTATCAAAAATATTATAGAAGAAAAATTATCAATCATGAAATATTATTTTTATAATTATGAAGAGACGGTGAGTTCATCATTTAAGTGAGAGAAAAACATGATGAAAGGGTTTCAATGTGAGGAAAGACATAAAATCTTTAATCTTTTGTACAACCTTGTAAAACTAATGAATGAGGTTTTTCAATAAAAATTTCTACCCTAGTTTTGACTATGAAAATTGGGTTTACAAAGGGGGTTTATGGTTGATGTGTTTGGTAAGGGAACGAGGGACTTTAATTTTTTTCAATAAATCATTTTAATGTTTTTGTTGATATATGTGTATTATATATATCATAACTTGATAAATCTGCATGAATATCCCAAAAATTAGAATATTTGGAATTGTTACACAAGCATTGATTTATGGAAAACTTTGATAACCTTGGTTATTTACACTTTTTTCTATATCACGTTATCCCATGTTGATATAGAGTTGATTATATAGAGTCTCATTTATATGAAATCATATTGATTAATCCTTCTCGCTTGTAAATTAATCAGGATGAAATGAAAATTAAAATAGTGTTATAGGGATGCTATGGAAAACCCGTTTCCTAAATGATAATAAGGAGAAAATAAGTGATGTTCACACTATAATATTCCCTTTTTATTTATTTTTTCTAAGGGGGAAATGAATTTTATTAATTTGGAGAAGTTTAAATGGGTATAGATAAAAAAATAAAACAGGTATATTTATGTTCCCAAATCAGGAAAATTAATTTATTTTTAATAAGGTTTTCAAGATGTGTAGTTAATGTAAGTTGGGTTTTAAGGCTACAACATGCATAACTCAAGTAAAGAGGTTCCGGAAAAAGTTTTATATTTAATTTTGATGATTGTCTCATTGATATTAAATAAAAATAAAAGTTTTTATGGGTGAAGAAAGCACGTCTAAATCATTTTTATATAATCTTGATATCCTTGGGATTGATTGAGAATTCTATGAATTCATTTTGAGTTGAAATTGTTACAATTTTAAAGTTAAATTGAGATATTTTTTTGAATAAATAAATGTAATACATGAATTTAACTACTTTTATAAATGTAGTATGAATTCTATATAAAGGTAAATTGGGGATTTTGTAACTGTACAAAAATAATTGAAGCACTATTTAAAGGTTTCACTAAAATTTGGTAGATGCATAATGATAATTGGAGACCTGTGTAAGGGTGAACTCACATTGCATAAAGGTCATTTGTAGATTTAAACACCTACATAAAGGTATTCTAAGCACTGTATACAGGTAAGTAAAGAATCTATTGGATGATTAAGGTTATTATAAACTACATAAATTTCATTCATGACCTACGTAAAATGTCACATTAAATAAATAGAGACCAAATCAAGGTAATTTATGACCTATGTAAAGGTCATCTCAAAAATATTATGGCTATTTAAGGGTTATATATGATTTCAAATAAATACATAATGTAAAATTTTTTATTACACCAGATGTTTCATTGTAATTAACATCTATTGTTACAGGATGGAAACCATTTCCTAGGGTTCTGTTAAATGAAAATGCAGCCACAACATAGTTAATTACTAAGGTATGTTTTGGTGATTGTGGTAAGATTATAATTTTCTATTAGAAAATGTGAGTCAAAAAAATATTTTCATATGCTCGTATTGTTTCAAATGAGAGATTAAGGGGTAAAGAATAAAATGGAATGAAAAATATCATAGCTCACTCATGGTGTATTTTTCGAGTAGTCATTGATACTAAAATAAAAATACAGTGATTGTTACACTTTATCATATACCTTGTTGTTGAAAGCATTCATATATTCATGATGTAAGATTCAAATAGTTTTAAAGCAATGGAATTTGTGGGGATAGTGAGGCTGAAATTATTCATATACCATGTGGACAATAAATGTAAAGACATTAGGGGTTTTAAAGGGGGATATTATCTTAAATTTAATTGATACTGAAGACATCATTTAAACAAGATTTCAAAGATACTAAAATAATAGAAATAATATTCCTAATATTATTCTATGAATATATATATATATATATAATAAATGATAAATGAATAATATTACATGATACTATTTTCTTGAAATCGTTTTCTATGTATCAAATAAAAGAATTCAACTTTATCTAAGTGAAAAAATGTGATGGGATCCCCCAAAATGAATGAATGTAACTATAAAATGCACAGAATATGAGCCTAAAAAGGTTAATACATGAGAACTTGGACTATTAAAACCAATTAAACGTCAATATAAAGTATTCATGACTAAATCAATCAACTCAACAAACAACCTTAACCAGAATATGCTTCCATGAAAATATCATTAACCTGTGAATGTTAGTGATCTGATCAATAAACCAACCCATCAGCCCACCCTTATGATAATTACTAACCCATTACGACTGTGACACTCATGGATTCACCTAACTAATCATTACTTAACATACATTTTATAATTCTTAATTTATAGCTCATCTATTGGGAATATCATTATTTCAAGATGATATTATTTGTTCTATAATGATATTCAAATTCATGAAATTAGAGGATTGGCGATGGGAAAACACCATAGTTAATTCAATTTCTCACATAATACAAAACCCAATAAAACCTATTCCTTGATCACTGGAAAATTTAACCTTCAACTAAATGGGGAAATGAAAGAGAACCAATGAAGTTGCTTCACATAGTTCAAACAACAATATTTAGGTACTAAACGGTGAATTATTATTGGTAAGGTATTCAATTTAATCTAGTTCAATTTAATAGTTATGTTGTTAAAGAAAGTATCAAGTTTTCTAGGATGGCTGATTATGACCGATGAAAATAAAACAAATATTTTCTTTATGTTTTATCTTTTTATGAGAATATTCATTCCAGGTTTTCTTAAAATGGTCACATTTTCATCTCAAAAGTGAAGGAAATTTCATATTGATTTGACAAAAATTTTCTACTTTTTATTTGAAGGGAGATTAATTTTAATCCATAATAATGAAATCTAGTTTTTAAAATAATCAAGTAATTATATAATTCAAATTAATGGGTTAGGTATAGGGAACCGATCTCAACCTTAAGGTATACTTCTTTTGATGATGATAACTCGAATCTTTCTTTTTTTTTGTCTTCTTGCATGCATATAAAACTTCAAGTATATTTACGGAAACCTACCCAAATATAAATATTTTCTTGACCAAATATTCACAAGGGTGTCCTTAGATAGTTTTTTATACTTTTGTATACCTCTTTTCACTTACGCACATATTCATTTTTCATATCTAATTATAATCGCACCTAGCCCAAATATATATATTCATAAAACTATGATTGAATATATATATATATATATATAAATGGGGAACTTATAAATTTATATTCCAACTTATGCATACACAAGTAAGTTACCTTTGACAATGGAAGCTCGAATCCACCTCAACGAGATCCAAAACACACTACAAAAATATAGGGAACCCAAAAATCAAAAAATCCTTAATTAAAATTGGTCCAAATAATAAAAATGGATGAAACGTTGCCTAAATATGATGTTGAACTCTATAACACCCCATGATTCCAAGGTACGTTTCCGTTTGAATAATGCAGTAGCTTGCGTTGTATGCAACTTGGAATTTTAACACACCACGACCAATCAAACTAACCGTTATAAATTGTAATAACTAAATTTTAAAATTATATAAAATTTATTTTTTAAAATGGAAATCATTTTTGAATTTGGAATATTGAAATTATCTTAGGGTGAATTTTAGGTAATTTTCTGAAAATGTTCAATTTTTGATAAATAGTGAAAAATACCAAATTTAAATTAAAAACAACTTTTTAATCTAAATCATTTATAGTGTTAAATTATACATTTGAGTGGTTTTAATGTATAATTATATTATATTTTTGCAATTTAGTATAATTTAGTTCATTGTATGTGATTTCACATTTAAACTAGACATAGACAATTGTCAATCCTTTGAGAGTTATTATTTCATAAAAATACGCTTTTTTATTTTGACAATGAGAATTAATTTTAAATTAATTTCATCCACTTATGTGTTTTGAATTTCGAAAAATGGATTCCATATTTGGAATCATGAGTTCTAAATTGTGTAAATAGGTAAATTTTATTTTTAGACATTATGAATAATTACTTCGGTATATATTTTATTTACCATGGTTAAAGGGTAAATTTGGAAAATAAGGGTAAATAATAATATTATAATAATATTAAATTACACTAACATATGTACTATTCCTATTTGATGACACATTTCCAACCCCAGCCATCCATGGGTCTGTTTGGGGACCCCATGGAGCCACTTGAGAGTGATAATGGCACTTTATATTAATTAATTTAATGTAAAGACAAAAATGACATAAACATATATCATTTAGTAGAATAATTTTTAAATGTGGTTATATAAGTTATCATTTTTACTATAAATACTAATTATAAATTTAAAAATATTTCCTACATAATTTTATTTTATTTATAATTTTTAGACATTAAGTAATAAAATTTATTTATGACACAATGGTGATGGACTGATTACCTTATAAATTAAAGAATCAAATAAATGGTATTATAAATATTAAGATAAATATAATTTCAAAGTTTTTATGACATAAATGAATTTTATAGGTGAATATGACTTGTTAGGTATGATTAAATGTTTTTTATTCTAAGTAATAATGTTTTTATGACTTTCACAAGAACCACATACTAAATAGTGTCAAAATTGACATAAGTGAGTTTTTAAAACAAATATTATATTATTAAATTATATAATGGTCCTAAAAATATAAGGTTCTCCCAAAAAACTTATATAATGATATGTATATCATTAATGAACCACTTTAGGTTCTAATGTCATTTTATAGTAAGCTTATTAACCAATTATTATAATAATACAAGAATACATGGTAAAAGATAAACTATTTAACTAAGAGTTAAATCTTAAAGATATGGTTAATATGGTGACCCAAACATATCTAAAACCTATTGGTTGAAACATTTTCGACCCATGACCACCTTATCCTCGAAATAAATCATTTTGGATCCATTACAGATCTAAAATCAATTTATTATAAAATAATATTTCAATCTTTTCCTAAGGTGCCGCCCACCTCTCTTATAAAAGGGTGTGTCCCCTTCTCTCCAAATAACAGCTCCAAAGCCATTTGTATCATCCAACCCCTGCCCTAACATCCTCCCAGATGACCTAAATTTATCTTATAGGACTTACTTTGGTCAAATATTATACCTAAATAGCATTATTGATCAAATCAAAAGAAAGAACCTGAAGAAGAGGTAAATATTTCATCACCACTTTCAAATTATTTCCTTCTTCAATTTCCTATTTCTTTCTTATTTCCATTCTAAAATAATAAATCGATTATATTATATATAATTTTATTTTATTATAAAAATCCCACAACCATATTCATTCTTCTATTCATCGTAACAATGAAAAAGTCACCATACATGGGTATGTACGGCTTACTGTCTCCACGTCATAGTGTAGTTGTTATTCAATAAATTATTTTTTGGATGGATATAATAATGATGTATAAATGATTTTAATAATAAACATAACATGTTAATTATTCGTTATATGTGATATAACATTTAATTACATACTATTTCACCATTAATATAAGGATATTATCACTCGTGTGTACATATGGATTACCATCTCTATGAAGGCGATGAGATTCATTCGCCATTGTAATCATTCTAGAATAATTTTCATTTTTGGATTAGAAATAATTTTTGAGAAATTAATATAATTCTTGATATGAATAAAATATACCTTTTCCATAAAAAACATATCTTACATAACTAATCATATAATGGAAAACGGATTAGTTAACACCTGAAACGATGATACTAAATAAATATTATTAAGAAAGCAGTATTGATCATATATGATATCATATTTATTTATGTAGTTATTGTATAATTTAATAACAATGTTTTAACTATTATTCAAGAGGTTAACATATCATCTACTAAGAAAAAGTACAAGGTAAGGGTTTTTTCTACAATCTCTTTACTTATCTGAGGTTGTTAATACGTAAGTATCTACTGGGACCTCTTTATCATTCACATCCGTGTTTTCTTAAAAATGTAATTCAAAACATTTTTACTATTTACTAGAATATGAGTTAACTTCATTTATACCCTTATTTAACCATATATGTTTTTAAAGGAATATTTTCGTTATTTTCCAAACAAGGTACTTTATTACATTTTCGACAAAATTAAGGTAAGAATGTCTTTTTTAACTTATATGGAGGGTGGGGCTATTTTCCAAATTTATAACATCGTTGGAGCTTCCCTTAAAATCTTATAAGAATATTTTCAAAATAAATGTTTTATTTTATAATTATTTGACATTTAAATTATTTTAAAATGGAAAGATGAATTTATTTAAAATAGTTTTGATTTCTTCTATGTCAACATCCTTTGATGGATTTTAAAATTTTTTAAAGTTGATTTGTTATGACACAAATATTCTATATTGTATTGAATTTTTTTTATATGTCTGACTGTGGATGTGTAATTTTTACACCATTCATGGTTTATAGATAATGTATTGACATTTCGTATGCTAGTTTTAATATGAATGTTTATGTTATGTTTAAACCATTTCATATGAGGAATGTGTTATACTTAGTAAGTGATGGGTGGAGCCTGCTATAACTCCTCGATGAATCAGGAAGAATCATGAGACAAATAAGTGTCTTGGAAAAAGGCCTTAAAAATCTTATTTTTAGTCTTGGTGTAAGGCCTTGACTATGTTGTAATAAAGTCTAGCATTATTCATTCTATCATTATGAAAGTTGTTATTGATATTGAATTTGATTACTAGACTTGTAGAATATCCATGTGATTAAGTAAATGGAATTATTGGATTTTATCTTTTCTATATTATGTTGATGATTATTTTTAAAAGGCATTTGTTTTAGACTTATACATTTCCTTAAATGTTTATGCTTATTTATCAAAGTTTCTGTTATATTGTTGTCATCACTGAGCATCTTATCTCACCCCTTTATATGTTTTATTTTTCCTAGTATGTGAAGAAGTATTTTATGGTTGACCTGCAAGGATAGTAGAAGGATATAAATGTGTTCAAAAGGGTACAAATTTTTTTTGATGATTTTATTTCATGATGTAATGTAATACTTATGAATGTATATAGTAATTAAAGGGCTACTAAATTGATCTGTCTTTGGGGACATGATTACTTGTATCAGGCCAATGTTATGTAATACTGAACCATCTCTGGGCAGCTAGGGTCAATGTGTTATAGTTTGTGTCAAAAAAAGGTTAGTACAAACCATGGAAGCTAGATTTATAAAAACTCTGATTAGAGAAAATTACCTTAAGATAGACTTTGAGGATTAATATAGAAGAACTTCCTAGAATGTTGGTAATTTATAGATTTTCTGATTTTTCCAATCAGGAAATCCATGTCTGGATAAGAGAAGGTAGAGTCAGCTATGGCATAGATGTACATAGGGGAAAATCCTGAAAACACCACTTTGAGCTAGACTCGAAGTAGAACTGGTGCACGACAATGGGCCTTGCTTTACTCTTGGTTACAAAACTCATGGGGGATATGATTAGGATAATTCTCATTTTCATTACAAACAATTATGAAGGGTTTATGACTATATAATTCCTCGGAGAAATAATTCTTATGATTATGGATTATATCTATAAACTGTTCAATTTATGTTACCTATTTTACAAGTTTGGAATTATATATTCAGATTCATAAACTAATATAGTGTATTCCATTGTTTTGAAATAGTGCCTAGTGAAAGGAATGGAAACTGTATCAACCCACGTAATCCAGGTAGGGATTTCCCTCCTACTAAATATAATTATAGTGGATTTGGTGATGCAATTGCTGTTGATCATCTTATCAATATACCAGGACAACTCACTCATGTTATGAATAATAACCATACCCATATTAAGCACCCTGATCCACATTGTGGAGGATCAATGTTAGACCCCTTCATGAGGCAACAACCACCAACATTCAATGGGAGTAAAATTCCATTAGTAGATGAGCAATGGATAAGTTCCTTATAGAAAATATTTCATGATTTAGGGAGTGGAAAAAGGGATAAAGTTGTCATGGTAGTTTATCACCTCACGGGAGAACCAGCTCAATAGTGTTCATTAATCCAAAACACAAAAGAATATGAATAAGTATCAAACAAGGAATTGAGGTAGTTTTAAGAGATTTTCATAGAAAAAATACTTTCCTCGTGACTATCGTGGGCATATGGAAAGACAATTTATGAGTCTGAGGCAAAATGAGGATGAGAATATCGCAAAGTATGGGGATAACTTTACAAGGATAGTAATGCATGCAACAGATTATATATGTAACCTAAGGAGTAAGATTGATTAATTATTTTCTAGGTTAAATCCATTTTTCCATTGAGAATTAGTGTTACAATACTTCTTATTATACAAAGATATTTTCTGATACACTATCAAGACAAAAAAGAAATATTTTTAGTCTTTCGAACTCAAAGAAAAGCAAGAGAAGAAGATATATGCTGAAAAATTTAGAAATGGAAATAAGGGGAAGAAATAAATTTTTTAATATCCATCCTGTGGTAAATGTGGGAAGAAAAACCCAGGTAATTTCCGGAAGGGAATGGGATTCGGTTACATGTGTGGTGAAAAATGCCACTAAGCTCATGATTGCAAGGGGAAGAAATAGGTTTTCATTGTTGAATGCAATAATTGTATAGAAAATGGGAATTATAAAATTGAATGTCCTAAGCACAAAAATAACTTACCTCAGGAAAGGCCAAAGGAGAAAGGCCAAGCTTATGTGATCACTACAGCTGAGGTCAAAACTCCGAAAGATGTGGTGGAAGGTAATTTAATAGATTTATTAATATTAGACAATTAATTATTTGAATATGGATCGTTTCATTGTTTCATATCTTCCTAGTTTGATACAAAAATTTGATATTTTCAATTTGATTAAACAAGGGAGTTTTCAGTCAAAAATCTTGAGGGAATTATCATCGCAACAATGTTTTGTGAATTAGTTCCCATTAGGACATATAAATGTTCTTTATCAGCTGATATCATCGTCATTCCCATGATTGAATTTCATATAAGCCTTGGTATTGATTGAATTTTAGACCATGATGCAAAAAAAATTAAGAAGAAGGAGGTCACAGTTTTTGAGGATGATAAAGAGTACCTTATCTTTAGAGCAGAAACATCACCACCTGATTATTATCTAGATCCAACCCCTGTAGCTCTACTAAATTCAATTATTATGGAGGAATATAATGAAATAACTATGGGTGAGGAAAATAATGTTCAAATAAGGTATGTACCTATTGTGGAAGAATATGTTGATGTGTTTCCATAGGATTTACCTGGACATCTTCCAAAGCAAGAAATTGAGTTTTACATTTATTTTAAATCCAGGTTCAAGACCCATATCGAAGATGCCATGTAGAATGGCCATTGTGGAATTAGTGGATCTAATGAAAGAACTAGAGGAACTGAGTAGTAAGGTATTTCTTAGCCGTAGTGTTTCTCCATGGGGACCCATGTTCTTTTTGTTAAGAAGAAATATGGATCTATAATGTTGTGCATTGACTACAGGGAGATCAATGCTATAAAAATAAATAACAAGTATACCCTACCTCGCATTGATGATTTATATGATCAAATTCATGGATCTCAATATTTTTCAAAGATTGAACTTCGATATGGATACCATCAGTAGTGTGTGACGAAGGAATACATTCCAAAGACTGCGTTTTGAAGTAGGTACGAGAATTAAAAGTTTATAGTAATACATTTTGGATTGGCTAATGCACCCTCTATCTTCATGGATCTAATGAATATAGTTTTCAAGGAATATCATGATGAATTTTTAGTGGTAATCATTGATGAAATATTTTTATACTCCAAAAACTAATAAGATCATGAAAATAACTTGCGCATTATTTTGAAAACTCTTATAAAAAATGAATTATATGGGAAGTATTGCATGTGTGGATTCTGGCTTCAGGATACTTCTTTTCTTAGCTATATTGTCTCTAAGGATGGAATCTTTGTTGATCCTTCAAAGACCAAGGAAATCCAGGAATGGCCAGCACAGACGAGTATAACTAAGGTACATAGTTTTATTGGTTTTGATGGTTTTTATAGAAATTTCATCTAGAATTTTGAACGGTTGGATAACCCATTAACCAAGCTCACACGTAAAGGGGTTAAATTTGTTTGCAAAATGGAGTGTGAAGAATGTATTTAAGAACTTAAGATAAGATTAGTTAATGCTTCTATCTTGAATCTACCATCAAGAAATGATGGGTATGTTATTTATAGTTATGCTTCAAAGAAAGGACATGATTATGTCCTTATGTAGAATGATAAAGTTGTTTCATATATATCAAAGCAGCTAAAAATTCATGAACAAAACTATCCCACTCATGATCTTGAGTTACCAACTATAATCTTTGCTCTGAAGACATAGAAACACTATCTCTATGGTAAAAAATTTATGATTTATACGGATCACGATATTTTGAAGTATATTTTCCCACAAAAAAAAAAGTTAACATGAGGCAAAGGTGATGGCTTGAACTACTCAAGGATAATGATTGTACTATACGCTAACACCGGGGGAAGGAAAATAAGGTGGGTGAAACTTTGAGCAGAAAATATCATGGGGTTTTGAACAAGATGAGAGTTGAAAAGGATCCTATATATATGGATCTAGTAAAGATGGATATGGGAATAACCATGGACAGTGAAACACTAATGATTTTTCAAATGGTTTCCAAACCATCTTTACTAGAAAGGATAAAAAAGTTCCTAGACTAATGATGAGGAATTTCAAAATAAAATCAAAGATGTGAATGATGGGAGATTGATCAAATTTGTATATGAAGATGGAATTTTGAAAATTTGGGAAGAGACTTTTCATTCCGAATATACCTGATCTAAAAAGGGAGTTTTGCATGATGCTCATAGTTCCAATTTTTCTATACATCCTGGTTTCACTATGATGTATAGATATTTGAAAGAACATTTCTTGTGGGAAAACATGAAGAGAGTGACTGCTGATTTTAGGTCGAGATATATGGTTGTCCAACAAGTGAAATCTAGACGACAAAATCCTAGAGGATTCATGAAACCACTTCCCATACCTGAGGAGAAATGGGATAATATTATGATGGACTTTTTCATGGGGCTAACAAAGACTCCTAGAATGAATGATGCAATGTGGGTCATTGTTGATCGACTTACCAAGTCACCACATTTTCTTGCTATAAGAGAATATTTACCAATTGAAAGAATGAAAAGACTATATATTAATGTTATTTTAAGAATTCAGGGAGTACCCCTATCGATTGTTTCTGATGGTGATCCCTGTTTTACATTAAGATTCTGGTAAAGTCTTTAGAAATCTCAAGATACTGAACTTCATTTGAGCACATCCCACCACCCTCAAACCAATGGACAATCAGAATTGACTATTCAAACCTTAAAAGACATGTTGAGATCTTTCTCACATGACTTTCAAGGTATGTGGGATCAATATTTACCTATAATATAATTTTCCTATAACAATAGCTTCCATTCAAGTATTCAGATAGCACCATATGAAGCATTATACAGAAAGAGATTTCACACACCAACTTGTTGGAAAGATATTGGTGAAAGAAAACTTGTAAGCCGAGAACATGTTGAAAAAAAAATGGAAAAATTAAAGATTATCCAAACCCACATCAAAGCACTACAAAGTAGGAAAAAGATCTAAACCGATAACCGAAGGAAGGATTTGAAATTTCAAGTAGGAGATCATGATTTCTTGAAGGTATCTCTATGGAAGGGTGTTATACATTTTTATTAGAAGGGGAAATTGAGTCCCATGTACATTAGAACTTTTGAAATTCTAGAACAAATTGGAGTTGTAGCTTATCGTTTGGAAATTCCTCAAAGTCTCTCCAAATCTCATGATGTGTTACACATATCACTATTGAGAAAATACATGTCTGACCCAACGCATGTACTCACCTATGAAGAAATTGAACTAGAACCAGATATGTCTTATTATAAAGAGGCTGTCAAAATTTTTGATACCAGAGAACAAGTTCTGAGACACCGGATGACTCATCTCGTAAATGTTATATAGAGAAACTATACGATGGAAGAGTCAACGTGGGAACCCGAGGAACTTATGTTTAGAACCACCCAAATCTATTTATGTAGCAATATTCTAGAAATTTCAAGGACAAAATTTTTTTATAGAGGGGAGAATGTGACACCCCATGCTTCCACGATATGTTTCCCTTTAACTAATGTAGTATCTTGCGTTGTACGCAACATGGAGTTGTAACACACCACAACTAATCAAACTAGCTGTTATAAATAGTAATAACCACTTTTTGATATTTTATAAATTTTATTTTTTCTAAATGTACCTCATTTTTGAATTGGGAATATTGAAATTAGCATATGGTGAATTTTTGGTACTTTTCTAATAACTTTTAATTTTTTATGAATAGTGAAAAAAATAAATTTTAATTAAAAAATCATTTTAATCAATTTGATTTATAGTGTGAAATTATACAAATGAGTGGTTTTAAATTCTAATTACATTATATTTTTATCATTTGATATAATTTAGTTCATTGTATGTAATTTCACATTTAAACTGGCTATAAAAAAGTATCAATGTTTTGATAGTTATTATTTCTTAAAAACACACTTTTTGTTTTGACAACGAGAAATAATTATAAATTATTTTCTACAAATTATGTGTTTCAAATTTTGAAAAATGGATTCTATATTTTTAATCATGTGGTCCAAATTGTGTAAATGGGAAATGTTTATTTTTTGACATTATGAATAATTACTTTAGTAAATATTTTATTTACCATGGTTAAAAGGTAAATCTCATAAATAAGGGTAAACAAATAATATTATAATAATATTAAATTAACCTAACATTTATCCTATTCCTATTTTTTGATACATGTCCAACTATGGGAATCCTTGGGTCGATTTTGGGACACCACGGAGCCACTGGATAGTGATAATGACACTTTATATTAATTAATTTAAAGTAAAGACAAAAATGAAATAAACATATATCTTTTAGTAAAACAGTTTTTAAATGGGGTTATAAAATTTTTCTTTTTGACTATAATTACTAATTAGAAATAAAAAATAATTTTATACATAATGTGATTTTATTTATAATATTTATGAAATAACTAATTAAATTTATTTATGACACAATGGTGATGCAGTAATTCCCTTATTAATGAAATAATCAAATAAATGGTATTATAAATATTAAAATTAATATAATTTCAAAGTTTTTAGAAAATACAAGAATTTTATATGGGAATATGACATGTTAGGGTTCATTAAATGAATTTGATTCGAAGTAATCATGTTTTTATGACTTTCACAAAAACCAAATACTAAATAGTGTCAAAATTGACAAAAATGTGTTTTAAAACAATTATTATATTATTAAATTTTATAACAGTCCTCAAAATATAAGGTTCTTTAGAAGAAATTATATAATGATAGGTATATAATTAATGAACCACTTGAGGTTCTCCAGGCATTTTATATATGTTTATTAAAAAAATATTATAATAATACAAGAATATGTGCTAAAAATTAAACTATTTAACTAAGAGTTAAATCTAAATGATAAGGTTAATATGGTGAAACAAACCTGTATAAAACCTATTGGTTGAGAGTTTTTAAACACATACCCACCTTAACCATGAAATAAATCATTTTTTATGCATTATAAAAAGAAAATGAGTTTATTATAAAATAATATTTCAATCATTTCCTAAGGTGCCCCTCACCTCTATTATAAAAGGTAACTTCCCCTTGTCTCAAAATCACACCTCCAAAGCCATTTGACTCGGCCAGCCCTTAACCAAATATCCTCCCAACTTCATTTAATTAATCTTAGAGGCATTACTTTGGTCAAAGAGCCAACCTAAAGATCCCCTTTTGATCAAATCAAAAGGAAGAACCCGAAAAACAGATAATATGTCATCACCTCTTTCAAGTTCTTTTCTTATTCCACTTTATATTTCATTGTTGTTTCCATTTTAAAATAATATCTCTAATATCTTATAAATACTATGAGGCTATTATAAAAATGGTACAACCATATTCATTATTCTATCAATTAAATGAATGACAAAGTCACCTTATGTGCATACGTACAACATACAGTCTCCACATCTTCGTGTAATTGTTATTCAATACATTATTTTTTTGGATGGGTATAATAATGATGTAAAATTGCTATAAATAACAAATATAAAATGTTAATTATTCTGTATATATGATATAACATTCAATTACATATTATTTTACCATCAATATAACGATATTGTCGCTCGTGCATACGTACGGATTAACGTCTCCACGAACGTGATGACATTCATTCGCCAACGTAATCATTCAAAAAATAATTTTTTTTATGATTAAAAAATCTGTTTAAAAACTTAATATCATTCTGGATACGAATAAAATAAATCCTATACATAACAAGAATAGATTACATTTTCGAGCTTATAAAGGAAAACGGATCAGTTAACACCTAAAATGATGATAATACTGAAATATTATTAACAAACCAATATTAGAAGATCATATACGATATCATATTTTTGTATATAGTTATTTCATAATTTAATAACAATTATTTAACTATTATATAGGAGGTTAACATACCATTGACTAAGGAAAAGTTCAAGGTTAGGGTTAGTTCTACAATCTCTTTACTTATATGAGGTTGTTAATACGTAACTATCTACTGGGACCTCTTTATCATCCACATCCGTGTTTTCTTAAAAATGTAATTCAAAACATTTTTACTATTTATAGGACTATGGGTTAATGTCATTTATACCATCATTTTACCGAATATTTTTTGAAAGGAATCTTTCTATCGTTTTCCAAACAAGGTACTTTATGGCCTTTTCGATAAAATTAATGTAAGAATGTATTTTTTTTAAATTATATGATGGGTGTGTCTATTTTCCGCTTTTATGACATCATTTAAGATTCCCTTAAAATATTATAATAATATTTTCATGATAAATGTTTTCTTTTATAATTATGTCACTTTTAAATTATTTCAAAACAAAAAGAGGTATTTATTTCAAATAGTTTTAATTTCATGAATGTCAACTTCCTTTGATGGATTTTAAACTTGTTTTATGTTGATTTATTATGATACAAATCTTCCATATTGTATTGAAGGTTTGGTGATATGTTTGACTATGGATGTGTTATTTTTACACCATTCATGGTTTCTGGATAATGTATAGACTTTTCGTATGCGAGTTTTTATATGAATGTTTATGTAATGTTTAAACCTTTTCATATGAGGAATGTATTGGACTTAGTAAGTGATGGGTGGAGCCTGCTATAGCTCCACGATGCATCTGTAGGTCTCATTAGACAAACTACTGTCTTGTCACAAGGCATTGCCAAAATCTTATTTGTATTCTTGGCATAAGTCGTTGACTATGTGGTTATGTAGTCTAGTATTATGCATTCTATCATTATGAAAGTGGCTATTGATATTGCTTGTGATTATTCGAATAGTATAATATCCATTTGATTATGTAAATGGAATTATTTGAATTTATCTTTTCCATATTATGCTTCAGTTTAAGTTTCAAAGGCTTTTTTTAGTCTTATACATTTCCTTAAATGTTTATGCTTATTTATGAAAGTTTCTAGTATATTTTTATCCTTACTGACCATCTGTTCTCACCTCATTCTGTGTTTTATTTTTTCTAGGATGTGAAGAAGTATTTTATGGTTGACCTACAATGATAAGATTATGATATAAGTGTGTTCAAAAGGGGATTTTATGTTTTTGATGTTTTTATTTCATGATGTAAAGTAAAACTTATGAATGCATCTAACACTTCCAAGGCTACTAAACTGATCAGTCTTTCAGGACATGATTCCTTGTTTCATGCCAATGATATATAATAATACACCGACTCTGGGTAACTAGGGTGAAGGCATTACAAACTCACTACCTTCTATGGAAGTGGATAGAACCGAACTCATCACAAGAATCCAATTATAAGTAAATATTGGGAAATGAAGTGAGATATAATTACTTTTTATATATATGAGATCACCATGTCAATCATTCTTGATATTATTACACGAATCTATAATTGACAATGAACAAACCACATTCAGATTGATATGTAAGTGTACTAAAATATTTTTATTAACAATAATTTTTTTGAGAAGTTAATCACATATTCATTATTTTATATCCTAAATTGCATATATTGTTATTGTAATATAATACTTTTATATTAATAAAAAATGTGGATCCGATAATAATGATACAATAACAGTGACATAAAATCTTATATTTGAAAAAAATGAGTATATATATGTCATATTAGAAATAAGAATGTTTTTATGTTTATATTCTTCATGTAGTCATCATCAGTTAATGTATTTAATAACATCACATATAAATTATAAAATTTCACAAAGGATCACAGAGTACACAGATTATAACACTCTGAATCTGAATTCATATATCATATTACCTTGTGATACTGGGAGTTTTTGGTTAATAAAAATATCTAATAGGATGTAATCATGTGTCACTATCCAACTAACACTCTGTGCATTCTAGGGACCCAACTGAGGAAGCACATTTTGTACATCCTTATCACATCAATAGGGTATACACTTAAGTTTTAGGAATTAAATTTCATTTATTGTAGTTATATGGAATTAAGGTCCTTGGTAATGCCTTCCTTATTAGTGTACAGGTACAATAGATATTCCTTAGTCGTTGTTTATGTGATAGTATGAGTAGTTATCATGTTTTGATCTGTTTGATAAGCACTAAAGGAACGATCACCTGGTTAATTTGGATGAGATTCATATTAGTTCAATGTGTTCTGTATGTGGAAGCTTTTAGATGTGGGCTGCTGGTTGGGTGGAAAAACCAGATCTATTTTTATAAATATTCTTATAGGGTTACTAGGTTTGTCACATATTGGTTCCCATATATATCAACTTTGTTGTTCAATTGGAATGCTACTCATAAAAATTATTAATGAAATATAAAATATTAGACCAAAATATCAGAATAAAAAATATAAATATTAACATAAAAGTAAAAATTAAAAGTCCACTATTTGTAGAGTTTAACATTGGTGGTTATTGAGTATGTGTGTTGAAGGTATGCCATAGGGTTTTGGTGACTATGTGGCATGAGGTTCTTTGAGAATTTCATAAATTAGGGTAGGGATACACTCCTATCTGATATCCCATGACCTAAAACATCAGTAACAAATTTAAAATAGAATCAACAAAACAAGACTAACTAAATAGAAATATAAAGTGAAATATATCTCCATGAATGAGTTTATAATGTAGAAGTAATTGATAAATGTTCCATAATTTTAGTTATTATTTTCACTCTTGCATGTAGATCCTCATTCTTATTTTTGTGAATAGAACCAATTCATCCTCAATCATACACTGAAATCGAGAAAAATATTCATATTAAATAAAATATGACTATTTTATATAAATTAAAACTTATATTATGAAATTTAGAACAACCTAGGATTAAAATAATAATGTTAATATGACTACAGCTCCAATAGATCACCCTTCCCCCACATCCAAAATAGAAAATAAATAGGATAAAACATTTAAAGATTTCATCATTGAGACTTCAAAAAAAAAATTAGTCAATGAACCACTAGTAGTTTGTTATTTTAAAAAAATTTCTCAGTCATTCCTTTCGTCAATTCTTCCTAAATTTTAAAAATGTAAAAACATGAAAACCATGAACCTTCTTACATTATTATATGTATGTAAAATGATGGGACTGATCACTAACCAAATATATTTAATGATAAAATTCTGTTTTCCAAATTTTAACCTTCTATTCAACATTAATATTGTGAGGGTTCAGATAAAAAATAATAAAAAGTCAATAAAAAGCCAAAATTTTCCAACTGATCTCATTATAGATGGAAAGAAACAATATATGTTTGGCCAAAAACTAAAAATCATAACCAATTACAATATAACAGAGACAATGAAAATAAATTAAGGTGTTTGATTCTGAAAAATAATCCAAGAACTAAATAAAATCATTTTGTAACCTAAGTGTGTGATAAAGAAGACTAATTGTGAGTGAGTGAGTATGGTTCGAAGAAAGTGCAGGATTCATCTTATTTGGGTCCCACTTTTGGATATTAACTCACATTATGATACGTATGCTTTTTTAAATATTATTTATGGTTTTGAAATTTTGGAAATTTGATATTTTAGAAGAATAATATTTTATGAGTAAAATTTCATCTGATGATATATGAACTGATCTTAATTGTCTCATTTATCAAAATTGAAATTAGATAACTAACGGTGTAATTTATATGATCAATATGAATGATCAAGGGTTGATTCGATGTTTCTTTGGGTCATATTCTCAACCACATAATTTTTTCACTAAAAAATTTTAGATTTCATGTAGAACTATTTGCATAAACAAAATTGGGTCAATATGTCTTGTGAGATCAATGAAACTGTGATGCGGTGAAGAAAAATAAAAAAAGGTGTGATTTTCACATACATTGTTTAAGAAAAAAATAATGATAAGAAATTAACTATAAGTAAATGAATATGAATTATGCATTAATGACAATACAGTATGTGTGGGTTTTTTTAAAAAGTTAATATGTGATGCACAAATTTGGTGTAAATATCTATGAAAACATATAGCGTGTGATGCACCTCTACCTTCAACATTGTTTATAAAAACCACATGCAAATATTTATAAAATATGGAGTGATATTGCGTAGGTATTAATGAAATAGAAGATCATTTTCATGGATATTTCATTAAGAAGGTTTCATTACATGAAGCATCAATTTGAAAAGTACCCAATGAATTATTTTCTAAGATAAGAAAAGTTAGAAAAGTACATGCAATCATGATTATAATATAAAAATAAATTAATTTGTAGCATTATGCGATTACCAAGAAGTGTGTTATACATTAATAAAGATTGTGTTGTGAATTAGAGATTTGGAAAAGTAGAAGTTAGAAGTTTTTCTGTAATTGGAATTGTATTAGTGTGATCCAAGTTGCATGAACTATTAATTGCACATAATAGATGAAAATTTCTAAATTTAAAAATGGTACATGATAAATTTTGGAAGGTTTGTTTTTCTAAAACAAATATTATTGGAGATAAAAATGGAAAGATTCTAGGAACCATATTTAGGATTTTTCATACAAAATACAAGGATTTTAATTAATATCCAAGCACCTCAAAAGTCCTATAATTTTTAAAATTCATGTAACTTACACTGAACCAATAAAAGTAAATATATAACAGTTTAAAAATAATTGTAAAATGTTTATAATCCATAAAATTTCATAAAACAAAATTTTTTGAACATTTGATAGTATAATATGAAAGAATGAGGTTGGAAATAGATGGTATCACATATCATATGAAAATCACAAATAATGAAGTGTCTCGAATACTTCCCATGATTACATTAATTAAATGTCTCAAGTTACATCATAACATGGAAAGTGATATGATTATATCACTAATTTTGTTATAAAATTTGATTAAATAATATCTTTTACTATTGACAACACATTATAATCTAGATAAAAAACACAAATATTAAATGAAATTTTAAATAAAATAATGTTATACAAACCAAACATTACATGGGTAATAATTATAAGTCATTGTTATCATTTCCCAAAACCATAACCCATTTGTCCTTATAATGGATTCATCTAAAAATATTAAAAGATAACTTTAAATCAAAAGATATAAATTTAACACATTTTCCCAAAAAAATAAAACAAAACAGTACATTGTTTAATAATAACAAAGGTGGAGGATAGAAATACCTACTTTTATTATTTTTTATAAATTAAATCATTGAGAATGGTCATCATAGAATCATTCACTATCCTATAGGAAATAGAAGACATTTATTTTTATAATTTAATACCCCATACCAAATGTGTATATTATTCCTAAGATAATGAATCTTCGTCATGTACCAATATTAATACAACACGCCTTCTAATTGAGTGTCTTCTACTAACATTGGAATCCATTGAATACAACTTGAGAAATACAAATTGGAATAGTGGGTTTCTTAATTCCATGATAAAATCACCAATATGCAAACCACTAACAAAACAACTGATCATGAAAAATAGTGAGGAGAATAATAAGTGAAGAAAGTGGTATTCAACAACCATCTTATCATGGTTGGTTTTTTCAAGGTCAGATTGGTCAGTGTGCTGTTGGAGTTGGTGGGGAGGCTACCTAGAAGAAGAGTCGATGGGGAGGTGGGGTGGCTGCATTGTATGGAAACATCTAGGGAGTTGTTTTCATATAGGTCACAAGGGATGAAGAGAGCCGGTGCTGAGAGGTATCCGTTGAGAGGAGAGGTCGTGAGGGTGGAGAATCAAAACTGAGAGGAGGGGTCTCTACCAAGATGTGAGGGACGCAAAGAGGAGGGGTCCTGAAGGTAATGATTAGAGTCGCATGAGGGATTGAATCTCACTACCTTTAAACAACCATATAGACAAAATTTTAAATTAAACATTTTCTATAAACTAATATATAGATATAGAAATAAAAAACTATGCCTATAGGTCCATGTATATAGATCATTTTTCTAATAGTTTTTACTTCATTAACTACTACTTCTACAGGGACCATTAGAGAATGTTCATGTACCAAATCTTGAGTATCTTGAGCATAAAATTCATCAATGTCGATCTTACTCCCACATCCATTTTTTAATATGTGTTCCCTCTATATAAAGATATTATTTCTAGTGACAGTCACTTTATTTTATGATGGTTCATATAGTTAGAATCTCTTTTTTCCCTTAGGACACACTATAAAAATACACTTTGTTCTTTAAGAAGACAGTTTGTTTCCATATAAGGCTATAAAAATTTCCCCACAACCACATACATGTATTATAAAGAAAACAAGTTTTTCCACTCCATAACTCAAAGGTAATTCTATTTTCCACTTTAAATGGTTCTCAGTTTAGTGTTCATTCCGTAGTTAATAATGCATACCCCCAAAATGATAATGAATGATATGAATGAATCATTAACAAAATTTCTATGTCTAATAAGGTATGGATCCTCCATACACTAACATTATTCAATTGTGGTGTGTAAGTTAGAGTGAGTTGATATATAATTCAAAACTCTTTTAAAAATTAATGATCTCTTGGATAAGATATTCACCACCTCAATCTGAAAAAAGATTATTTATCTTGTTTCGATGGTAATTATCTACTTCATTATTGAATTATTTGAATTTCTCCAAGGACACTAACTTATACCACATTAAATAGAAATAGCCATATCCACTCAATTAAATAGTAAAATTTATAAAGTAAGAATACCGGCCTCTAGATTTTACTAGAAATGGTCCACACGTATCATTGTGTACCAATCCTAAAATATTTGTGTCCCTTTTCACCAATTTCCCTAATTAGTAGTTTTTTATTTGTCCTTTTAAACAATGATAACATCTTTTTAGTGTTTTTAGCTCAGAATATTCCTAACAATCATTTGCATAGACCTCTATCAACTTCTTCTCATTTACATAATCAAGACAATGATGTCATTTTTGGGTGTTTTATGAGTCATGTTAACATGACTTATTATTTATTTCTAAAACATGTTTTTTATATTTAGTATATAAATGCCTTTATATAAATGTACCTTTCCATAACATCTGTTTCTTTATAAAAGAAACAATTTTTAATTAAAAATTTGAAAATAAAACCATCTTCATCTATGAATCATATAAAAATTATTTATGGTGAAAGTTGGTATATAATAACAATATCGTAAAACCAATATCCTTTCAATTGGAATTGAATGTTTATAGTCCCTAATTACTAGAGCATCTAGCCTCAAATCATTAGTATCTTATAAATCCATCTCTCATCTAGTAATCCTTCAAAATATTCATGGTTTATTCATTTGGATATGGATGTGAGCAATAAAATAGTATTTAATACCCAACTTTTTGATATTTACATATTACACTCGATAAAGAACATACTTTTTGTTTCGCTTTATATTCGGGTTCTATTATTCTTCCAGAGGTCATATTTTCCACATGAAATCCATACTACTTCCTTTTCATTTACCTAATTATATATCTTAATCTTCATGGAAGTATAGTTCTTTGGAGCTTCATACATGTTATGATTCTTGGTTACCTTTTCCTTGCTCTTCATTTTCTTATTCCCTATAAAGACTGTGGGTTTATCATGCTCCATGTCCTTCTCCACTTAGAGAATCATAATAAGATGTTTTGAAAGACTGTTTTAATTATTACTCATGTTATAATTAAAATTAAAATTGGATAAGGACATGGGTGGTGAGAAAGGTGTTTGATCTCCATAAAACTCATTTAGGAATTTAATCCCTAACATTTCTAAGAATTCAATGAATCCAATAATCGTAACTACATGAGGTTCAACTGGCTATGACTCTCCAATATTAGTTGTAAATAGGTCATTGGATATATCATATCACTCGTGTCTCAGCTTCCCTTGATAAAGATCTCAAATGTGAGAGATCGTGCAATATGTATTGATGCCCTCATGTTTCTTTAAAATATCATTGGTAATGGATGATAGCATCAAGCATAGAAAATCTCTGGAATTATTCAAATTTTTCACATGGAGATACAACTCTTCATCACTATCCTCTTTACTAGGTCCATCAAGAATAGGTTATTCTAGAAAATACAATTTCCTTTTATGTCATAAGAAAACATGTAAGAATTGTTGCCACTCATGGAAATTTTTATTGGTGATATGGTTATCCTTATCATGTATGAACCAATGTGATATGTTTGAAGAAATTTTTATTAGAGTTTCTGAAAATAATATTATTATATTTTTAATACTCTAATTGATAATGGTTATATATATAAATAAATATTAAATTTATTAATATGGTACTATTTTATAAAAAACCCAATAGTCCCCACCATTAAATTTGGAATATCTAGTTTCTAAGATATTCTAGTTTAAAGGATCCATATTTCCATTTTCATCACCTTCCATTTGTTGGTTAAGTAATTTTAAGGGTTTTAGGTAGCCATTCAAAATTCCAACAACCATAACCAAAATTTCATTGATCTGTTTAGTGGACTACCCAATCCTAAAATCCATAAATTGGATTTACTCATCCTTTTCCTCTGAGTTTCACCAAGTACTAATTCTCCATTCTAACATTTATGTGATCCAAGTTAATTCTACCCAAAACATCATGTTATAATCCCCTAATTATTTATAGCACCCAAAATTTGGTTGGTTATTAACATTGAACTATGGTTTTATTTTAACTATATTAGAGGAAGGATACACAAACATAATATATATACTTGTGTAATTTTATCTTTTATGAATAAATTTAAAATTATTATCTTTATCAAATTCGTTTAAATTTTAAGTGTATTTTCTTAAGTTATTAACTTTTTTTAGATAATTTTTTACACATAAGTCAATTTATTTTAGTTTTATCTTACATTCTTCTTAATTATATAATTTATGTGATCATGAAAAGACATCCATAATGAAATAACCATTCCACCAGATAGGAGTAAAATAATAACATGATATGATCTTGAGCTTTTTCTAATGGTTAGTTTGACTATTTTGTGATTAAATAACTATCAACCTTATAGAAACACCATGAATCATTTATTTTTTGAGTTTTATATTTGAATAAATCCACCTAGGTAACTCGGTTGGATTAGTTTCACCATGACTCTAATAGCCTCTACAATCTTGAGATCTATATCAATTACATGTGATTTTACTCACATACATGTAGGGGAGCCAAAGTATTTATTAAGGGTATACATAGAAGAGCTCATGGGTAGTCATACCCTTACATAATGAGAGGTTAATAAAAATAAAACAATCACAAACAAGGGCATGTTAAAGGCTCATGATCATTCACATTCATGTAGCATATTACACATTTAATAAAATTACCTTTTAATTCTAATCATTCTTTCATAAGATAAATCATGCCTAATTTAGTTATCTATCATCTTTTATTAATAAATTTTTTAAATTAATTTTTATCTAAATATTCTTGATTTTTTCATTCATTATATTTTCATATAAATTGAATAAATTTATTTAAAATTAACTATGTAAAAAAATTTACCATGGAGGCAATATGGTGTGTACACGTACAAACTACCCAATGTGTATTACACTCATATAATGTTTAATCTTATGGCATGTGGCACACATGAAATATCATTTAATTTCATGTATTTTACTATCAATATAATTAACACATGTGACACATGGTATTTATGTGTTGTGTTATGATTCAATCCGCATAGATTAATAATTGTAATACAACTTATACACAATATGCAGATCCTAAAATTACAAAGAAATTAATTAAACATCAACATATATATTATTCATAACATGGGAGGTAATATCAACATAATAACCATATGTAACATCTGTAAATAAGTTTTTAATATTATAAAAAATTAATTTTTAATTTTCATTAATTTTGGTAGAACTACTCAGCATATACATTGAAGATTCACACCATATATTATTCTCACTATTTATTCATGGCACACACCTAGGGACTTTGTAAGTATCTTTCCCTGAAAAATAATGGTGTACACGGTGTGTACACGAGATACACTAAATTTGATCTCAAAGTCATAAGGCCACCGGTCATCTAGGACATGCAGGAAGATACATGGCTCATATGTCACTAAAGGAACACACATGATCTATCTAAGTTCTAAGGTGTGTACTCCAATAAACCATGCACCAGGATAGACTGGTCATCATTTTATGACTAATTAAATTGACCGCTTATAATAAATAAACATGGATAGAATTTATTATAAATTAATTTAGGGTCTATTATAAACTAGTATAAGGAATGAACCTCTGGGATACATTGTACTTAGTTATATGTTGTCCATCCATACCCCTTAGCACCATTGTATGAGATCATTGAATATATTTCACTCATAAAATTAATCGATTTTATTGTATTTGTAATAAATGAAGTGGATGAAATTTCATATCATAATTTGGATTAAATAATGATTAAACAGTAATTCAAAACTAATTAAAAATAATTATAATAATTAATTATCTTTAAATAATTAAAATTAATTTTTTGATGGCTTCAATACCACATTTAGATTCTGAGCACATAGGATGTGGCATATGGGGGATGCCCAACTCAGCATTTTTTCATGATCGATGGTTAATATTAGATTAACATGATGGTAAATGTAATTATAAATGGAATTAAATCAAAAAATATAAAAAAAATTTAAACACCAGAACCAAAACATAGGATCATAAAATATTATTTCTAATTAATTTATCAAATTAAGCCTTAACTTTTAAGAAATTATTTCTTCATTGATGGATCTAGAAACATCTTTGTGGCGTACCATCATTGGTTTGTAAGAATAAATAATATATTACCTACACTGGTTATCCACACGTGTTCTAAGAACCAATAGATTTCATCATAGGAATATTTATGTTCTATCAGGGTAGATCTTAATGCTTTCATCAGTCATCTATAATCTCCCCATGAATCACCTCAAGGAAGGGTTCTATTTAGTATCTATATATGTGATTTTGGTAGTGGAGGAGGATTGCTCTCTATTATTGAGAGTTTTCATGGAGATGTATCTCCCAGTATCTCTGAGAAGATTATCATTGGAATTCATTCTGAACACCACAAAATAATACCCCCCTACAAAAATAATACAATTCAGATATATACAACTGGGGTTAGAAAATAATTATTTCACATAAAACCTTATTATTTCCATAATCCCTATAGAAATCCATCCATATAATAATATTATTATTATTCATTTTCTTTACATGTGATAAACTAATGAATTAAATTAATTATTATTTATTAAAATAATATTCAATTTATATTGTTTCTCACTGGACCATTAATCTCGGTACGCCATTACCCAATTATATTTATTGGTCCTTGAATAAAGACAAATTTTTAATAACTAAATATCACTAAAGTATTCTCCAATAAAGAAATATATATTTTATTTACTAAATATAAAATAAAAAATAATTAAATTTTCTTCCCATTTAATATTATTTCGAATAACTAGTTTCATAATATATGTGATAAAATAATCAATAATTATTAAACAACATGAAATAATAATAGAAATTAAATTTTTTAATAATATGTAATAATTTATTATTAACTAAGATTAAATATACATTTAATGTCTAAGCCTCTTGAACTCTACCTCAGTAGAATTAGGTGAAGAAGCCTAAAGTCAAAGGTCAACATCTAACAACTTGACACATAACCCATAAAGAAAAAAGTTATTTTTGTAATTACATAATAAATTATATGGATTCTTACTTTGTATTATAATCCATTTATTGAAATATCTTTAATCAAGTAGTTTGCATACTGGTTACATAAATCTATGTGCCCGATGACTATTCCATTGAATTTTTTAATTTCGACTTCCCTATAGAACACCGGGGAAATGGATTTATTTGGGTAATATTATTTCTATCAAGGGGACTAAGATAGAAAATTAAATTAAATAACATAAAAGAAAAAAACCTTTCTTCATTATTTATTAATGAAATATTACTTATGACACAACCAATGTATCCTACCTCACTATGAACATTTTTCATCATGGTTTTCATCCATACATAAACATAAGTGACTTATAGTACTCATTAATATTAATCTATAATTATATAGATCAAAAAAATATATGTAGATAGGAACATCCAATGAGCATATAAATGTTGATTTCCTACTAGTGGGTCTCATTTTCATATTATCCTACATTGGATAGTACCAAGGGCTTACACTATGAGAAGGTTCCTAAAAGTTATTTGAGTCTCCACCCCTAATAACCTGTATCATTTTTTCCATCGAATTATTACATCTTGCTATAGAACATACATTTCTTGAATACAATCATGGAACTTCTAGGTTCCCATTATAGCAGGGAACTGCTATGACCAATGAGTAAGATAGATACTCTTAGGATATTATCACATGCTTCATTATATAGAAGAAAATACATGATGTGATAAGGGGTTTATTAATTTTAAAAATATTGAATAAATGATATCATAAAATAAAAAGAATTTACTTACAGTTCACCAACTCCAATAGTGGTTATATGTGTTAATGAAGTGAAGGAGGCAATGAAATAGGTTGGGGAAGGAAAACCACTTTATATAATTATAGATATTCTTACAATATATTCAGAATATATGTGGGAGTTTGTTTCCTGACCCCACCCTCCAATGATTCCCCTCCTAATATGAAAATGTAGGAAGAGAGATAATAACCCTGAGTCCCACCTTTAGTAGGCCCTGGGGTGGCGACCAGAACCAAGGGTATATATGTCTCACAAAATTGGAGGAATTTCTATTTTTATAGTAACCATGATCAAGATATAAGATGTACCAACCTCAAAAAACTCCACGATAGATATATATGGATAAAATAATATCCAAACCTTCTCAGGTTCATATTAAAAATAAAATTGTTATAAAATAATGTGTCTTAAAATTAAATACCTAAAGAAAAGCTAAGCATTGACATAGGAACTATCTCTAACACCAAATCTAGTACATTCCATCATGGTCCATGTAATCTCCCTGAAAAATGAAACCAATTTTTATATACATAGGGTGAGAATAAAAGTATACTTAGTAGGGAATACCAAATTATCCCATGCACAGGTGGAGAAACATACTAATCTGCCTGTGATAAAACAGCAGAAACCAAAAGCATCTAAGAAGTTATACTAGAAACCCGAACCTCACCAAAGTCATAGTTTTCAAATAACACAAGTTATGTAATGTAATATAGATAACATCAATGATTGGGTACCCACACCACATTCCCACTGATTTTCCACTCTCACACCCTAATGAAAAACATCATGGCACTCCAACCTCTTCAGAAAGAACCATGTCACAACCCACCGACATGCACATGGGCCTCATAGCACATCACATCCCACTAGCACACCCCAAATCCTCAAAACTATTCTTCTCCCATAGAAACTCTCTCCACTTACAACCTCACATCTCGAAAACACCTAGTAAAGCACAAAAATTCTCTTCCCAAAGAAACCTAGGAAAATACAACTCATCACATCTTAATGAAACCTGGGAAACTCTACTCACCCGCACACACCACAGCCTCACAAAACCATTGTCTGTCGAATGGATCTTGGTCTAACACTTCCTATAATTGAGATTAAGGAAGATCGGGAGGTCATCCATCCATCCTCCCACCATTATGTTTAGGAAAGAGTCTCCCATATAACAATGGGGGTGTTCATCATGTAGTGATTAACTAGGGTGGGGTGCGTATATAATCATAATAAAGTAAAAGTAGATATATAGGTAGAAAAACTCGGCCCATCATATGGGTTCTCAAGTAAAAAACCACCCCATAACCCTGCCAACATTGATGATACCTCTAAATGCACATATCAAAATGAATGATGGACACTTATAGAGTTAATAAAAGAAATCCTATTAACACAAAAATCATATTACCTTTATTAATCATTTACTTTTTATTCTATCTCTACCAAGGAAACTAACAATGATATACACTATCATTATTCAAATTCATCTCGCATAATCATCCCTCTCAACAAAAGAATCCCACAAAACACCTAGTCACAACCAACCCGGTATCCCTACTGTGTATCAAAACTGCAGCCACAACATAACATAACACAACTCAAACCTACAACCTCGATGCTCAACCACTTTGGCATGAAACTGAACACACCCAACACCTCATCCTCTCTCCTAACAACCACCTCCTCACCCATGTCTGGGTCAAGGACCCTGAGGAACACCCTAAGGTCATACTCCACCTTCTTCGTCTCCCCTTTGTGGAGTAGGAGCCCATTGTCCTTGCTGATGAAATGTCTTGGTCAGCCACTGCTGCAAAGGAGGGAACTAAACCAACCCACCTCTACCATAATGAGCTCAAAATGGGAACTAAATCTGAATTTGAACTTGAAATCCAGAGATAAAACACACCTACCCCAGGCATGCATGATAGGAATGAGGACTGGAAGGTTGAAATGGAAACTACAAAGGTCGTCTCCCTAACAGACGAAACCTCAAAGGCCCTAGTTTATGAGACCAGATGATATTATTATTTCCCAGTGAAGAACCACACCAGATCCATTCTTATTGAATACCTATTTTAAATCATTATATCAAATAACTATTCCTTATTTTCGACCTCTTAGTATGTGTGAAATATGAAGGGAGTAATTGTGTACTGGATAAAATAATGAAGTTCTTCCTCTAGGAATCTCGCCAGAGACTCCTTATTTGGAATGAGATCCCAAGTGAAGTGAAGGATATCCTTGACCTTGATACACAACACCCATACTGACATACTCTTCTATTAGATGGAGAGAATCTCATGTCTCTTCTTAGCCTTCATAGTTGAAGAAATAAATTCTTCCAAGAACACCTTCTCAAAATCACCCCAATATAACATCAGCCTCATTTCTCTGCCCAAGGTATAGAGTCTACCATTGATGCATAGCTACCCTTGTCTGAATAAATTTCAATAGAACCCAGTACTCTATCAAATCCTAGATCAGGCTGAAGGTGTTCTCAATTTCCTCTATCCATCTCCCTATTTCTATGTCTGATACACTACCCTTGTACTTTCACATGGTCTGCCCCTAGAAGGCACATAATATTCTCTGCCACTGGTTACCCTCCTCCTCTGGATCAACCCACCACTGATTATCCAGATCGGCCTCTTAAAGCTCTACTTCTTGAGGCACTCATAGATGATGATCAGGTTCCATAGATGTAAAGTAAACAAGGAACTCCTAAGCCTGAGTAGTATGTAATTTTGTTTGATATTTATTTTAACTTGTTATTTATTTAAATTCTCCAAAACACCCCATTGAAAAAATAATAATGATGCTTGTAACTCTCCTAGGGTATTTACCTTAAAATTTTTGTAGCCTCACTAGATCATTTGGTAAGCTCATAGTCCTTGCATTGGATCATGGGGAGCCCTAAAATATTGTGTATTAGCCCTTCTTCCCTAGCCTATGTCATGAACCAAGACCACCTGACATTGTTTCACTATAAACCCATGCAATCCTCACTGTTCATGACTCCAAAGTCCATCATATCTCTCAACCAAGCTGTGGCGCCATTCTTTCATGGTCCCCTCCCTACAATGATTCCCCTCTTAAGATAGTATGTAAAGAAGAGAGATTATGAACCTGGGTCCCACCTTCAGTAGGCCCTGGGGTGGAAACCCGCACCATGGGTATAGAAATCTCATAAAATGAGTGACATTCCCATTTTTATAGTAACTGAGATCAGGACAAAAGATTCACTGACCTCAAATAAACTCCAAGACATATATAGAGAGAGAAAAGAGAAGCCAAACCATCCCTTATTAGTGTTAATAATGAAACCATTTCAAAATCCAGAGACTCCAATTTAAATACCAAAATAAAATCTAGGAAGTGAAATAACAAATGTTTCCAAAACTGAAGCTAGGATAGTCTAGCATGGTTTATGTATTCTCCCTAAAAACACGAAAACAATTTTTGTAAATGTATTGTGATCATTCAAGTAAAATTAGTTAGGAAATCCAAAGTCTCTCATGTATAAGTTAATAAACATACTACTTCCCTTGTGAGAAAACAAAATAAACCAAAAGCCCCTAAAAAGGTATACTAGCCACCCAACCTTACCAAAGTCACACTCACCAAATAACACAAGTCTGGTAAGTAAGTATAGATTACATCGGTGATAGGGTACCCTGCACAATGTTGCCACAAATTAGCCACTCTAAAAACCTAATAAAAAATGGCATGGAGCTACTACCTCTTCCAAAAGTACCACATCACCACCTACCTATATACATTTGGGTCTCATACCACCTCACATCTCACCCACACAAACCTGGGCCTCACAACTACAGCTCACCCATAGACACATGCTCCACTTAACACATCACATCTCGAAAACACTTCGGAAAACACAACACATGGTAAATCACAACAAATATCGTCCCAAAGACACTTTGGAAACCACAACTAATCTCATTCTGAAGTCACCTGGGAAACGCTACTCGCCTGCACACACTTGGGCATCACAAATCACTACCTAACCAAACGATATTGGGCTAGAACCACTTGTAAAAGGGAATAAGGAAGAGTGGATGGCCAGGCATCTATCCTCCAACCAGGTTGTTTGGGAAATACAACCTCCCTCAAAACAATGGGGGTGTTCGGTAGTTAGTTCTCAACTATAATGGGGTGTGTATAGAATCAAAAAAATGTAGAGATATATATATATATACCAAACACTCCGCCCAACATATGGGTTCTCAAGCAAACAACCAGCACATAACACCACCACATTTGTTGATACCTCTAAATTTACTTATAAGAATGAATTACAGTCACATCCGATGTCAATAAAAGAAATCCACTTACACCCAATCATTTTGACATTATTAATATTTTACGAGTTATTCTATCCCTACCTAGGAAACTAACAACCACATCTACTATCATTCTTCAAATTCATTCCACCATATTCTTTATCTCAATAAGAAAACCCCTCAACACACCATGTCACAACCAATGCGACAAAATTACTATGTATCAATAATAAACCCACAACATAACATAGAATAACACAAACATGTAGTCATGCTACTCAACCATTTCCCACCCATTCCACAATCAACCAATATATCAACTTGATATTCCATTACACCACCTGTATCACCCCACACACACTTCCAAACTCTCAGTCATATCACCACACAACTAGCACAGGACACAAGGATGAGTAAAACCATACAGAGCACAAAACCACACCAAACAAAAACATTATATTCAGATTTAGCAGGACTCATTCTTTATTTACACCTTGATAAAACATGGGTAATCACATAACAAGTTTGATCCTGTTGAGTCTATTTATTTATCCATATTTAAATGTATAATCGATTTCAAAACTTCATTTATTCAACAGGGGATCAAAAACAACTATAAATCATCACCTATGTGAAATAAAATACCACCAATGCCTATGATTTTTATATGAAATATAGCCTGAAAAAACAAAACTTGGATCAAAGATAACAGATAAAAAAATGTTCATAATCATCTTACCCGACACATATTTATTACTTAGTTTAAAAAGTATCTATCTGTATTCAAAAATAGACATTAAAATAACCACTATACATGATACACAACTAAAAGAGACATAAAGGAATACCTACTTGGAATAGTAGATTATCTGAAACTCCTCTTTATGCCAAAATAAAGAGTGTGCAATTAGCATCAGAACTATAAAAAAGATGTGATCGACGACCACAACACAACAAAAAACTCTATGGGGAATAAAGGTCCTAGGATACCAACAGAAAACTGAAACATACAAGAAATAAAAGACTTTGTCTCTATAAATTCTAGATTCTATATCGACAGAAAGAAATGGTTTCAAGGGCCATTAAAATTAGATCATGGTCAATACCATGTGGCTTGACTGTTTCATGGTCCTGAGACAATTAGTATATTAAATATATAATTAATATCCTTTTAAATTCCATTATAAATTATAAAAATAGTTTTTAAACTTGATTTACATCAAATAAAAGGTTAAATGGGTGAAACTGGAAATACCTGAGAGAACTTGATATTTTGGAAAATTGTCAAAATGAGTCACTAATGGCTGACACACCAACACTGATCTACCAATGTTAAGACAATAATGATGATCCACTAATGGTGAGAAACTACTGCTAACAAATGAGCATGACCTACCGATGCTAACTCACTGGTGGAAAAAATGGATTTTTTGCAAACCCATGAAATGATTTATCGTTGCCTCTCAGAACACCCAAAACACTGGATTTTCACAACAAAATGAATCAGAGAGTTTTGTTCCATTATAGTGTGGGTAGAAAAAAATTATGAATATATATCATAAAATATTCATTATATATTCATTATATATATTTGAATATATGCATTAAGAATGTGTGTGCATGTGTCTGTGTGTGTGTGTGTTCATGTGTGTGTGTAATATTATGAATCAGGTGCCGCATGCATGTGCCCAGAACCGATTCTCTACAGGACCTCAAGTGTGCCTCCATTTAGGTCCAAGGATTCCTACTAGAAGTAAGTGTATAATATATGACATGTGGAGAATTTGTTGTACCTCTCGTACCCCTTGTGGTTTAATTTTCATGATCACAATCACTCTCTTATTTATCTAATCTTGTTTTAAGTGTTTTTGGATGATAGGCATGATTTCAGGTTGCCAAGGAATTAGGCCAAGAAAGCCAGAAGGCAAAAGTGGACTGATTTCAGTCCACCGGCCAACCGGTGGATGACCACCGGCCATCCAGTGGAATCATGACAGAAGGCATCCCCTCTGTCCAGACCACCGGCCAACTGGTGCCCCATCACCAGCCAGCCGGTGAAACCCAGACAGAAGGGACACCTACTGTCTCACCACCGTCCAACCGGTGGCCTCCTCACCGGACAACCAGTGGTTCCTGGGCAGAAGGCCTCTTCATTTTCCAAAGCACCGGCCAACCGGTGGCCAAGCACCGGTCAGCCGGTGGAGCCAGTCAAACTAGCCGTTGGGCTTTGACCAGCCTGCTCCCAACGGCTCCGAAGACTTTTCCAACGGCTCCTAAGACCCTGAACGGCCATATGAGGGTTCCCCCTCTATAAATAAAGGACTAGGAAGCCCCAGAACATAGTGGAACAATATCAAAGCCAACGGAAGCCAACAGACACATTTTTCATCATTTGGAAAACCTCCGGCGGATTCCTTCAAGAAACCTCAATTTCTCCAACCCACTTCCACATCCAAGGAGCACCATCAAAGAAGCTTGGGAGCGCTCTTCATCAACTTCATCAATCCTATGGCGCCCAAGGCTTCTCCCCTTACGGTTTTTCATTATTTATCTTTTTGATCATCAATTTGGGTTTGTGCCTACAAACCCCCATTTCTTTTATCTTCCTTTTGTTTGGGTTTTCACACCACCTTCAAGGTGTGAAGAGGTTAGTCAAGCCTTCCTTTTAAAAGGCTTGAGTCATAGGTGAGCTAGCCTTCACCTGTAAGAAGGCTAGTGGGTTCTTGCTCAACCATTAAAAGCAAGATTTAATAGGTTCTAGACTACCTTAAAGTCTAGTGGGTTTCTTGCTAAAACCATTAAAAAGATATCGGTAATAAATATCCCAACGGTTGAGTTGGGAGCGGAGACGTAGGCTTTGGTTTAAGCCGAACTCCATTATTAAGTTTTGTGCCTTGCCTCTTTTATTTCTGCTGCAATTTTTACTTTGATTTTAAATTGTTAATTATTTTTTAAAAGGAAATTCACCCCCCTCTTGCCATCACTCTCCGACCCAACAATTGGTATCAGAGGGAAAATTTGAGTAATACCCTAACCGGTTTCAAATTCAAGAACCATTGTGATGGATTCAACTTCTTTCTCCCCCGAAGGCTATTCTTTGGGTCGTGCTCCATTCATTGATGGAACCGACTATACCTATTGGAAAACTCGCATGATTACTTTTCTTAGAAGTATAGGTTATCCTATTTATAAAATTGTCATGCATGGTTATTCTCTTTCTTCTCCCGATGAATCCAAATGGACTCAAGCCGATATTAAAAATTTCGAGCTTGATGGAAAAGCCATGAACGCTCTTCATTGCGGCCTTGATCGTAATGAATTCCATCGAGTTTCCACATGCACTTCATCTCATGAAATCTGGAAACTATTGGAGGTTACCCATGAGGGGACCAACAAAGTTAAGGATACTCGATTGGATATGTACCATCAAGATTTTGAGTCTTTTTCCATGCATCCATCTGAAAATATAACTGAAATGTTTACACGTTTTACTGATGTTTGCAATGGGAGAAAGTCCCTTGGTGATGATGTGTCTGCAGAAACGATGGTCAAGAAGATCCTTTGGATCTTACCAAGCACATGGGAACCAAAAGTCACGGCAATCCAAGAAGAAAAAGACATCAAGAACATGCCGGTCAAAGAGCTCATCGGATCCCTCATGACCTACGAGATCACCATGAGGAGGCAAGCTGAAAAGGAAGGAAAACCGATCAAAGTTCCAAAGAACATCACCTTCAAAGTTCAAAAAGAAGAAAGCTCCTCCTCCTCATCGTCTTCCTCTTCAAGCGGGATTCAGAAATGGAGAATCTTGCCCATAAAATGCACAAATTCATGAAGAAGCACAAGAAGAAGAAATCCCGCAAGGCTCAACCCAACGAAAAATCCGAGCCCGAGGTAACATGTTACGGGTGTGGCAAGAAAGGCCATTACAAGCCCGATTGTCCACTCAACAAGAAAAAGGCCAAGAAAAAGGAAAAGAAGAAGGCATTCAAGGCCACATGGAGTGATAGCTCCACATCCTCCTCCTCCTCCTCCTCAATTGACAATGGTAAGAAATGCCTAATGGCATTTCATGAGGTATCCTTTTCCGACTCCTCATCCTCTAGTTCTTCAAATTCTTTCAATCATTTATCTTATGAGGATCTCCAACATGCTAGAGATCAATTGGAGGAAGGATTTCACGAACTTTCTTCCAAATTTATTGCTTTAAAAAAGAATTTCAAAAAACTTTCTTCCGAAAAGGAACAACTTCTCAAAGAAAAGGAGGAGTTGTCCCTCAAGGTCCAAAACCTTCCCGATGTTGATTCTATGGAATCAACAATCAAGGATTTAAGGAAATCCCTAGCTAAGTTCACCGAAGGTGAACATAACCTTTCAAAGCTCCTTGGTTCCCAATGCGTATCTAGAACCACCCAAGGGCTTGGCAATTCCAAGCAAGCTTCCTCTTCCCATGCTCCAACTATTTTTGTAAGGGGGAGCTCCCAATATAAATATTACAACTATTGTAAAAAACCCGGGCACTTAATTTATGAGTGCAATTGCAAAAATGCCCGGTATTGAAGGCCCAAAACCATTTCCTTTAATGATGAATTTCATAGGAGAAGACCCTCCATTAGACAAGTTTGGATTGAAAAATACCTTTTAGCGAGTCTCACCGGACCAAAATTTGTCTCGGTTTCAAAAACCTCTCCCCGGTGATTTGTTGTTTTTATTTAGGGGGAGTTAGGATTGTTTAAGACTTTTTTCTTTTTTTTCAAAACTTTCAATTCAAATCATTCAATTCAAATTTCAAATGGTTTAAAATCTCTATCTTATTTTTCAATCCTTTCCCTCAATCAAGTTTTATGCCCCGTGCTATTTTGATAATCACAAAGGGGGAGAAATTCTTGGTTGATTGGGGGAGAAATCTATCTCTCATGCTTTTCTTTACTTTTCAATTTATCCTTTATAGCATGCCTTTCATTTCAGTCTTTTACATTACTTGTTTTGGTGATTGTGATCATCAAAATAGGGGGAGATTGTTGTACCTCTCGTACCCCTTGTGGTTTAATTTTCATGATCACAATCACTCTCTTATTTATCTAATCTTGTTTTAAGTGTTTTTGGATGATAGGCATGATTTCAGGTTGCCAAGGAATTGGGCCAAGAAATCCAGAAGGCAAAAGTGGACTGATTTCAGTCCACCGGCCAACCGGTGGATGACCACCGGCCAGCCGGTGGAATCTTGACAGAAGGCATCCCCTCTGTCCAGACCACCGGCCAACCGGTGTCCCATCACCGGCCAGCCGGTGGAACCCAGACATAAGGGACACCTACTGTCTCACCACCGGCCAACCGGTGGCCTCCTCACCGGCCAGCCGGTGGTGCCTGGGTAGAAGGCCTCTTCATTTTCCAAAGCATCGGCCAACCGGTGGCCAAGCACCGGTCAACCGGTGGAGCCAGTAAAACTAGCCGTTGGGCTTTGACCAGCCTACTCTCAACGGCTCCGAAGACTTTTCCAACGGCTCCGAAGACCCCGAACGGCCATATGAGGGTTCCCCCTCTATAAATAAAGGACTAGGAAGCCCCGGAACATAGTGGAACAATAACAAAGCCAACGGAAGCCAACAGACACATTTTTCATCATTTGGAAAACCTCCGGCGGATTCCTTCAAGGAACCTCAATTGCTCCAACCCACTTCCACATCCAAGGAGCAGCATCAAAGAAGCTTGGGAGCACTCTTAATCAACTTCATCAATCCTTTGGCACCCAAGGCTTCTCCTCTTACGGTTTTTCATTATTTATCTTTTTGAGCATCAATTTGGGTTTGTGCCTACAAACCCCGATTTATTTTATCTTCCTTTTGTTTGGGTTTTCACACCACCTTCAAGGTGTGAAGAGGTTAGTCAAGCCTTCCCTTTAAAAGGCTTGAGTCATAGGTGAGATAGCCTTCACCTGTAAAAAGGCTAGTGGGTTCTTGCTCAACCATTAAAAGAAATCTGTAATAGGTTCTAGACTACCTTAAAGTCTAGTGGGTTTCTTGCGAAAACCATTAAAAAGCAAGCGGTAGTAAATCTCTCAACGGTTGAGTTGGGAGCGGAGACGTAGGCTTTGGTTTAAGCCGAACTCCGTTATCAACTTTTGTGTCTTGCCTCTTTTATTTCCGCTGCACTTTTTACTTTGATTTTAAATTGTTAATTATTTTTTAAAAGGCAATTCACCCCCCTCTTGCCATCACTCTCCGACCCAACAGAATTTACCCTCTTTATAAAGAAACACAATAGTGGAAATAAATAATCAAAACCAACTAATAAAATCAATTACGAGATTAAGTACAAGTATCACATGAAAATAAACACAAGAATACAATATCTGGACTAAAATAGTAGATATGTCATTATAAATATGTCTTAAGTTTCAAATGAACACCCAAAAATAAATACACTAACACCTCCCAATTCAATCCAAACACCATGATCAATTCCTTTATCCATGCTCTCTCCTAACTCATTCATCTAACATAGGAATCTTTCCCTTATCCTATCCTAAAAACATGATCTCTATTTAGGTAATCATTAGGTAGCCCGCCTAGGTCGTGAGGACAACCTATTAGGCCACTGATAATAGTGTTCAAAACATTAAAGGCGTGTGTTTGGATATTATAGACCAATTATACCTCAACCTCTTCATGTCATACCCCATGAGAGAGGAAATGAGTACATTTTGGAGATGGTGGGTCCTGAACCACCAGAGGTTCCTCTTGTACTACCTCCTATAGTGTTACATATAGTACCACATGTGGTGCCTCTTGTTGTACAACTTCTTATTTATCTTCTCATGTGTCATGATGTTCATTTTAAGGATAGTCTCCTTAGGATTATGCTGTCAATTCAAAATTTTCCCAAGCCTTCCATGGTAGTGGTAGAGCTTAAACGGGGGTTTCTACAGCAACATCCTTCCACCTTCTCGGGGAGTGGTGGTCCGCATGCTACAGAGTCATGGATAGAATACATGAAGTATATCTTCGACCATCATGAAATGACTCTAGTGAAGAGGGTCAAACATGTTTTTTACATGCTTTGGGACTCTGGAAAGTATTGTTGGGTTGTAATTTCTCAAGTGGATCAGACTAGAGACATGGTTTGGGCAGACTTCCAAACAACTTTATATGATCACTTCTTTTCGAAGACTCCGATAAATGACTAAGTTAGGGAATTATTACACCATCAGTAGGGATATATGATAGTGATAGAGTATTTTACACATTTCCCATGGATTTAGTGTTTTTCTCCCTCTTTGAATGGTGATGCACAGACAACTGCTACACTCTTTGAGGACGAACATGGATATACCATCTTCTTTCCATTGAATGTTTTTAATTTTAACAATATTACAAGTATCATGAATTAGGACATAATTTCATAAATAAATTTTAGGGAAGAAAAACATGTGAGCTAGGATGGTTCAATTCGGAGAGAGGGTGATATTTCTTCCGATAGTAGGAAGCACTTATTCGTGGGTGAACATGTGGAAAATTACAGTCATACGACATGTACTAACAACACTATCATATTTCATCAGTGTTTCAGGATAGGAAATAATAATTCCTAGTGTATGAGGAAACCAATGGATTGCCGAGCTTAAATCAATATGGGTCACCTTTAGCGATTTAGCCATTCCTCCTCATCAGCCTCTAATGGAAGAATACCATTAATAGTACCTATATCAGGTATGGGATCTTTGACTCCATAGAAAGGTAAATGTTCTTTTTCTATGGGCCGATTAAGATGAGGTAACGGTGGAGGTCATGGTCGAGGAAATCAATTTCTAAACTATCAGTATCAGTAGAACGTACCTACTTATGCAACTCAGACAACATATTTATGTTGTGGTTCAGGTCTTATGTACACAGTAAAACTAGCACCAGGGGAGTTGAGTGTAGGACCCTCTATGGGTAGAGGTACTATTATGGGGTCCTTTACATTAGTTTCTACCTTCTTTTAATATTGGTTCAATGCATTCCTTCTTATCTGTTGTTGTTGTTGAAATCCTTTGTTTTACAATCGCATACTTTTATGACATTATCTATCCTGGAACTCCACTAGGGGTCAAGACATATGGAATACGCTATTTCCAAGAGTGCTCCTAGATATAGGTGGGTACCGTTTCAACAAGAATTTATAGGTCCTCATGATGACCGGCTTGGATTTCATTCTCAGTGTAGACAAGCTCATTCCTTATCATTCCCAATTAGATTTATATCACCTTAGTGTGTCCATCACATCCCCTGAGGGTGACACATATCTCCACAAATGAGAAAGGGATATGTGGGAAGATTGATCTGAACATAAATTTGTTGGGCTAGGAAGGGTGATGAATCAATTATTTAGTCACTTCATGATTGATCAGGGAGTGAAGCTAGTGGAAATTCCTCCCATTCTAAATCATTTCAGGGATGTATTCGCTGATTATTTCCCAAGTTTACCTCCCATGAGAGATATGGAGATCATTATTGAGAAATTGACAGTTGTGGAACTAGTGTCTATTCCACCTTATAGGATGGAACTTACAAAGCTACATGAACTCCAAAATCCTCTTAAAGTCCTCAAGGATAATGTTTTTATCATAACTATAACAAATTTGTGGGGTTCACCAGTTCTTCTCACTAAGAAAGAGGACAGTACCCTTATATTTTGTAGGGATTATCATCAACACAACCAGATTACGGTAAAGAATAGATATCTATTTCATCTTATAGATTACATATTCAACCATATCAAAGGAGAAAATATTTTATCCAAGATTTATCTGAGGTTCAGATATCACCAGGTTCGTGTGAGGTCGTATAACATACCACATACGGTGTTCCAGAGTAGGTACGACTTGTATCATTATCTGGTTATGTCATTTGGCCTCACAAATGAAATATTAGTCATCATGGATTTTATGAATCAGGGTTTTAATCCATACCTTGATTCTTTTCTGGTTGTTTTTGTTGATGAAATATTTTTCTATTTTTGTTCTAGTTATGACCATGAAACCCATCTTGAGATTGTGTTGAATACACTAAGAGAGCACCAGCTGTATTCAATGCTTAGAAAATTCCACTTATAGATTGACAAGTTTAGATTCATGGGTCATATAATATCTAAGGCAGATGTATCAATTGACCCATAAAAGGTGAGAATTGTAGTTTAATGGGAGAATCCTATGATTATTTTTGACATACATAGTTTTTTTGGATTCTATCTTTAATAGGAATTTCATCCATTATTTCTCCCTCTTAGAAGCGCCACTTATGGACCTAACTAATAAGGCTGTATAGTTAATTTGTTCATTATCTTGTGAATAATATTTTCAAGAGTTAAATGGAATACTAATATCATTTTTGATCCTGATTTTTCATGAGTAAGGCAGAAGCTATACTATTTACTAAGACGCCTTTGGAATCAGACTGGGTGCAGTTTTGATAGAGGGCAATCAAGTCATGGATTATAGATCCCTTGAGCTGAGACATCACAAATGGAACTATCCTACATAGTACCTTGAGATAGAATTTGTGGTTCATGATTTACATTGTTGGATATATGACTTTTTGGGTGAGAGGTTTTTTGTTTATATGGATCATAAAAGATTGAAATATATCTCTCATAGTGAGGCTTGAATTTAAGGTAGTTCAGGTGGTTTGAATACCATAAATTGTTCTATTTTGAGATTTATTATACCCCTAGTAAGGGAAATGTCATGGATGATGATTTGAGCTACAAAACATAGACCCAATCTGTCTAGGAATCTAGTAGTGAGTGGAAGATGATGGACTTGTTTTTTGAGATGCATCTTGAGGTTTAAGAATAGTGTGGAAAACCATTACTACTAGCTCTTATAGTGACATTTTATATTCTAGAGTGAGTCTGCATTTGATAGTTTTCTGATCCAGAGGGACTCATTTTGAGGGAAAGCATCACAGGAGAGAACCCTTCTACAGGTTGGGTTTTTTATGGAAGGGAAACCCCACTCTACTGTTGCTGAGTATGGGAACCATAAGATATATAGGAAGAAATAATGAAGTAATATCATAACTACATTTGGTATGTCCATTTTGGACTCATCAAGATGTATAGAGAAAAGTTTCATCTGTACTACTGGCTAAGTATGAAGAAGAAGATATTAGGTTTCATCACTCCGTGCTCCACCTGTCAGCAAGTGAAGGAAGAGCACTGACGACCTACTATAATTTTACAAACACTATCTTTTCATAAGTGGAAATGGAATGACATCATCATAGATTTAGTTTCAAGGTTTCAATGATCTCCACAAGGTAGTAATGCAGTGTGGGTGATTTTTGATAGATTGACTAAATGTTTTCACCTCATATCTATCTTGGAGACCTTCTCTATTGATGAGTTGAGAAGGATGTATATCTAAGTGATAGTGAGACATCATGGTGTACCTCATTACATTTTCTTAGAAATATATTTCCTCTTTAATTCATGTTTATTTAAAGGTTTTTAAAAATCGTTGGGTTTGCAAGTACTCATAGACCAATTGGCAGTCTGAGTGGACAATCCAAGTCTTAGAAGATATGATTCGGGAATGTATCCTTAAATTTGGAGGTTCATGAAAGATACATATTTCTCTTGTTGATTTTACCTACAACAATAGATTTTAGGTGAAAATTCAAATGGATTCATATTAGGCCCTCTATGGTAGACCATTCCAATCATCGTTATGCTATCTCGAAGTAGGTGAGGCAGCTATGTTGGGTCCTCACCTCATTCAAGAGATGTTTGATTAAGTTTAGTCAATTTAAATGTTTATGTCTATTGCTTAGTCCATATATAAATATTATACCAACCTTTATCATAGACCTTTCAAGTTTGAGGTGGGACATCAAGACATTCTGCAGGTTTTTCCAAGGTTGGGCCATTGTCGGATCCGGAGGTAGGGGAATTTATCCCTGAGATACATCAGTCCATTCGAGATAGCAGAGGGAGTTGGGATAGTAGCCTATCAGTTACTATTACATCAGAGGTATTATAGCATGATGATGTAATCCATGTATCTCAACTTTGATATTATTATCCAAAACTGTATCATTTGTCTGATCCTTACGACATTGAGCTCAAAGTGGATGCAACCTTTGAAGAGGCGTTTGATCCTGATCGTCAACCATGGCATGAATGTTCTCTGGGGAAGGTCAGTTCCGCTCTTCCAAGTGATATGGAAGACTTGACATGTTTAGGATGATACCTAGTAGTTGGAGACCAATTTGTGTGCTAAATGGATAGAGCTTTTCTAAGATGATGTTCCACTACCCTCGGAAGGGAAACTCAGGGATGCATTTTCTTAAGGTGTGGAGGTTGTAACGTCCCAAATTTAATCAAGGTACAAGTTATTTAAATTTTTAGCCCAAATCCTCAATGCAACCCATGTCACAGGTTTTCACACCCTATTACTACTCCTGGGAAGCTACTAAAATTATTAAATTAATTGCACAGGTTTTTTATAATAATTCATTGCACCTAGAGCAGAATTTGTGTTAAAAATATTAAAAATAAATTCAAAAGGATAGAAAGGAATTTAATAGAAATTAAAATAATGTAAAAATAGATAAAAATAAATTTTAAAATAAAATAAATAGTGGGATATGAGAAAATTAAAAAAATTAAAATTATTATTAGCATACTTTTATAATTTTTTTAATGATTTTTCTTTCCTATCCCTTTTATTTTATTTATTTTTTATTTATTTTTTATTTATTTTACTTTTTATACTTTTCCTTATTTTCTTATTTTTGTTTTTAGTTTCTTTTTCTCTTTTCCATCATTATTTTATTTTATTTTTCATGCATTCTATCCCCCCCCTCCCTTCGTGTGTCACCACTACAGTTCCCCCTTGAGGTGTGCCTCCTCTTCCTCTTATCCTTCTTTGGATGCTCGTTACTACTCCATTTTTCATCCATCATCTTCACTATAATGTGTGTATTAAATGTCTTTGTAAGGATAACATTATGCAGTAGGAATTGAAGGATTCCTTCAACTATCCATTGTGAAATATTTCATGGAAGGTTTTTACTAAAATTTGGAGTTTTTCTAAAATCGCATGTTTTCTTCTATTTTAGGTAAAATACAAGATCATTGTGGAGTGTAATATCCTCAATGGCTATAAAGTAGAGTGTATACTCTCTTTACCCTTGTTTCATTGTGTCTTTTAAGTCACATTTGTGTGCTGCTCTTCGGTTCCTACCAATGATGTTCAATTTTACTAGTTCCAATTCAATTAAACTGCTTGGTATGTCTATTGCACCCTTTTTTGAGATAAACTAGTTTGTTTAAATTATTTAAACATTGTTGAATACCCCTTTGGGTTGCCGATGAATTTGGTCTATTATTTTTGTTAGCCCTGAAAAATTAATTTTATTAATTGCATGCGTTGCAGGACCCCTCCTTCTTGAGTTTTAAATTTATAAATTATTAAGCATTGTTATGATCCATGAATCGTGGGTTTTTTTATTTTTAATACCTGATAACTTACCTATTAAACTTCATATCATGCTATATCATTTTAAAAGAGAAAATTGAATTTCAATTATTTTGTGGATAAAGTGTTTTGACTATGATTGTTTGGCATGAATGATTATAAAGTGCATGGATCTTTGTTGCTTAAATTGTTTTGTTTCAGTTATAATGGAATTGTCCATGAAATTTTATTTCTTGAATTCTAATTAAATTATGGGTGGTGAGATAACATGGGTTTCATATTAAGGGTCACACATGGACTTCCTGTTATTGATTTTTTACACATTACACGAAGGAGGTGATGTCTTAGGATTTTATAAATGAGGATTTCCCTAAATTTCTATATAATCATGAGCGATATCAGTTCCCAAAGTGACATTCAAGTATGGAACCATTATAAAAGTTCTTTTTCCATGCATTAGGTGATACTCTGCACCATATTTGTGATACTGGGATGGAATCATGATAAGAACCACTCCTCAAGAAATACTTCTCCTTTTGAAGGAATTTTTTGGATGGGATCAGTGGTATTAGATAAACGGAAGGATGTACCATTGTGATACATTCGTTATGGGATTGGAATCCAAATCTCAAATTAAAAAAAAATTATATTGATAATGCATGGAATGGTTTTTTGATGCTTCTTTGAGTTTCCCTATGAATTTTGGTACATTTATGGTGCCATGTAGCAAAATGTTTTGAAACATAAACTAGACCGCAGCTAAAGCACAGTCTCGGAGGTAAGTTAATTTTTGTATGACTTCAGTTTCATAGAATTTATATATATATAAACATAATTTTTTTATACTGGCACCTTATTCATATTTTCATCTTTGGCCAAAGTGAGTGGTATGGGATGGGTGTCATCGAGAACCCAAAAGATGTTATATGTATTTCATTTTGATTGTTTAATTTCTTAAGTTTATCATATATTGGAACACAACATTTTTTTACTCCATGAAATGGAATGTTTCATACACCGTGGGTGCAGGACTACTAGGATTTTATCTCCCTCCCTGCTCAGGTGCAGTTTGGTACCCAAGTAGACTTTATAACCACTAGTAGGGATAATGGGAAGTGTACTGCTTCTAGGGTGTGAGTGTTTCTTACTACTTAATATGGATATTGGGGGTAGAGAACCAAGTCTTTTCTTGAGATTATATTATTTTAAATTGTGTCATTTTAATTTTAATTTGAAATCATGCTTGTATTCTTTATTTTCATACTTTTATTTTAGAACAAACATTATAGCATGAAATCATTGGGTACCTGGTTTGATTTATCTACTTATACACTTATTATTCATTCATTTGAGATTATTCATTTTCTTATACTATAGTTTTATTATTTATATACTTCCTCTACTTGTTCTAAATGGGTTTTCTTATATTGTATATTACTTATTACCTATGAGAGTATAGTCTCCCCCACATACACATTAAAAAGTCCCGGGCTACAAGTCTGCAGCCTCTGGCATTTGGGGAGATGCATTTGAGGTTACGTGGCCAACCAGGATTAGAACACCCTTCTAGTGGCTGTCAGTATGGGGATGTTACACTTATCCTAGAAACAATATTCTAAAGATTGTGCACTTTGAGAGGAATAATGTGTGATAGGTATATTGGAATAAAAAAATATGAATCCAAATACAACTCTAGGGAAATAAAGTATTCATTGAGGATAATAAATTAATTTTTTCAATCAGTATCTATAATACACCTGGCTGAGGAGATTAGGAGGTGAGTAGGTGATGGTTATAATAGGTAGACATTACAAGTAGGATGATATGGGGATAAAAAAGTAAAGAAGTTTTGGAGAAGGTGATGTGGATTAAGGCAAGAAGGTGGAGGTGTCAAGTCTGTATTAAAGATTTTCAGGTGAAGGTGGAGGTGGATAAAGAGATGAATAGGGAACAAGAGTTAGGGTAGTTGAGAATGGAGCGTGGATGTAGAGAGAATTAGATGAAATGGGAGGGAATAATATGATTTTGTGTGTTTGTTTTAGAGAAGAAGAAATAGAGTTGATATCACTCACAGGGAGAGTTGGAGGAAATCGTAATATTTAAAAAAGTGAGTATTGTAATGATGATGGGTGTAAATGGAGTGAAGTTGGGGATGAAACATTCTAGAAGAGGCACAACACTTTATATAATTATATATTTCCCAAAAATTATCTTTTATTTCTCATATAAAATAAATTTATCAAAAATTGGGGATGATTTTTGTATACCTATGTGGAAGCCATTAATCACAAAATATTTTCATGAATCATAAAAATATGTATAGAAGTGCTCAATACCTTATGGTTTTTAGTTTCTCAGTACATATATTTTATGGAGTGACTAATTATTCCACCTATTATATTTCTCTCACAAGTATCAACATATTCGTTGAGATATGGTCTACCTTCGACACTATAATTATAATGGCTACACTAAAAAAATTCCATGATTTTTTAAATAGATCAACATAATCCCTGATTTAAATTTCCCAAAATTATAGAGGATGATGATTAACATTAATGGTAAATAAGAAATATATGTGAAAAAATTCTTTCATAACTATATCACAACAATCATTAAGATAATAATCATCATATATTGATAATATAACAAATTTATCATAATTTTACATTAAATAAATATGAAATGAATGAAAATAACATCATAAAAAAAATAAATTAACAACATATATATATATATATATATTATTTCTCGACCATATTTATAAATCAACCAGTGGATATTAAAAATGATGATGGTAGGGCCTAGGATTTCATTGATGATAAAAAATAAATAAAATGTAGCCCCATTGACCATGTCCCAGCATATAAAATAAATTAAAAAATATATTTATATGAAAAAGGACCAATAAAACTAGACCTCACATAATCAAACCACCTATCTTCTAACAAACCATCCTGGGTTAACCTAATATGTTACCTAATGTGTCTTTTCACAAGTCCCAACGCAGGTTCCAAATCAACAAGGGTTAGAGACATGCACTAATGGCATAAAACATACACCTAAGATATAATTTCATTATATAAAGAAAAATATATAATCTTTATAATATTACCAAGAATTGGGAAAGAATTATTCAAATATTAAACACTCATTGTAACCAAAAAACAACCTTAAAATACCAACCAAGACAAACAAAGTGTAACACTTGTAATAAATATTAAACACCCTACATGTTTAAAATTACAAGAAATGTAACCAATTTATAAATCTTAAATAAATCTAATGAGTTTGGGATAAAGAAAAATCTTTATGTTGCCTTTATATAATATAACTCATCACAATCCACAAAGCTCAAGAGTACCAAATGTGTTACCTCTATGTGACCTAAGTTCACATCCATATCACAATGACTAAAATTTAATATAATAATGATACATAAAACCCAAAATAGACGTCATGTTTTATATACCTACATAAAACACTATGATTATGTAGCATCCCACCACAGAATCAAGTTACGGTGCCTTGATATGGTTATCCACTTGACCTCAAGCACACCTCCTTGTATTCAAGATGCTGATGACTAGCACCTAGGGCCTATAGTGTTTTCGTGGAGAGAATATAACCTCATAAATTATAGTTTATCACAAAGATTATCAATATAGATAATCAAAAAATAGATTGGAACATGTAGCAGTGGAATAATAACAAGAAATCCTTGAAGAAAAATAAACATGCAGAAGGTGAATATTGAATGGATATAAAATGATGATCATGTAACTATGAAAAAAATTATTACATATGATATAGGGGATACGAGTATATACAACATGATAATGAAAAATAATAAAAGACCAAATAAGTGATTAAAAGAATCACGATCATAGGCTTGGTCCTCTACCCCTATGCTATATCCTAATACTATAGATCAAACATCGGAATCTTGGTGTTTCCCTTTATCTATACTAGAAACCCAAAAAAATTAATGGGTATTGAAGGACGACTGATAAGGGTGTGAGATATATTTAGTAAGACAACACCAATGGTATATATATCATTTTTGTTAGTGCATATAAAATGATTAGTGTTATAGTTATGATACTATAAGTCAATAAATTAATAATTACTTCTTACCAGGTTCCTTAGGGGATATTCAACCAACTCATTGTGCTTTGAACTAATCTATAAGTCTCTAAAACAAGGTTGAATATAAAAGTTTTATGTAATGTATAAATGGATAATAATTAATAATGTATCAAAAGGTGGACTATCCCCAATCATGTGATTTGTCATGTTGGATGCATCACTTGGATTTCAGTCACACATTCTTTAATATTTAATTAATGTTCATCTTGTAATTAATGAAGAAGCACCCTGATTCCATCCAAGGTGATCCGAAAGTAATCCCATGTATCACTCTAGGCGCACTCTAAAATTCCAAAAATCTAAGAGTCCATATAAGGAGATCCATAATAAAATCCCACGTATGACTCATTCTATAGAATGTAATAATCGTTCCAAGAAAATTCCCAGTATCTCTCATAAGGTACTGAGTATCACTCATGACCTAGTCTTACCATCTAGCCATCAAGCTTTTCCATGTTGTCTAACCTATGGAAAAGGTATCAATCACATGTAGGAAAAGTAAACTCATGGTGATCTCATCTCATGATGACTAGTATCACTCCAAGTGTATATGAAAACCATTTATATATTTTAATTACAAATTTTGATAAGTCCTTACAATGAATCCCATGAATATACAAGAATCAATCCGGGCATGGATATTAGGTATGTCGTAGAAATTATAATTTATTCTTTTCGAAACTAATTATATTTATAATGATTTAATTCAAATGGATGATCATTTGATCAAGAAATTTAATTATAGAATGAATTATTAGAGCCTAATTTAGTGCCTACCATTTTACTTTAGTCAATTCATACTTCAAAAAAATTATTACATGCTAGCAGACTCATCAAGAATGGTTTAAAAAATTATGGTTTTGGGAAAAAAATGATTTCAAGGATGGTGACACCCATAGGGGTGGACCATGTCAATGAGAATGACCCATGTTAATAATTATCCATCATCTAGGACTTCACTGAGCATTATAAACCTTTTTCTTTAATTTATTATGCATTTTGGATGCATCGATGGAGAAGCCAAAAATTTGGCACTATAGATCATAATATAAATGCATTGAATTTTTTTTCAATTATTATAGACAACATACCTAAGGTTCATGAAACTTTACTTCTCTAGTGTCATCCATTAAATCAAGCTATAATTGGAGATATCATATGACTCATCCACTGAAAAAAATGGAAAATGAGGTCTTTCAAAAATCTCACAAAAGAGGATATGATAGAATAAGAAATGAAAGAAGATAAATGTTCATCTTACAAAAAGGTATCCAATTCACCTAATGGAGAATGAATCTGAGATCATATGAGGGAGTTATAAAAATTCAATCTTTAGGACACGAGAACAGATCTGAGTGGCTTCTGGAGATGAAATAAAAGAGAAAGAGGTGAAAGAGGTGTTAAAACATTTTAATATAAATAATGTAAAATAACCTCTAAATAAGGGGTCACAGGGTATAACTGAACGATTGGCCAAACCGTTCACCAATTTTGTGATAGATACTGTCCAAGGAGACCCCTATAATGAAATAGATGCATGTTTTGAATAATCTTATAAAATCTATGAAAAATACCAATATCACAGTGGTCTTCAATCGTGCATGGGAGTGCATCCTAGATCAACAAATTTTAAACAAACCATATGGCCCTTCCTATTAATAGGGTGACTCTCATGGTTGAATCACACACTTTTCCATAACCATGCGCTAACCATACAACTCAATCTACATTCCAAAATCCCAGATCATCAGGATCCAAACAAGCCTCAAACTCTCTTCAACCACTCTTTAACAATTATAGTTAATTTCTAAAATTAAACAAGTGGTTTGAATAGTAAATGGAAAGTATGTACCACTCTAAAAAATAAGAATGTTACAAATGTAGAGACCTGAAACTTAACGTACATGGACATTACATTAATTTTGTAGAATACTTATTACATAACAAAAAACACACACACAAGGACCGTAATAGTTTAGTGTCTTTGGAAACTCGGAATATAATCTTCTAATCGTGGTGAAAGATCTTCAACATCTCCCATAAAGATATTCTTTTTTTTATACCTAAAACCTTTCATTATATCCTAGGAAAAATAAAACATAAAATGGTGAGTTCAAATGCTCAGTAAGGGTAAAAAAAGAAATATCAATCACATCATATTCATAAGAACATAACATTTTGTAAGTCTTAACCTGCAAAAGAGATCATAATATCATAACATGGGATAAATCATAGTAGTGAAATGTAATCCCAATAATCATAACATAAAACATGAAACTTTGTGGCATACACACATAATCCTAGAGATTCATTTCTTATTAGTCAAGGCTCATTTACAAGACTATCTTACTGGACAAAGTTCATTTCTGAACCGAGTCCACTCCTCATTTCAGTCCTGTTTCACTGAACCGGTTTAACCTGCCGTTCCAGCCATGTCTATCTCATGAGATATAAAATCATTACCCAATGCATTGGAGGTAGATATATTTCCCACCCATCTCATAATGATACCATTCTTATGTGTACCACAAAATCATAAACCATACATCATAGCATAACCCATGTAATAAAAATGGGTATCTTAAACATCATGATATCATAAAACAATTCATATAAGATAACTGAATTCATAAAAAAAATTCCATCACAACATAATCAAATCAATGTAATAATAGGGATAAAAATAGAACCCTTTATTATCTTATATGGAAAATAATTTTGATAAAACACTTGAACTCCATTCTTGATGAAAATATCCTTTGTACTTCAAAAACACTTTTCATTTCTTAACATGTCATACAATTCTAAACTAAAATAAGTTGATTAAAAATATACTTGAAAACTTGTAAATGAAGCTTCTTGGAAATAATTTTTTAAAGATCCATTCATGTCGTATAAGTTAAAAAACATTCTTCTTGTAATTTTTTCGGAAAAGTCAAAAAGTACCTCGTACGGAAAACGACAAAAATTCCTTTCATATCTTTTACTAAAAACTCACCGAAGGGTAAAATTGGATTTAAAAAATTGTAGGTTGTTGGAAATAATATTACATATTGAGGAAACATGGATGTGGATGATAAAATACACCCCAGACAATTCCAATTTATAAACAATCTCGGATAAAAATGAGATTGTGATATTTCCCTTACCTTAGGTTTGATTTGCTTCATAAGTATCTGAACCTCCTGTATAATGATTTAAATAATGTCATTGACTTATTCCAGAATCATACTCATTGTTATGATATCATATATGGTTCACTTATGTCTTTATATTACCTGTTCTTTTGTAAATTCCATGTTAAAAAGCGTTTTGGGTGAAATCGTTTCATTTGTCGTCCGTGTTTTGACTTGTAATTATTCATAAGATTACTTAGATCATGATTACGTAATTCCAGAATATAAAACATGATTTATATATAATATATATTTAGAATATACATACATATAATATATTATTAAATGTAAATAAATACATCGTTCATGGAGACGGTAGGTCGTACGTACGCATGAACGCTGTTTTCGTTTCCTTATTGAGTTGAATGGATTTAAGTAGATGAAATACATAAATATAAACATAAATCCAGTATCATTATTAGGTCATATATTTAATGATTACTTATTATATATATATTATAATCATTCATTAATGGTTAACATGGAGAATGAATCTCATCGCGTCGTGGAGACGGTAGTCCGTACGTACGCACGAGCGATGATATCGTTCTAATGATCGTGGAATTGTATTGGAGTGTATTTATACTATTTCATAATCAATATCACTTTACAATAATCATATATAGTTATTATTTACACCATTATACCCATCCAAGTAAGGTTGTGGTGGAAAATAGATTACACCACAGAATGGAGACAGTATTCCGTACGTACGCACGCGCGGTGATTTCATTTTCCGTAGGATGGATAGATGGTTAAATAGGGTTGTTTCATAATTATAATAACATATCAGTATATTAGTGATACTTATGTTATTACTTCAAAATTAAACAACCAAATTAGAAGAAGTGGAAGAAGAAATAAAGTTTAAAGAATCGGTAACGGACATTACCTCTTCTTTGAAGCGCCTCTTTGAGTCCTCCTCTTAGGGAACTAAAATTGGTCTTTGAAGAAGACCAAGACCTCTACTATGTTTCTAGTGAAGTGGATAAGAGAATTTGGCAGGGTTTGGCCGAGCTTGCAGGCTCAAAGTGGTGTGAGGAAGAGAGGGAGGAGGTTCCCTTTTATAAGGGAGGAGAGGGGCACCTTTGGAATAAATAAAATTATTATTTTATTATAAAGCAAAATTCGGTTATAAATAGCTCCAAATTGATTTATTTCTAAGATAATGTGTGTATGGGTCTAAATCCTCTCATCCAATAGAATTTAGACAAGTTTAGGTTCCTATTTAAACCTTATCATTTAAAATTAACATTAAGTTAAATAATTTTACTTTTACTGTGTCTTCTTGTGTTCTTATACTATAAGGTTAATAAACATAATATAAGAAGCCAAACGAACCCCAACATGTTTATTATTAATATATATAACCTTATATAAGTCATTTGGCCGAACCAAAGATTTTTAAGAATAAAATAAAAACTAATAATATAATATTTATTTTAAAACCTATTTTATGTCAATTTTGACACTATTTAGTAATTGATTTTTTTGAAACTCATAACAGAATGATTAGTTCCAAAAAAGTTAACTACATCAATACTAACATGTCATATTAACTTATAAAATTAGTGTAATTCCTTAAAAGACTCAAATTACATTTATTTTGGTATTTATAACATCAATTATGTCAATATTTGATTAATAAGATAATTACTGCATCATTATTGTGTCATAAATAAATTAAATTATTTAATATCTAAAAATTAAAAATAAAATACCATTATGTAGGAAAGCTTTTTATATTTCTAATTAATATTTATAGTCGAATTTATCTTATGTATAATCCTATATTAAAAGTGATATACTTATTAAACATTGATTTTAACTATTTTAACCCTTCTTTAAATAAATTAATAATAAATGGCCTAATCTAATTCAAGTGGGCCTAAATGTTCATATTTTATTTCTAAGGTTGTTTTTGGTCGAATTTCACTTATCCAATAGAATTACGACATGTGTTAGGGTAATAATAATATCATTTTTACCCTTAATTACCCTATTTACTTTTAACCGTGGAAAAAAAGTAAATAGTTACTTCTCACCAAAAATTATTTTCATCTCATTGAACAAAATTTTACTTACTGACATCAACCGTGTCTCTAGAATTTTTGAAATTCCACTCACAGAAGCGGTAAAATTAACTTTTATGAAAAATTCATTTTTTTAACTACCACTTAGTGGTTTCGCTGTTCATCAAAAAATGAAAGTTTCCAGAAAAATACCAACAATTAGGCCTAAGCTATATTTGATATTATGAACTAAAAAATGATTTATATTTTACAAAATTCAAAACATATCAGTTGCATTACTTAATTTAAAAATTAATTCCCATCGTCAAAACAAATAGCGTGTTCTTAAGAGATAACAACTATCAAAAGATTGACACTTGTTTATGTCTGGTTTAAATGTGAAATTACATCCAGTGACCAACATTGTATTAAATTGTCAAAATATATTCTTAATATACTTTAAAACCACTCAAATTAATAATTTATCACTATTAATTATTTCGATTAAAAAGGTTGTTTTTAATTAAAATTTAGTAATTTTCACTATTCATCGGAAAATGAATGTTATCCGAAAAGTAACAAAATTTCACCTTAAGCTAATTTCGATATTCCGAATCCAAAAATGAAGTCCATTTTGAAAAATAAAATTTACAAAATTTCAAAAAGTGGTTATTACTATTCATAATGGCTAGTTTTATTAATATTTTAATAGCATATTGTTGTTTAGTGAAACTCGTTATTGCGTACTACACATGCTATTGAGGAAGGCCACGATTGCGTGTAATGCAAGGAAAGTCAAGGATGCATGTTGTACAGGATCCTTTTGGTGTAGCGTACAACACAAGACATTAATGAAATTAGAAATAATATTTCTCATAAAATATCGGGGTGTTACATTCTACCCCCCTTAAAATGAATTTCGCCCTCGAAATTCATCGGGGTTATAAATGGTTTACTACTAAAAAGTTTCTTTAATCGAAACCCACATCGTAAAAAGGAATACCAAAACCAATCTTTAAAAACAAAAGCATAAAACGTAACGGTTACCCAAATAAACTAATCACTGGGTTTCCACATAGGTGAAAATATTGATATGGAAGAGAAATCTAACCATCATGTTCTGATGGAGAGTGTTAGAGAACATGGCTATGGAAAAGCCAGAAATCACAAAACCATAAATTTGTGACGATCTAAGGTACCATCTGATTCATCAGATATAAAACCACTAGGACAACATTTTTGGTTTTCAAGATCATTTCCCTAAAGATGATGAATTTGAATTAGAATAAATAGTTACTTTATTTTGGTACAATCTCACTGTTGTTCATGCCTTGAACAATTTCCACTTCATCTCATAAAGAAATGAAGTTGAATTTTTTTTATTCATGAAGTTTTAGCAGATCATGTGATAGAATGACGGGTCATTCCATCTGTCTCAAACAAAAGGTTAGAAAAAGTTATTAAATATACATTAGTCGATCTATAGTGAGATTAATCATATATGGTTCCTAAAATGGACTTATACTTATTATATCATACTTATTAATATAATAAAACTAGTTTCTACTAAACAAGGACTTCCTGTAGGCAAGTGGTAGGCGATAAAGGTCAGTCGCACTTCGTTTGTGGGTTTGATTCCCACAGCCTTGTCCGACGCGATGGGTTGTCGCCCATCTGCAGGTTGTCCTTTTTCTAAAGCTATATTACTATAACATCCCATAAATAATATCGAAAAAGTTCTATCCTAACTTATGTCCAAAATAATCCATTCCAATCTTTAGGCTTATCTAAAATACTTCGGTCCAAGCTCATAGTATAAAGAAAATGATTACTTGGAATGTCACATAACAATCACGTGAATTCCAACATTTATCCGCCATATATCATAAGATATATCTTGTTGGTCAAATTAAAAACATGTGAATACCTTAATCATGTATTCTCTTGGAGAATGAATACCCATTGAACCTTAGTGAAAACATGAATTCAGTTAAAAGTTATCACTTTGCACAAACCGAAATCCTCAAAATTCTTTATACTCAAATCATGATATCACATAGTCCTTATATCAATCACGAGCTCATGAATACAATCAAACATATCATTATCTTATTATCCCTTCATTATGTGCATATCATCTACTTACCAAAAATATCTCAATCACTTTCCATGGTTACCGGTACCATTGAAAACCACAATAGAACAATACATAAATATTCCAATATTCTATGATACTATATACAACATTATTTTGGAATCCCATTATATAAACACTTAATCATTCCACCACATCGTTTCCATATCCAACATCGCCAATAGTGATCGCATGTGACTTCCCTTTTTCCTTTTCCTTAAGTGGTTGCTCATGTACATCATCACTAACCCTTCGATTAGGGAATTTATTAGCATAATGCCCCATTTCCTTTCACTTGAAGCATTGAAGTGTTGGTGGTGTGTTATCTGCAGTCCTTTCTTTATTCACATCATTAGAAACCCTTTTTCCATTAATTCGACACTCAGCTGCTCGATGACCTTCTTTTCCATACTTAAAACATTTTCTAGTCCCTTTAAGACAATATCCACCATTCTTCTTTCCACACTTTGAACATAAGGAAACATTCATCTTCTTTTCACCATTATTCTAAGATTTATCCTTAACCTCTATATTTTGTTTCTTGTCAAAAATATGTGATGGATAAGTAACACCAACTTCCATTTCTACCTTGATAGCACAACGCACAATTTGTTCATAGCTACTGATGTCTCGTATAGCTAATGCCCTTCGAAAATTTGGTTTTAAGCCACTGAAGAATCGATCAACTTTACTTTCAGGTTGCATCATAAATCCAGATGCATACCTTGCAAGCCTTGTAAAATTCTCTTCGTATATACCAACAGATTCATCATCCTTTTTCTTTAGTTCAAGAAACTCCTTCTCCATCTTTGTTCGAAGAATACGAGGGTAGTACTTATTGAAAAATAAGTTCTTGAACTCGTCCCATTCCTTGGACTCAATGTCATCTCTTGTATTCATGATAAGATTCCACCATTGATCAGCTTCACCTTCCAAACGATATACTTATAAGATAACTTTATCATGTTCATAACATTGAAGAACTGAAAATATATTTTCAGTGGTAACAATCCATTGTTCAGCAACAAGTGGATCATAAGACCTACTGAAAGAAGGTGGGCATTTCTTCTTGAAGGACTCAATAGAATATTATTCCATTCTCTGCTCATTTGGAAGTCCAGAATGATTCATATCTTGTATAAGTATAGAAATAATATTTTTCACTCCATCTCCCATAACATTTGTTTGTTCAGGAGGACAATCATTGCATTGTCCATTACATTGATCAACACGGTTCCTTCGGGTTCCAGCCATCGTCTAAAACCCAAAAAGAATAGTGTGAGAGGTAAAAATCACTCTAGGGAAAACAATATAATAAAGTGGGAGTACCTTCAATATCTAACATCTTAGGTTTAATTATAAGATAGTTAGCGAAATTTTAGGACTATAACGTATACTTAACCTTAGGTACATCCCTAGACATACCTTAGAAATATCTCTAGGGATCTTACTAAAGTTCTCGCATCCTAGTTTCCAAAGGTTGACTAATCCTTTCCTCTGATACCAACTGTAGAGACCCGAAGCTTAACGTACATGGACATTACATTACTTTTTCGGAATACTTAGTACATAACAAAAAACACACACACAAAGACCGTAATAGTTTAGTGTCTTTGGAAACTCGGAATATAATCTTCTAATCGTGGTGAATGATCTTCAACATCTCCCATTATGATCTTCTTTTTTTTATAACTAAAACCTTTCTTTATATCCTGGGGAAAAGAAAACATAAAAGGGTGATCTTAAATGCTCAGTAAGGTTAAACAAAAGAAATATAAATCACATCATATTGATAAGAACATAACATTTTGGAAGTCTTAACCTGCAAAAGAGATCATAATATCATAACATGGGATAAATCATAGTAGTGAAATTTAATCCCAATAATCATAACATAAAACATGAAACTTTGTGGAATACACACATAATCATAGAGAATAATTTCCTATTAGTCAAGGCTCATTTCCAAGACTATCTTAGTGGACAAAGTCAATTTCTGAACTGAGTTCACTCCTCGTTTCAGTCCTGTTTCACTGAACCGGTTTAACCTGCCGTTCCAGCCATGTCTATCTCATGAGATATAAAATCTTTACCCAATGAATTGGAGGGAGATATAGGTCCCACCCATCTCATAATGATACCATTCTTATGTGTGCCACAAAATCATAAACCATACATCATAGCATAACCCATGTAATAAAAATGGGAATCTTAAACATCATGACATCATAAAACAATTCATATAAGATAAAGGAATTAATAAAAATATTTCCATCACAACATAATAAAATCAATGTAATAATAGGGATAAAAACAAAACTTTTTATTATCTTAGATGGAAAGTAATTTTGATAAAACACTTGAACTCCATTCTTGAGGAAAATATCCTTTCTACTTCAAAAACACTTTTCCTTTCTTAACATGTCATACAATTCTAAACTAAAAGAAGATGATTAAAAATATACTTGAAAACTTGTAAATTAAGCTTCTTGGAAATAATGTTTTAAAAATACATTCATGTCATATAAGTTAAAAAAACATTCTTCTCGTACTTTTTTCAGAAAAGTCAAAAAGTACCTCGTACGAAAAACGACAAAAATTTCTTTCATATCTTTTACTAAAAACTCACCGAAGGGTAAAATTGGATTTAAACAATTTTAGGTGGATGTAAATAATATTACATATTGTGGAAACATGGATGTGGATGATAAAATACACCCCAGTAAAGTCCAAAGTATAAACAATCTCTGATAAAAATGAGATTGTGATATTTCCCTTACCCTAGGTCCGATTTGTTTTGTAAATGTCCGAACCTCCTGTATAATGATTTAAATAATGTAATTAAATTATTCCAGAATCGTACTCATTGTTATGATATCATATATGGTTCACTTATGACCTTATTTTACCCGTTCTTTTGTAAATTCCATGTTAAAGAGCGTTTTGGGTAAAATCGTTTCATTTGTCGTCCGTGTTTTGACTTTTAATTATTCATAAGATTACTTAGATCATGATTACTTAATTATAGAATATAAATCATGATTTATATATAATATATATTCATAATATACATATATATAATAAATTATTAAATGGAAATAAATACACCGTTCATGGAGATGGTAGGTCGTATGTACGCATGAACGCTGTTTTCTTTTCCTTATTGTGTTGAATTAAATTAAGTAGATGACATACATATATATAAACATAAATCCAGTATCATTATTATGTCATATATTTCATTATTACTTATTAAATATACTTTATAATCATTTATGAATGGTTAACGTGGAGAATGAATCTCATCACGTCGTGGAGACGGTAGTCCGTCCGTACGCACGAGCGATGATATCATTCTCATGATCGTGGAATTGTATTGGAGTGTATGTATACTATTTCATAACAAATATCACTTTAAAATAATCATATATATTTATTATTTACATCATTATACCTATCCAAGTAAGGTGGTGGTGGAAAATAGATTACACCATGGCGTGGAGACGGTATTCCGTACGTAGGCACGCGCGGTGATTTCGTTTTCCATAGGATGGCTAGATGGTGAAATATGGTTTTTTCATAATTATAATGACATATAAGTATATGATTGATACTGATGTTATTACTTCATAATGAAACAACCCACTAAGAATAAGTGGAAGAAGAAATAATGATGAAAGAATCGGTAACGGACATTACCTCTTCTTTGAAGCGCCTCTTTGAGTCCTCCTCTTAGGGCACTAAAATTGGTCTTTGAAGAAAACCAGGACCTCTAGGATGTTTTTAGGGAAGTGTAGAAAATTATTTTTCAGGGGTTGGCCGATCTTGAAGTCTCAAAGTGGTGTGAGGAAGAGAGGGAGGAGGTGCCCTTTTTTAAGGGAGGAGAGGGGCACCTTTGGAATAACTAAAAATATTATTTTATTATAAATCCAAATTCGGTTTTTAATAGCTCCAAATCAATTTATTTCGAAGATAAGGTTGGTATGGGTCGAAATCATCTCATACAATAGAATTTAGACAAGTTTAGGTTCCTATTTTAACCTTATCATTTAGATTTAACATTAAGCTAAATAATTTTACTTTTACCGTGTCTTCTTGTGTTCTTATACTATAAGGTTAATAATCACACTATAAGAAGACAAAAGAACCCCAAATTGTTTATTATTAATATATATAACCTTATATAAGTCATTTGGCCGAACCTTAGATTTTTACGAATAAAATAACAATTAATAATATAATATATTTTTTAAAAACTATTTTATGTCAATTTTGACACTATTTAGTAATTGATTTTTGTGAAACTCATAACAGAATGATTAGTTCTAAAAAAGTTAATTAAATCAATAATAACATGTCATATTAACCAATAAAATTAGTGGAATTTATAAAAAGTCTCATATTACATTTATTTTTGTATTTATAACATCAATTATGTCAATATTTCATTAATACGATAATTACTGCATCGTCTTTGTGTCATAAATAAATTAAATTATTTAATGTCTAAAAATTACAAATAAAATACCATTATGTAGGATATCATTTTATATTTCTAATTAATATTTATAGTCGAATTTATCTTATGTATAACCCTAAATTAAAAATATATACTTATTTAACTTTGATTTTAACTATTTTAACCCTTCTTTAAATAAATTAATAATAAATGTCCTAATCTAATCCAAGTGGGCCTAAATGGTCATATTGTATTCCTATGCTTGTTTTTGGTCGAATTACACTTTCCAATAGAATTATGACATGTTTTAGGGTAATAATAATATCATTTTTACCCTTAATTACCCTATTTACTTTTAACCGTGGCAAAAAAAGTAAAAAGTTACTATTCACCAAAAATTATTTTCATCTAATTGAACCACATTTTACTTACTGACATCAACCGTGTCTCTCAGATTTTTGAAATTCCACTCATAGAAGCGGTAAAATTATGTTTTATGAAAAATTATTTTTTTTACCTACCACTTAGTGGTTTAACTATTTATCAAAAAATGAATGTTTCCAGAAAAATACAAAAAATTAGGCCTAAGCTATATTTGATATTATGAACTGAAAAATGATGTCTATTTTACCAAATTAAAAACATATTAGTTGCATTACTTAATTTAAAAATTAATTCCCGTCGTGAAAAATATAGCGTGTTCTTAAGAGATAATAACTATCAAAAGATTGACACTTGTTTATGTTTGGTTTAAATGTGAAATTACATCCAATGACCATCATTGTATTAAATTGTAAAAATATATTCTGAATATACTTTAAAACCACTCAAATTAATAAATTATCACTATTAATTATTTCGATTAAAATGGTTGTTTTTAATTAAAATTTAGTAATTTTCACTATTCATCAGAAAATGATAGTTATCTGAAAAGTACCAAAATTTCACCCTAAGCTAATTTCAATATTCAAAATCCAAAAATGAAGTTCATTTTGAAAAATAACATTTACAAAATTTCAAAAAGTGGTTATTACTATTCATAACGGCTAGTTTTACTAATATTTTAATAGCATATTGTTGTTTAGTGAAACAAGTTATTGCGTACTATACACGCTATTGAGGATGGTCGTGATTGCATGTAATGCAAGGCAAGTCAATTATGCATGTTGTGAAAGCTCCTTTTAGTGTAGCGTACAACACAAGACATTAATGAAATGAAAAATAATATTTCTCATAAAATCTCGGGGTGTTACAAAAAACTTCCATTCTTATAACAACTTATCCCTAATTTTCCTTTTGAGGGTACTATGGTGTCATCTGAGAAAAGTTCCATACACTGAATACATATATATTCCTCCCACTCCCATGTTTCATATTATACAAGGTATTGCATCCATAGCACCCAAACTCGTGGAACTGACCTACCTTGAAGATACATCGTTCATTGTTCAATGATACGTATCGAATGATCCTTGAAATATTTATTCATCTCCATCTCAATTTCATCATGGTCAAATGAATGAGATGGGTCAGAATGATATCGGAGAATCTATGAAATGCTGATGATATCATGAATAGAATGTTACCTCTAAGGTAAATGAAAATGATAGGTTACTGGACTGACTCTATCCATAATCTTGAATGGACGGACATAACGCAGCAATGGATTTACCTCTTTCCAAAATTATTAATGAACCTATCTAGGAAAAACTCATTAAATAACCTGATATCCCACCTCAATCTCCAATGTTTGAGGGGAATGATTGGTTAAGGGATTCTACCTAGACTGAGTTGTAGCCATACATTTCTGAATCTGTTGTACTTTCTCTAAAATATCCTTAACAATATAAGGACCCAACAAAGCAACCTTAACTTCCTATTACTAGCATAGAGGGGAATTGTACAACCTAACAAAATTTCCTCATAAGGATCCATATGGATAATCTATTAAAAATATTATTATAAGAAATCTCTATTAGAGGTTGAGTTTTCTTCCATAAACCACCACATTCAAAGAAATAAGATTAAATCATGTCCTCTAACACTAAAATCGAGTGCCTAGACTATCCATATGTCTGAGTATGATGTGATGTACTCAAGAGAACCTATGAAGCTAGTTCCTTATACAACCCCTTCAGGAAATGTGATGAAAAATGAGAATCTCTATCTGATAAGACATAATATGGAATTCCATAAAGGTGAATAATCTCCTAAATATAAATCCTTCCAATATCATCAACTAAAAATATCTCTTATATCACTAAGAAACATAATATCTTTTTCAACATATCAAATATCACCCATACCATATCGCTTCCTCAAGGGGATCTCGACAATCTCATCCTGAAGTCCATGGTGATGATGTTTCATTTCCACTCAAGAATGGATAGAGCATGTAGAAGTATAGCAGGTCACTGGTGACCCTCTTTGACTTGCAGGCAGGTAGAGTATTCATACCTAGCCACCAATACTTAAAACATACATCCCAATACATATTGGTAAGGCAAGGGAGAAAATCCAAAAAAGAGACACGGGATTCCCCAATCAACGCTTCCCATATATCAGTTGGTACCCAAAAATGCCCATAGTTGAGCGGGATCTTATTTTGGTACATTAACCAAAAAAATATTTTGTTATCACATGATACACTCTTTCTTCGGATAGGGACCTCAGGATCTGACAATTATCTCATCCAATCCCACTTCATAAGGGACGAAATCATAACTATATCTGCTAGAATAGTTATCACATGATACACTCTTTCTGGGTGTATAAGCAGTCTCAAAGTCAAACTACTATAGGTATGCCACCCACCTTCACTTCAAAATATTCACGTCTCACAGTTTGTAAATGTATTTGAGACTTCTCTGATCGGTGTAAACAATGAACTACTCAAACAATAGATAATTCATCTAATAGTGTAAATCATGAAACATGGCTGCAATATCAATATCTTACGTAGGGTAATTTTTCTCATGAGATCATGGATGGTATGACCCATATGCCACAAATCGATCATCATATATCAAAACTAATAAAAATAATATTCTTAAATCATTGTAGGAAATAGTATAGCTTATTCCCATATCTAAAAGAATCATTAGTGTAATTGAATTCATTCTCCCCTTAAAATCATGAAAACTCATCTCACCATATTAGGACCATTTTAATTTGACTACCTTTTCAGTCATTCACATATGATTTTCTTTTATGGTGAAAAATCCTGAATGAATCTCTTATAATAGAATGTAATCCCTAATAAACTGTGTATATCAAATATATTTCTAGTCTACTCCCAAAAAAGCATGGATCTCGCCTTATTTATATCAACAGATACACATTCCTTCTAAATGATATGACTCAATTAGTTCACATTGTTGATCCAATAATATAATTTTATATGCTTAGTATATAGTTTATGTTCTCCCAATGTATTCATCATGATCCAAATATGGTTTCCATTGTCATTTGAAGTTCAATAATACACCACGATGTTTTCTATGAAGACCAATACAAATGAATCCAGTTATTGGTTGGACTCCTAACTCATTAATTCCATAAAGACTATCAGTTCATTTGAAAGGATGAATGGGATAATCAGATACTCGTACAAGTTTTACTTTCTTTGAAACTATATATGTGGTAAGCATGAGGGTCTATAATACAGCTCATGGTATACGGACATCAAATTGATCATAGAAAAATATTTTTCTCTTATCATCTATTTGAAGTGGTCATATATATGAGGAAATTGACACTAGTTCTTTACCATAAGTTGGTTCAGTAAGTGGTAATCCAAAAACATAAATTACCCATCAACTGAAATTTGGGTATCCCCTGTACATGGGTTAGCTACATTTAGGTATAGGATCATTACTAAATTTTTTCATATCATATTCTCATTTTTAATACCTAAGAAGAAATATAAAATAAAAATAGGCTCTGATACCACTTTGTATAATCCCTTTATGAATTCCACTATATGATTCCCTGATATGGTTGGCTACATGACCTTAAGAATGCCTCTCCATATATTAGAGGATGTAATTGAGAAATGTGGGCCTTAGGGAATTCTATGGGGAGACCATGACATCATGCATCAGAGTCTTGCAGAGTGGTACCAAACTAGATAAGACAGAGAAATAGATAAAAACATGCAACATCAGAATAATAACTAGTAACCATTCAAGAAAAATAAATTGGTGGAAGCTGAATAGTAAGTGGATACAGAATTATGATCATGTAACTATATAAAAAATTACTACATAAGATACAAGGGGTACATTTATAAACCACATCCTAAACAAAAAAACAAATGACCAAATCTTCTATTACTGGAATTGTGACCATATTCGCAGTCTGTAGTCCTATTCTCTATCGTAATAATGTATATCAAGAATCAAAAGATGGTTGATTTCCTTTATCTATACCTTCAATTATGAAGTCTTCTTGGGTAACAACAACATCCCATGAATGGTGTGAGATATACCAAGTATGAAACCACCAATAGTGTCTAAATCAATATTGTTATTTCATAAAAAATAATAAGTGATCTAGTAATGATAATTAAATTCAATAAATAATTAATTAATTTATACTATGTTTCTCATGGGATACATGACCAAATCTATCTACTTCATACAAAGTCACATTCCTCTAAACTAGGGTTTCATGTACAAGTGTGTGGTAATGTATAAATTGGTCATTATAAATAACATATCAGAAAGTGGATCATCCCCAAGCATGTGATTTATAATGGTGGACACATCCACGTAATTTATTCAAACATTCTTATTATTTAATTTTAGGTCATCTTTAGAATTTATAAAGAAGCAACCTGATCTCATCAATGGAGATCCAAAAGTAATCCCATGTATATCATTGTGGGAACTATAAAATTTCAGGACCATAATAGATTATCCAAGGATATCTATAAAATAATCGCATGTATCACTCTTGTATTGGTGCATAATCAACCATTTGAGCTCATACCTAGTATATTACATAGGGGATTGAGTATTACACATGACCTAGTCTTAACATCTAGCCACTAATCTCATCCATGGTGTATCCCCAAGGTAACTGGTATCACTCACATGAATGTATTGTTAATGCATTGTAATCCCATCCCAGGCTAACCTAGTATCACACCCGAAGTATATAAAAATCATTTATAGATTCTAATTAAAAATTCATGAGGATTTCATCCATGTCATCCCATGAGGATCAATGTATTGATATCATAGTAGATAGGAGGTATGTAATAACTATTATAATTCATCCTTTTATAAATGAATTGAATTTATGGTTCTTTGATCCGTATAACAAATAATTTTTCAAGAAATTTTATTATGTAACAAAGTGTTGGGGATTAATTCAGGGCCTACCACTGTGCGTAATTTTATTAATACTTCAATAAAATTATTAAATGAAAACAAACCCCTTGATGATAATTTAAAAAATTTAAGGTAGTGTGAAAGAAATTTATAAGGAAGGGCATACCCATATGGGTGGAACATGTTAAGGATAATAACATATAATGATGATTCACAATTTGCTAGCACATTACTAGTTAGGATAAAATATTTACTTAAATTTATTCATCATTTTGCAAGAATGTTTTGAGAATTATGGCATGAATCATGAAAATTTATAATATAAATCCATAAAAACATGAGTGAAAGATTCTACACCACTCGCCTATGGTTCGTGGCACTATCCTCGTCTAGTTTCGTCCATTGAATAGATCTAGAATATGAGATATCAGAATAATCGTCAATTTCCCTAAACATATGTCAAATGTGGTCACACCGAAATGGTGAAAAAAGTATAAAATAAAAAAAGAAAATGAGGATGTTAAGTATAGAGATTACCAAGAGGGATCCAACACACCTAACGATGAACAAATTTGAAATTGTTTGAGGGAGTTATCAAAATACCAACTTGAGGAGAGGAGAAAAACATTAGACCATGACTAGAGAAGAAATATAGGTGAAATAAAGAAAATATGTATTAAAATATTTTGTGTGAAAATGAAAAATTGTGCTCAAATAAGGGGATGAATGGTTTGGACACATGGTTTTGCAAACCGTGTTCTAATAGTGTAACAGAAACTACCCAGTGAGACCCCTTGCATGGGATAGTTTCAAAATTTGAAAAATTGTGCACAATTTGTGAAAAATACCAATATCACAGTGGACTAAAATACCTCTAGATAAAACATCCTAGATCAAACAGTTATAGAAAAACTATGCATAATTATCTATGCACTGGGTGAATCGCACTACCGAGTTTCATAGCTAGCGCAAAAAATGCGCAAACCATGCAACTTAGTATGCCTTCCAAAATCCTAGAGGTCGAGGATCTGAATGATCCTTGTACTCTCTTGAACTTCAACATAGCCTTTATAGTTCATTTGTAGGTTAAAATGGGAGTTTTAACAATAAATAAAAAAAATTCCTCTCCAAAATATATGGACATTATAGATTATATAGGAAATAAATGATGTATGTAGGGTTTGAGGTAATTATTTTATGATACCACCATGAATCCAAATAATTCCTTTTATGATATAAACCTTAAATACAAGTTTTAATATAATGAATAGAAAATATATTTAATGATAATTCTATTTTAACTTTTCTAAAAAACCTTTCTTTCCTAAAAAATAAAACACGACTGTGTTCCAACAATAGAAAAATATTATGAAGAACTAAACTTTATAAAGGGAGGATTATATGAAGAGTATTTATAAAACTAAAATCATTGACTTATAAGAATATATTTTTGAAAATAATAATCCCATGTCATTTTATAATTATATAATCCATTAAATTTTATAAAAAAATATAACAAAAATAAGTGTAATTAACATGATATATTACAAAAGTAACAAATAAAAATAAATGGAATAATAACTACATAACTATAATTAAATTAGAAACATCATTACTCACACATGAATGAAAAATTATATAATATGTAATATCAAACAAAATATAAAAATCACTAAGACTTCAAAAGAATCATGAAAACATCACTGAATAAGAATCATTATATAATACATTAGTATCTAATGATATAATATTACACAAGATCAGGTGGATCCATCAATAGGCCTATGATGATATCCTAAAAAATAAGAACCCAATTTCTCTCAATGAGAATCATTGAGTACTACTCCAAATATCCTTGACATGAACTAAATTAACAGTATTATCTAGTGCATAATATCAACTTGAATAGAAATCAAATCTTGATTTTCAATTTAGCTACCCAAATATTCACATAAAGTTCCCAAATATTGGTATGGAAAAATTAATAATATCACATTATAATATAAATATAATTAAATAAATAATAAAAATTTAACTAATAAATACCCTTTTAAGAAAAAACCCCTTTGAGTAATGATAATTAATTATAATAAATTCATAAAAAATATGTCCCATAATCAAATAACCCATGACTAAAGAGGTAGCCATTCTAAGGGTTTAATTTTAATAATTTAAAAATATATATTATTGTTCTAAACAGCTTTTTGTTTTATAAAAAAATCCTAATCGCAATAAAATAGAAGATTAAAAATACAACATCTTTAGTGAAATATCATTTTAAAATGGCATGAAATGAAATAAAAATATCAATAATACTATGGAATAATTTAAATGGGTAAATGAAATTGTAACAAATGGTTGTAATGATATATTTATTAAAAAATAATTTTAATTAAATTCTATTATATATTGGTATTTTATGGTTGGAAATATGGTGAAAAATTTGGAGTATCATAAACTCATCAAATTGTGTTATGAGAATCTATGTCACGTTGGATTAAGAATTTGTGAGAATAAATGAGTCACTACAACAAAAACCGGGTTTAGTGGCGGTTTTGTGGCGGCGGTTCACAAAACCGCCGCAAAACGTTTTCGCCGAAAGTTTTCGCGGCGGTTTTCAATAAACTGCCACGAAACCTGAAATTTATTTTAACAATCCCTACCATTCCCTACCCCCCACCCCGATCGTTCCCCCAAACCCCCGTGCCCTCCCTTCATCCCCTAACCCCCCGGCGACCCACAAGCCTCGACCCCCGATAGTCTGGCGACCCCCAACCATCCAGCGACCCGCGACCTCCGGCGACCCCGCGAACTCTGTCTCCGGTGACCCCGCGATCTCCATCTCCGAAGACCCGTCTTTTCCAGGTATGTATCCATTTAACTAGTTTTTAAATATAGAAAATTATGATAGACTTCACGCATGGTGGTAATATTGATAATGATTGGTAGGTGATCGTTTAATTGGAGGTTTGAACATGGATTCAATGATTTATGACACAATAGGTTAATATTGAATATTTATATAAATCCTAGAGTATAGTGGAGCATAGTTGAAAATATTAAATTGGTGGTATTATGGAATAAAATTGAGATTATGGATTGTGTAGTGGGGATATTTCTTCCTTTACATGGTTGAAAAGAGGGAATGAGTGGGTTGTTATTGGACATGACTTGGTTATATGAAAAATTAATGTTTGGTAGTTTCCTTATGGAATGGAATATAGTTTTTAATCATGATCATGACATGGGGTTTTATGGAATTAAAAAAGATCATCGGTAAATATTAAAAAAAATAAGCCTTTTAATTAAGGGTTAACAGTTTGGAAAAATATGGGTGATGGCTGCATGGTTGGTCATTAAATATGATTAATATAAAATATAATTAATGTAATATGGTTGGTGAAATGAATATATAAATGGGATAAATGATGAGGCAGGATGGTAAATTATTCATCTTTATTGTGGATCTTTATATAAGATGTGGGGATGGTCATTGTGTTGTAGTTGGCAGTGATGGTGATGTTAGGTAGTAGTAGTGTGGTGATTTTTACTAGCTATAGAAGTTATATTTGTTTATTTATGTCTTATGTTGGTCTTGTGTGTGTTTATAAATATAGTTAAATATTATAATTTTTGTTTTTGAATACATCCCACTTGAGTTAGATACCCTTCTCGAATCCCAACAAGCTCTGGGTACTAGGTTGTTTCCCCTAACATTTGGGTTAGTGAGGGAATGGATGCAAGCCTACTCCCCCATCCCCACTCTCCCTTCATGTTTTAGAATTATCCTTGATGTATTGAGGTAGGTAAGATCATACTTCTAAAGTATATAGTGAAATAGAAGATCCTAATGGTTATTTATGTGAAGGTACATTACGTATTAGAAAACCCTTTGAGTTATTGATGATTATTATATACTAGGTTCACTATAAGTCCCTATGGTGTATTGAGATAATGATATGATGTAAGTAAAATAGTGGACTATAAGTGGTATTTATGGGATGGGCTATTGTGGTGTTGATGTAAGGATATATATTAGAGGCTGTGCGTTGTAGGTGGAGGGAATTAGGTTAATGTCCTTCATGATTTTGATTCCCAACAGCATTGGATTTGAGAAGTGTTGATGATATGTGATATGTGATAGAGGCTATTGGCTAATGATGATGTTATGGATAAGGTTTTTGGTATGGTTGTAATATGAGATATAGTATTATATGGAATAAATGTTAAAGATATTTGGAGAATATGACATATGATATTAGGGTGCGATAGTAAAAAAAAGAAATTGGTTTTAGGGTGCCTTTGTGTCATATTCATCTGATATTATTTTACTATGCATGATTATGATATTTAGTAATCGAGTCTTGGTGAGTATTTTCAATAGTTTACCTACTAGGTGCTTACTAGTAATGTTTTTTGTTCAAGGATGTGTTATTATACTCCTTTAACTTTTTCATTGGAGGTATTGTGTATAATCATACTAAGGATACATATTATGATAAACCCCATATATATAAAAAATTCAAGATTCATAGGATATTTTTTGTGACTAAGTTGGGTCGTACTATCATTGTGCTTGGTGTTTGTTGTGAATTCACTACCGTGGAGATTTATATGGTATTTTTATCTTGGGGTTTTTATTTTTTACGTATTCATTCTTTAAAGTATTATTATTGATTTAAATTTATATATATATATATATTATGATGTTGTTAAGTGATATTATTTTTTTATTATTGGTACATATGATGGTAATTCCTCTCATCCTTATTTTTTATACCCCTATTCTAGTAATCAACCCTGGGCTTGTAGGAGGTTGGATATGGGGGTCACACTCGTCTTTAATTTAATTCTAGGAAGAGTTGCCATTGAGGTTGTGTATTGAATTGACCCGGGTAACCCTCAAATGTGGTAATTGACCCATTCTGTTACATACCCAAAGGTTATTCCCGATACTTGTGGGTTGGAGGCAAGAACCAATTCATCAAAAAACACAACAAAGGGAAAAATTTATCCCAACATGATCAAACACATTGCATATATGTATACACAAAATGAAAAGGAATTTGGAATACTAAAGGAATATATAAACCATAATATTTAAAAGACAGTAGAAAAGAACAATTAAAAAAGTAGTCAACGTTTCGAAAACAAGTCTAACTACATAGTCAAAAACCAAAAACTACTCCATGAGATGGTGTGGATGAACTCCCTCTATCTCACCACCAGCTACCCAAAACCAGCTAACACAAACCTCACCACCTCATTTCAGCGCCTTTCCCTTCCCAGTATTGGAAGACATACAAATGTCTACGTACCCCTAAGGAGGTGTGAGCTAACAGCCTCCATAGGATCCCACACGGGTGTTCCATATCAAGCCTCTATATAACTATTCATGTATTCTTATTTTAAATATAACATGGAATGATAATAAGTAATGAAATTTTATAGAAAACATGGGTAAACATTTCCCTTTTTCCTAGTTCTAAACAAATGTATGTACAAAATGTATATCAATTATAACTCAAAAATCCAATCAGTACAAAATAAAATATGCAGTAGAGGAATAAGTTCCAAGGAACACTATAGTTTAGACTAGAAGGATACTTATACCATTATAAATCATGTGCTCAATCGAATTCCTATAACACATTCCTAGGAAGAAGAGGAATACCCCATGAGTAAACCCCCCCCCCCCGAAAATGCTAATAGTTGTCCCCTAGAACAATGGGACTAGGAAACCACGGAAATACCCATGAAAAAACCTCCTAATAATCACAAAACATGGATGATGGACTCATGATAAACCTTCCACCTAAGTACCCAAGGTAACCTAAGTGCTCATTTTCACAAATCAATTTCAATATTTTAAAAGTACCCATTTCATTTTCATTTATCAAAAATCATGGAAAAACATTTCTCTGAAAAACCCCTTCTTAAAGAAATGAAAATAGTCATTTCAATTTGATAAATCAACTTATAAATTAAGAGAAATTAGGCTAATTATCATAGGCTAGAGATGGAACCACCTACCTTAAAGCTCAAGTCACACATTCCCGTAATGGGATCCACCAACAATGAAAACCCAATGATGAAAATGAAGGCCCTAGAATATAATATAAACATTAATATTGATATAAATTTGAAAAGGAGGGGTTGGTGGAAAGGGAAAACACAAAATACCTCAAGAACAGACATCTGCTGCACCACAACTAACCAAGGAATGGCCCCCATAATGAGATCTCCCAAAGGATCTAGAAGAATACACAAAGATTCAAAAACTTAGGCCACCAGATCTGATATTGTTACCCTAGGGTGCTACCATTATCAAGAGAAAAAAAGAATCAGAAATATTTCTTACCCAGAGAGATGCGCCACAACTATAATAAAAGATCAAATGTTGAATGGATCAATCTAGATGGAGCATAGTCTCCCAAAATAACCCGAGAAGATCTCTAGGTAGGGATCCAATGGCGTGGAGAAAAGAACTAAAACCAAAATAGCCACTCGCCTATTTTAAAAACTACACGAGGGACATTTGATGATGTGTAATACTATTACCTACTGTGAAATCCATGGTGTTCTATTATGTTGAAAAATCCTTCACCTCAAATTAAAAATCCATTATTTTAAAATTTACGATGTGAAACCACTCTTCCCGAGGTGTAAACATTCACAGCATGAATACCCTTTCATGACTTGTATCTAGTAATAGTTACATGGTGTGTAACCTAGTTATACAGTGTGAAAGACTTTTGAATCATGTAGGAAAGGCTGGTTAAAGATGAAAGTACAACAAATATCTGACTTCACCATTTTAGGTATCTAACCAATTCCTTCCTAGTCCTACAGACAATGGAAAAAAGGAAAACCATGAAGAGGATAAAAAAATACCTGATAGATCAGCAATAGGATCTTACAAACTCCCCATTATAAATAATTTTTGTCCTCAATAAGTCATGTAAAAGATGTAATCCATGGAAAAATATGAGTTCACTGCTCCTTCATCAACAACTCGTGTTCCCAATTCTCATGATAATTTGATCCTTGTTTCCATAGAACCCTAACCAATGGAATAAAACTCCCACAAAATACATTCACTTGATAGTCAACAATCTCAATTGGTTTCTCCAAAATAGAAACATATGGATCAAACTCAATTTCTTCCCAACTTAGAATGTGAGCGGGATCAGGATGGTATTACCTGAGATGATACATGTGGAAAAAATAATGAATACCTATCATAAAACCCAACAATACTAATTGATAAGAAACCTATATAAGATTATCATTGTCCTCAAATGGTCTAACTAATCTTAGAGCCAATAGAAAAGAACAAATATCAAATCAAAAGGTCTAACATATCTCTGTCTCTAACTCAAAGACACCCTCATGAGGAACTCATGGAGGGTACAACCATGTAATATATATGGATAATAGATATATGAATATTTTTCTTTGGTTTATGAGGATAAATGGGACATAACCATTTAATTATTTTAAAAAAAAGTATCATCACTCAAAATAAAAGATCACTTGAACCATATGCTTATTATATAAATAAAAGTAACTTGATTATATGTAATGAAAATATAATAATTTATAGTAATGTTGATAAAGACCAAAAAATTAAAACTCATCTTTTTAATGAATTAAATAATCCTTGTCCACCTTTGAAGAATAGGTAATCACGACTAAATAAATTGTTAATAGATGAAAAAACATTGAAATTAAGTGGGGGAATTATCATAATGTGTTATCACTGTGTTGGATCTAGTGAGAAGAATATTCATTGTCTTATAAACAAGTATCAACAATATTGTTCAAATTATGAAACTAAATATGTTAAAAAATATTCCATATTATTTTTATTGATCTATAATATTGATACGTGAAGGTAATGATTATTAAACATAATCCAATGAGGGGAAACTCTAGAAATGGGAACCCATGCATTGGTATTCTATATTAGTGATTTTGGATGGATGTTATAAATACCGACTGGTATCCCATTTCTAGATATAGAAAATAAAATAAAACATTTAATTGAGATGACCAAGCATGTGAGTATATGAGATGTTCAGGAAAGATGTAGTATTTTTTGTGAGGGTGTGGAAGTAATCTGAGTGAACCAATGTATCTCATTAATTTAGTGGGGATAGAAATTGTTTCAGTCAACCTAAATGTGTGATTGACAGTGTTATAATAATTGTGTAACCCGATATTCTTACTGCTCCTCAATGAGGTGTTCACGCTGTCTCCTAGGGACCATACTTGTTTGGTTTGTCTGGGCATGCTATGTAAGTGGTAAATGTGATCAATGAATCATCTTTATTATATTATGCATACTTTATGATCAATGGGTCATCTTTATTATATTATGATTCTGCAATCTTACACTGTTGTATATTTTGAGTTGGCACATTGTGATATACATGGATAAAAGCTGGATCACATTACCGAGGAACACACCTCAGTATGTTAAGGGTTTGAATGAGTTTTTAGATTTTGCGATTTCTAATCGATCCGTTGAAGGGAGAATAAGATGGCCATGTCCTAAATGTAAATTTAGAACATGGATAAAGAGTGATGAATTTTATGAACATTTAATACTGAAGAAATTCCCTAGTCAATATTTGTGTTGGAATTGGCATGGAGAATCGAACAATACAAAAAGATTGAGCACTAATGTTAATCCAAGGAATGAGGCCCCCAGTTCATCGAAAATGGAAAATGAAATGCAAAACCTCATAAATGATGAATTCGGCACTGCAAGACACCACTATCAGCATCAAAACATATCAGAACAACCAGAATAGGGTGCTACAAATTGCAACATGACAAGTGATGTTTTTGAGACTGTAACACAAGTAGATCAAGATTGGAACATATCATTGGATCATCTTCTTGATTCTGTAGATCCGAATGTAATGGAAAACTTCACTAAGAAAAATTTGTTTCATGATTTAGTTGACGATGGAAATCAAGAGTTGTATAGTGGGTGTTTGAAATATTCAAAGCTTTCATTTCTGCTGAAGTTGTACCATATCAAATTTCTATGTGGAATTAAAAATAAGGCAATGTCCGTGATATTGGAAGTGATTCATGATGCATTTCCGGAAGCAAAAATCCTAGAATCTTTTTATGATATGAAAAAAGTTGTTAACAAGCTTGGTCTGAATTATATAAAAATACATGCGTGTCCCAATGATTGTATGCTTTATTGGGGAGAGGATTCAAGTAGAAAGAATTTCAAGAAATGTTCTTCTTCTAGATGGAAGTCAAAGAGTGATGTTGGAAGTCTGACTGAACATAATTTCATGAAGAAGAAGAAAATGAACACACCTGCAAAGGTTTTGCGTTACTTTCCTTTAAAGTCGTGATTGCAAATATTATTCGTGTCATCAAAAACCGTCAAACACATGAAGTGGCATTCTGTAGATAATAACAATGATGGGTTAATGAGACATCCACAAGATTCCCAATCATGGAAGGCATTTGATTCATTACATCCAGATTTCTCAGCTGATCCTTGGAATGTTTGATTGGGATTGGCTCCCGATGGATTCAACCCATTTGGGACTTTGAGTACAAGTTATAGCATTTGGCCAGTTGTTTTGATCCCTTATAATCTGCCTTCGTGGATGTGTATGAAACAATAATCTTTTGTCATTTCAATGATTATTCCTGGAACAAAAATTCCTGGAAATGATATTGATGTATACTTGAGCCTTTGATTGAAGAATTGCATGAGTTATGAAGTGACAGTGTTGATACATTTGATGTTTCTTCTAAAACAATGTTCAAAATGCGTGCTGCTTTACTGTGGACCATTAGTGACTTCCCTGGGCTTGGGAATTTATCTGGTTGGAACACTTTTACGAGTTTGGCTTGTCCCATTTGTAACTTTGATTTTGAGCCCAAATGGCTACCTCATAGTAGAAAATGGTGCTTCTTATACCATTGATGATTTCTCGATGCATCTCATAGATTTCGGCTGAACAAATCAAAATTTTACAGTTTCATTGATCGTAGACCACCTCCAAAGTTGTTAATAGGTTCTGAAATATTGAAACTGCTTGAAAATGTTGAAACAGAATTTGAGAAGGTTAATCATTTGAATGATAGTGGAAAAAGGGTCCGTACTGCATCGTCAAGTGTAATCAGAATGCAACAATGGAAGAAAAAAAGTATATTCTTCAAACTTTCGTATTGGGAATTTAATTTGTTGCACCACAATATTGATGTGATGCATATTGAGAATAATGTATGTGATAAGTTTATTTTCAAATTACATAATGAGAATGGAAAGTTGAAGGATCATCTTAATGCTCGCAAAGACTTACAAGTAATGAACATAAAACGCGATCTATGGCCAGATGAGAATAAAAAGTATGCTCCGACCATTTTCAAAATGAAAAATAGGGATAAAGATACGTTCCATCGAATTTTAAAGAATGTGAAGGTATCTGATTGGTATTCGAGTAACATCTCGAGTTGTGTTGACTTGAAGAATCGTAATTTACATGGATTGAAAAGTCACGATTCTCATATTTTGTTATAGTAGTTACTACCATTGGCATTGCATACATTATTACCTGAAAAAGTTTCTATTGTTGTACTCCAATTCTGCACATTTTTCAGGAAATTATGTGAGAAATTTGTACATCCATTTCATCTTGACAACCTCCAGGAGAGGTTTGTATTGACTCTTTGTGCAATGGAGATGATCTTTCCTCCATCGTTTTTTACTATCATGTTGCATTTAACTGTGCATTTTGTTGAATAATCTAAATTAGGAGGCCCCGTTCATTATCGATGGATGTATCCAATTGAGAGGTATTTTATTTATATGTTTTCCAATTAAGTAAACAATTTTTTACATTTAAATAAATGCATAATATTATTATTTTATTTCATAGATATCTGGGGAATTTGAAGTCATACGTGAGAAATAAAGCTCAACCAGAAGGCTCTATTTCTGAAGTCTATTTGGCTGAGGAATGTCTTACCTTTTGTTCCAGGTATTTTGATGATATTGAGACAAGATTTAATCAAGATCGACGTGTTGACGACACATCAACTCAATCTCAAATGCATTAGAAATCAAAAATATTTCCTACTATTGGCCGATCAGCTGGGAGGACCTCAAATGTGACACTAACAGAATTGGAATTCTTATAGGAACATAGATATGTGCTGCTGAATAGTGAAATTGCAGATTTATTTATTGAAGAGTTGAGGATATAAACAAAGAGACGAATGAGAGGCTGAACATGAAATGAGAAAGATATAACGAAAGCTGGGAATAAAGATCTTGTAGAATGGTTTGCACGACGTGTAAGTTCATAAATATTTCAATAAATATGAATATTAGTTTGACACATACAATTTGTAAATCTATTAAATTATATTTCTTTTTTCAGATCATGAATACTGATACTCGAGCAGACTTGTCAAAAGATTTGAAGTTTCTTGCTAGAGGTTCTATAAAGAAAGTTATAAATTTTGACTCTTATAATGTGAATGGCTTTAGATTTCGTACAGTCGATCGAGAAGTGGGTTTGAAAACACAGAATAGTGGTATATTTACATTTTCTGAAGTGGGATACTATGGAAAGCTGCATGATATTATTGAATTAAACTACCATGGACATTTTTCTATTTCTTTATTCAAATGAAAATGGGTCGATATTATCAGAGGTGTTAAAAGTGATTCATTGTAATTTACTTCTGTGAACTTCTCTCGCTTGATGGATGTTGGTGATTGTGAAATGCATGATCCATATATCTTAGCATCGCAAGAAAAAATGGTATATTATGTGAATGATGTTGTGGATGAAGGGTGGAGTGTAGTTACTCACGTAATACAAATAGATTTGTATGATATGTGTGATGAAGTGGAAGATTTGACCTATGAAATTGAATGTCATCAATAACAGGAAGCATAATTATTTGTCCATCATGATATTGAAAATATTAGTCTTGCAAGGATGAATGATGTTGATGAAGCAATGGGGCAGGAAACTGACATGATTGAAGGGGAAAATGATTGTATGTACAATTATTCATTCATGAATCAACCACTTGTTTCATTTATGCAGTCATTCATTATCATTGTTATATATATTTTGTTTGTTAGTACTGGGAATCTATTATGATTTTTACTTTTTTTCTGCAGAATTTTTTTGAAATATATATTCTAAACATAATTTTATTTGATTAAATAACAGGAATGCCAAGGAGGAAGCGGTATACTATTTCTTCTAGTTCTGCGACAGATGACGATCCATCTGGGTCACTCCCCACGACATCTGAGGCACCCACCCCCGCACCATCTCCCCCTGCACCATCTCTCATACCATCAGAGGGCCTCCCATTAGAGGCTGAGAAATCGACTCCCCCTATAGGTGCATCATCAGTTGGGCGGTGAAAGACCCCTTCATGTTCATCCCGGACATACTGGAGGGTCAAAGTCATAGGTATAAATTTTAATTAAATAAATCTATTGCATTTTGTTTATACTAATTGTTTGCACATTGAAGATAAAAAAATGAAACCGTGGAGAAACACTTAAAAATCACAGATGTTTGGAACTTTAATGGCCAAAAGATAGTCATGCCATTTCATATTTATGGGGTCCCTATGGATGATGTTGCGGGGTTACTTGGCCAGATTATAGGTCAGTTGGAAGCTGAGCCCATTTCCCTTCCAATTTCATATGATGATTGGAGAAATATGCCTCCAAACTGGAAAAATAAAGTTTTCGATTCTCAAATAAAGGTAATTTTATTACATTATGGTTTAATTAAATTTCATGTTAATAATATGTTCAAAATGAATTTCTGTATACGGATGTTCTTCCACTTCACAGTTGCTGATGTGATAGCATGGAACTGGACATTGAAAAATCTTGGTAAATAATGGAAAGATTTCAATTTGAGATTGTGGTTTGATGTCAACGATACATCGTTGACCTTGAAAAAATGTAAGACAAGCTACCCAGTGGGGTACCAAAAGATCAGTGGAAGGTTTTTGTTGATAGGCATCGTGATGAGAAGCGGATGGTATTGAAATACATATTATTATATTATCCTCATTTTACATTAATACATGTATCTGAAGTGGATATGACATTGGATACATTAATGTTAAATTTAATTTTATTTATTTCAAGATCTCTCAAGACCAAATGCATCAAATAGGGCGAAGCAAGTCATCCCTCACACAGCGGGCTCAAAAAGATTTTCTAGAAGCCAAATGTCATTGGTAATATTTTAAATAGTTTAAATATTTATAATACAATATTATCTATTTAATATATTGAATTTTTGATTTATCTTTTCTTAATGAAGTCACAAAATTTAGGGCACGAAGCCTCCCGGACTGAACTGTGGTTGGATGTTCACAGAAAATCAGATGGCTATTTTGTTAATGAGACTACCAAAGAAGTTGGGGTATGAAGTCAAATTTTTATTATAATAACTTATTATCAGTTTTTACTGTGTTAATATGTATTGATATTTGATTTATAGGTAAAAATTAAAGAACTATGGGATGCCAATCCTGGGCAGTCCTACTCAATCTCACAGGATGACCCAGTTGCTCAAGTCTTTGGGAAGGAGTATCCTGGTAGAGTGCGCGGGATGGGTTTGGGACCCGTACCATTTGAGGTCTTTAGCAGGCCATCAGGGATTCGAGTCGTATCTAATCCTGGTTATAGTCATCCCTATACCTGAAGATGCTTAGAGGGATATTTCTTCTCTACGAGCCACATTTCAAGACCAATGGGCTCAAATATCCGCTATGCAGAAAGCGTTGACTAATTTATATCAGCAGATGAGAAGATATGCCCCCAGTGGTAGTACACCGAGTTGTGGTGAGCAGATAAATCACAAAAAATCAAAATCATTTAGTTTGAAAAATTTTATTGGTTTTAAGTTTAATTATAAATATGCAAAAATATTTAATTTTCAATATAATGTTCTTACAGGTGGAAGCAGGAGATAGAGGTGGAGAGGGTGACGATGCATCATCGGACCATGAATAGTATTGTTGATGTGTTGAACAAATATGGGAATGGTTGGTTTGTATATATAACGTGTGTGGTGTATGGAACCTTTAAAAAACCATTGGTCTTGGAGGATCATTAGTGGATAACCTTAAATGATCACAATAAACTTAGGTGGTAAAGAGAATGATGTGTTTGTTTCATTTGTTAGATGATCTATGGTAATAGGCTCTTTGATGTTTCTGTTGTAAATTCAGTATTGGGAATTGGAATCATTAGGGTGTTGCATGTCCAAACAGACATGTTGAATGGATATCACTAGATCAAGATAGTTTTCTGAGGTTATTTTCATGATCATTAATAGTTTTTATGAGGCATGTAACCACATCACATGAAAACCAATGCAACTCCCTTCCCATGAAGCTTCCTTATTTTCTAACTTTTATTTTATGAACATATTGGCAGATTGTTAGATAACAAGTCATATGATAAAAAAAGAATAATCATAGGGGTTTTACATGATTAATTGTTCTATTTGATGGGGATTTACATGATCAGGAATAGATCACATGAATTGCATAACCCCTTTGCATGATGTTCCTAGGGTAATGTGATGATGAGCCTCATTGAAGTTCACGTGGTCCATGTGACCTAGGTGATTAATCTATATGTATAAATTCTAGAATTTTCATTCCTTTGGGTATATATTAATACCTATTCTTTGGGAATTTCTTTGTTCCTAAAATATACAATGCTCATTTGGATAGCGTCAAAAAATGCCCCCCCCCCATAAAATTGATGTTCGAACGAACAAGGACTCAGTTATGAGGTAGGAAATGAATTCATGAGTCTCTTATGCTTTCTCTGGTTGGAATTCAAAACAACTTTTGGTATTCTATAATTCCATTCATATTCCTTGAGGTTCCCTATAAATAGGGGTGAGAGGCTGGTCATTTGACCGGTGTCATGAAGCTCCATAGCTCTCAAAACCTCCTCTCTCGTGCGATGTTTTTGCAAGACAACATTGCATGACCTTATCACAAGAACCATACAGGAGACCTAATCATGTTATCATGTCACTTGACCTCTTTGTGTGATCACCTTGTCTAAATATCTCACCTAATTAATCCATGAACTAATCAGTGGTAATTTATTTGAACTTTGATGCACACCCTTGGCCATTAGTCTATCTTATGTGATTCGGTTGTCTCTTGAGGATTTTTTCATGATATACTAATCTTTATGTGATTCATGTGACCATCACATGGTAACATGATTATATGTATTAAGAAAAATCATGTGATCAAAATATGTTTTATGGGTTATGTGATTTTCATGAACTAGAATGTATCTTGTGGTCCACGTAATGTTTTCCCTGTTATGCACATATTTTGTTTGATTAGCACAACTGATTCTCTATTAATGGTTACATATCTTCTAATATATACTCTATTCTCTTTAAATATGTCCAATATTTCTCAAATTTCTTCTTATGTGGTAGACTGGAGAGACCTTATTTCCTGGAACGATAATGTCAATCATCGATACAAAGTATTTTATAATAATGATGTTTATAAGGTTCTTATTCTGACTGAACATCAAAATTATCCTCTATTGAACGTACTACCTTTATATAGATTTGGACATTAGGATGATAGTTCTATTCTTCACCTGAATACAACCTTTAGTCTCACATGTTGTCACTCTCTACTGACTATATTAAAATGATAGTTTCTGAGGATAGTCAGTTAATTGTGGCACCGTTCTTAGGGAAATATTATACATTTAAAAATTCACCATGGTTTTATATATTCATGATATCACTCATCAATGTATTTCTCATATTTACTCAAAAATGCTCTTATTCTCTCTAAAAACCCAAAAAAGTGGCTTGAGCTGAAAGTGTGATTTACACCCTAGTGGTAATTTCTCTAATGAATGGGCATGGCCATTTTGGGTTAGATAGATCTGCACAAAATTCCCATATCAATTGCATGCTATTCATCATTACGAGGAGACATATATTATTTACTTTATCATGCACCATAAACCATAATTCCATAGTGAGTTGATTAGTTGATGGTTTATAGGAACCAAAACTATTTATCTAGCCCATGGTGAGGTAGAAATTATCCTATGAAATATTTTTATGCTTGGGGGAATAATTCTATTAGTGGAAACATATGATGAATTCCTTCCCATTGAGAATGTTTGGGATGGAGATAAATAGACTCATACCTTAGCAGGTGACATTATTTCTATTTTAAAGGAGAGATAGAAAAAGGATTTTTACTTTCATTTGATTATTTAATTCAATGATTGGATTAATATCTTCTTTTATGGAAGTGGGGCTCAGACATCTATCGTACGCCCTCATCTATGCCCTTCTCGACAAGTTTGGAATGTCATGGGATCATTTTGCACTACTCTAGAAGCTAGAGAGTATGCCTCATGGGGATACCAGGTGAGACTACATGCATCCCTAAGTCTTTGGTTAGCAAGATACTTGGCCATGTTTTTAGATGGAGGGCTCTTCTCTGTTGGGGATTCACATTTGGAAATCTGGGTCTTCATGTTGGTTATAGAAGCATGAATGGTAGAAGGGAAACCTCTCAACCTATCCTTTCCAAAACTTTCTTATTTTTATCAGCATCATGGCCATTTTCAACAGGGTAATATACCTTATCAAATTAGTGACCCTTTTAAATTATTATTTTGTTGGATAGGTGATCATTTTTAGCGTTATAAGCATCTGAATACTTCCAAAATTCATGATCCTCTATTCTATCCCAGGATGCTAAATGTCTCTAGGGTTGAGGAGATGTATTTAGGTGATGAAAATGTTATGAAATGAAGTTTCCCATATTAGTAGTGATAGTTGATATATCATGCCTAGTTGTTGTTTAAGAATCCCATATGTCTTTATGTAGAAGTTGATATGTGGTATGTTAATGTATGGCCCATTTAATGTTATTAAATGATGTTTTGCATATTTTTTACAAGAGGAATTGGCCATGTAATATTTGTTAAGAATTTTATTTTTCTTAGATTTCTTGTTTGGGTTGTTTTTCAGGTCAGTGGTGCAGTATAAGCAGAAATGCTATTTTTTTCAGGTCATCATTTCACGGCGGTTTTAATCATCGCTAAAGTTTTACCACTTATACATTTAGTGGCAGTTTAATCCACCGCTAAATGTAATTGGAAATACACTTAGCGGTGGTTCCAACTACCGCGAAATCACACCGGAATTAGTGGCGGTTTTAACCGCCGCTAAGTAGGCGCATGACACGCCTGAATTTCACAGCGATTATAGCCGCCGCTAATTAAATAGCCCGTAAAACCGCTGCTAAATTTACCAAAAACCGCCATGAAATGAGGTACTACGACTCTTTTCTTTGACCACCATGAAATGCATAAAACCGCCGCTAATAGATTGCCGACGTGCAGTTTAGTGGCGGTTTCTGTAAACCGCCTCTAAGAGGAGGTTTTCTTGTAGTGAGTAATAAGATTTTTAGAAGATATTTATCACTATAGGAGGATCTTTTAGAAATTGATTGGCCATATAAACTAACATAAAAGGAATTTTAGAGTATTAAAATAACCATTATATAATTCATTTCAGTAGAATAGTGATTTTTTGTTAACTTGGAAAATCTTGGAGGCCTGAAGATGTATAAATTACTCGTTATTCATTATACTTGGAGTTCTATAGTTCATGGATCAATAAGGTTAAAATAAAATTATGAAATAGTTCATTAGTTTTTATAGAACATGTCATTTTGTGAGAGTAAATATAATGTACACAATTGGGAGACCCAAAATGGGTGTTTTAAAGGTTGTGTTGATTTATATATAAGAATAATAAAAAAACTGAAGTCTCGCCAATATTAAATATAATAGTGGAAGATTTGTATAAGGACTATAAATATTTGTATCAATAGGTGAACCACACCATGGTGGAAGTCATTTTGAGAATTTTGTTTCTAGAGCATCGGATAAAATGGTATATTAAGAATAGAGGAATCCATTTTGATGGGTGGTTTTCTTAGAGAATTGTTATTTCATTATAGTTTAAGAATCATGCCATGGAAAATAATTTTTTTCCTTAAATGGAAATTTAGAGTATTCGACACTTCATGGAGACTAAACAATTAGAGGATACATTTTTTATATATTTTTTAACTATTTTTCGGTTGCGGTACCGACCTCACTATCCTAAATGGAGTTCAATGATGGTGATATACTTGAATATTATTTGATAGATGAATTTTTTGTAGTGGAAATATAGGGTATTTTAATTAATTAATTTTAATTTTATTTTAATACCTTTGGATATAAAATAAAAAAATATTTCTAGAACAAAATAACTATAAATATTATCATAAAATGAAAAATTATTATAGAGAGTTTATATCAGGGAAGGGAAATTGAGAAGAGATTAAGGATATAAATTAAATTTCATATATTTAATTTAATAGTGAGTTGTGGAGCGATTAATTTACATTAATGATCAGGTTTGGATGTGACTATTTTCTACAAATACTTGTCAATATCATATAGTGTAGATCATATAATCATGTAGAACACCCATTATTGTTTGTTGTGGTTTATTCTATCATTATTTTTATGAGTTTTATTTATGATGTATATTATCTATTTTCCATACCTCTTAGAAATAAAATGAGAGGATGATATTAAGAGTTCACGGAACATTTATGATAACTAATAATTTCCTAAATATGGTAATCATTGACTTGTGAGGTAGTGAATATTAGGAATATCAAATAATATCCTAGATTTATGATCAGTGGATGTATCATGGTGTGGTTAAACTATGTGAAAATATGTGTCTCTAAAAATATATTTATTTAATGAGGTGGAAAAATAGATGTACTAGGTACAAAGTATATTTTAAAATATAAGGACATAATTTCTTAAAGTTTTACTCGAGGAAAATTGTAAGATAACTTTAATTAACTGCCCTCCTCTTAGGTTATATTGTGGGACCTCTTTTTATGCAAGTCTTATCAAATATAGAGGTTGGTGTTTCTGTTAGTGAAATGTTTTTCAGGGAGTTTGTTTTCCATACAAATAGAGTACCTTTATTTGATGCCTATAAATATAATGTTTTGAATAATATAATGATTTACCACTTAAAATATCTTGATATTTGTTTTTACTCCACATTTGTTCATAGAATTAATCTAAGCGATTATATAAAAATATAAATGATCAAAGAAAATGGAAAATTGTTTAATAGTGATGTAAAGGAACATAATTACTTTTCTAGAGTGTTTTCCATTCTAATATACATGAAAGTGGTGAGTTAAGAAAGAGATATGGAATTTTTGGAAGTTATATAAAATATCAATAAAGGTTATACAAGAGTTAAAGAGTCAATGTTTTAGTTATTTATAAAATATTTTATGATTTAAATATGATTTCAATTAAAAATTTCGATAGTTTCTACAACTTTCTTATCAATGAAATTAGAGTAGTTCCTAAACATGGTCATGAGAAGAAATATACTGATATAGTAAACAAGATCATATGGAAATCATAAAAAATATAGCAAAAAATAAGTCTAAACGTGATGATATAAATATTGTGGAATTATCCTTTTATAATCTACATAGTAATATAATCGCATATAAAATGTCAGGAAGACTATAATAATTTTCATAACACTCATAAAAATAAATACAATTCCAAACTGAATAAAATAATTTCATTAAAAAGACTAAAATGAAAAATTATATTTGAATTATAATTTGTTATCTCTTTTGTAATTGATGTTTAAGAGATTAAAAACGATTTAGGGTCAGATACTATTAGTGTGCTTTGATAGTGAGAATGTTTTTTTATAAAACACCTTTACCCCACAATTGTGGAGCATATTCTAAAAACATATTATTTACATACAAGATTTAAAACCAATAAATGTGACCCAATTTTAACCATTCATTAGTAAAAAATAAAATTAAATCATTATGTCACTTAATTACCCAACACCTTTTAAGTTTATAGATTTAGAGAACTTGGAAAATATTACACTGAACAAAACACATATCTTTCTCATCTAATGGAAATTTTTCCTATTATACCCTATATTTTCGAATTACATAATAATTATGAAAAATTTCCCATAAAATTTCCCACAAATTATTACATCAATTGTATATCATATGTATTACACTTCTTCATAACTTGTTGAAATGTAAACCTAAGAATATTGATCTCAATTGATCATAAAGGGTATCGTTTAGTGGAATACATAATATTGAAATAAAATATGAATTTTATGACAGAATAAATAATCTATAATTATATCATACAATAAAAAACATTGTCAAAAAATATACATATGAATAAAATAACAACATAAATAATCACATGTACAATAATAACTAATTTTTTGATAATGTAATGCATAATTTCAGACATCTTAATCTCACAATATGGCATCTTGCAAAGACATATTTCATATCATGAAGGTATCATGCCAAAAAACCTTATTTACCATTAGGGACACATGAAAATAAATCAAAATTATGTTGTTTGGAATAATATAAGAAATTAAATTTTTATTTTATCTCATGAGACCTTACCCAATGCACCGAGGATAGATTTAATTTAATTCCTCATTCATCACTTCAATAAATCGAATTCAATCATCATTAAAAAGGATTGAATAACCCTAAAATACATAATAAATATTCCATAATATTAAATAATAATTTACATTGAGATAATAAATTATTATTGTCTCCCAATACATATTGTATTATTATTTTTAAATAAATACTAATCCTTTTATAATTAATAAGAATATATATTATCAATATTTTCTTAGTAAATAACTAAACTATTTTTCTACATGAACACCCTCATAATGATTTATATATAATATATTATTAATATAGAATAGAGTAATGATTGGAAATTTAATTAAATTCACGAAACTATATAGAATATTTCCATGATAATAAGTTTTATTTACATAATGGAGGAAAATAAATTCAGATGGGTTATAGAGAGTGGTAAAGAGAATAATCATAATGAAGTTAGTGAAATTAAAATAATCTGTGTAAACTAATAAATTTACAAAGCTTAAATCATTGGGAGAATAAAATATACTCTCCATTTATCACAAATTAATATTATTTGCTAATCTTGAGGATTTTGGAAAGTATTTTAAATTTTTGAAGTTAAACTTTAAAAAGAATTTTCCTTACAACATTCATAACTTTTTTGAAAAAGGAGGGACAAAAGTAACTTCAAAAACAATGTCCATGAGATTCCAAGAATGGTTTAACCAAATTATTTATAAAATAATTTATAATAATTTATTCTTAAAAATAAATTAATTTTAATAAATGAAATTATTTTTCAAAAATAAAAAATCTAAATAAGTGGAATAAAATTTCTTTTCAAACATTTAAGAAAATAATGTCCATTTCTTTTGATATTTCCCAAAATAATATAAACGTATATTACATTGTGAAAACCATGAAAACATATAAATAAATCAATATAATTAATAATGGTAAGGCTAGTAGGAAAGTCCATTCACATGTAAAATATTTAAACATATATTATATTCACGCTTTTTTAAAGAAAATCAAAAATAACTTATTCTAAAACCATTTAAATGTTTCATTATAAAATTTTATATATTATGTCAAAGATAACGTAATTTACTTTAATAAATAATTTATGTATATAAAATAAATTTCTTGAAACAAATTAAAGAATATAGATATGGAAGAGAAATATTCCTAAACAAAAGGATAATAAGTTCTTCTTTTCTTATAAACCACCTTATGGCGATATTTGAGTACCAAATAGTATGAAAAGGGAACTAATACCTAAATAATAGAAATAATATTAGGGGAATAAAATATATGGTTTTAAATAGTGAAATAACATAAAATTTCCATAGATAAAAATGAAATATTAATAATCATGTAAAGTGAGATTATAAAAACCCCTTACTATATTGGTCACATTTGAATACAAACTCATAATATTTTATGAAATTAAATTGTTATATAAAATAAATGAAATAAAAGAAATATTATGTCAAAATATAGTTTTGGGAAATTAATCCAAGCATATAAAATAAAAAAATGGTTCATAACATGAAACATTTCATAGGAAATTGAAATTGAGACAAAGAATCCTTACAAATTTTATAACACATGAATCAAAACCTATTGAAAGAGATAACTTGAAATGTCACATTAATTAATATTAGTAATGAGTGAATAAAGGTATTATATTTAAAATAAGTATAATATACACCGTATATTTGAAATAGGTTCATAAATGAAAACTTGTCTCAAGGAAAGAAGTTTGAGATGAGAAACCCTTACAATTAATTCTTGCTTTGTCGGATGAATTCTAACTTCATGTAAAATAAATTTATATTTATTATTATTATTTATCAAAAAAAATATTTATAATTTTATTACATGTAACTATTCACTTTAAACTTCTCTAATAACATTTATTTAAAAAAATTGTTAAAATAAATATTTTTGGTTTAACTTTTCTTCTTTACAAACATAGTTTAGTTTATTAATTCCATTACATGAACATTTTCCATAGTTACATTATATATATAATTTTATACATATTATTTATTTATCATTACAATATCAATAAAAAATTTGGCCAATAGGTTTAAAAAATATATTAAAATTAAGAAAATTGTCTAATTACAAATTTTTTAGGTGAAAAAAACTTATTTTTAATTTTAATTATAATATTTTTAAAATAATGAAAAAAAATTCATTATATAATATTAATATATTCATAATTATATTCTTTATATATTAAATTCACTTATATATCAGTCCATGTTAGTTAGTGTTGGAAAATTAAATACATCGTTTTTGCAATAGGTAGTCTGTACTGACACACAAGAAACAATTTAATTTTTAAATGAATGGGATGGTGGAAAGGTAGATAATGCATTATATCTAAAGAATCATAAATATATTTAAAATATAAAATTTATTCATGAAATTAAAAATTTATACGTATCCCTGTAAGGAGGTGATGAAAATTAAATACATCATTCAGCGAGGCGGTAGTCCGCATATACGCACAAGTGATTATTTCATTTTCTAGTGGGTGGAAAATGGTTAGATAATGGTTGTTCAAAAAAATTGAGTAAAATAATTATACAAAACTTATTATTTTTATAATATCATTGAATATTTTCCTAATATTTATGAAGAATTAAACATCATGGAGCTCAATTAAGACATTTACCTCTACCATGGATATCCTCCTTTGGATCTCCCTTTAAACCCTCATAAATTATTCTTTCAGTGATAGAAGAACCTATAATATGTTTATATGGTTTTTGGGAAGGTATTTGATCATATATTCATCGAAAAATGAATATAATTTTATCAAAATATGGTTATAAAAATGAGAATTTTAACTTTTAAATAAAATATATATAATATAATTAATATTTTTTATAAAACATTTTCTAGTCATGAATAATTAAATTATAATTCCTTATAAATTCTTAATAATTATATGGATGCTATTAATTTATTTTACTAAAAATGATTATAATTTTATGAATATATTTTATTGATATCATCTTCTTAAAAGTATTAAATTTATGAAAAACACATTATTCATCATAATACTTTATATAGAATTAATGAAATTTTACTAATTATATTGAAATACTTTTAATTTAAAAAATATATTTAATTTTTCAATTATTTTTAATTGAGACAAATAGTAATTTATTTAATTTTTTATTGTAAAAAATCATTATTCATTTTAGTTTGGTGTTTTTTATATCACAAGTTATCGAATATGATATCTATTTTAAGTAATACATACTAAAATATCATGGTGTGACATTATCCCCCATTAAATAAATTACAACAACACAATTTTACATTTTTACTACAATAATAAATATATTTTTAAATAAGTATAATATAAAATGTATATTTTATAATGGTAAATAATTTCAATCTCACCCCAAGGAAACATAATATTTTAAAATTAAATATTTCTGAAACTATATGTATAAGCGTCATACATCTGAATGATTTCCAAAAAAATACCCTGATTACTGAGTGACCTTTTTCACATAAGACTTGGAAAATTTATTTTCCATCGATGTGGATTTGATGAATTATGTTATCATAAAAACATAGAATCTGATATAATATTCCTGGTTTCTTTTCATCATAAATTAATAATTTCATCCATAAGTTGTTTTTTGATTATTTATCCACCTCTATTTCATCTCATATTCTAAATGATGAATAACGATGTTGTTTTTTATGATTAATTTATCAAAATTAACTTTTAATGGATTATAGGATCTATGAAGGATGAAAATTAGTTTATCTTATCTTTATACATTCATTAAAACCAGTATTTTTAGAAAAAATTGTGATAATACTCAGTATGGATAAATCCTTATGTGAGGTATTAATACATTAACTTAAATTTATCGTCAAATAATATATTCACTCATAATATCTTATATCAAACACATATATACAATAAAAATATATATTTTTTAAAATATATTAATATTATCCCGAAATAAATTAAGTTATTATCCAAATTAACCTTGTTTACATTAACATCAAATCATATACCAACCTAAAGAGTTATCTAAACCTCTATCATGTATTCCTATTAAGACTATATAAAATTAAAAAAATTATCATTAATAACCTCAAAAAAACCATTAAATTCCTCTAAAGATAATATATACATTTCAATATATGATCAACCATAAAATTATCAACCTTGAATGATAATTATATCTTTTAAACTGTACTTATTTGATAACATAGTATCCTAAAAAAGTTACCTAAACCCTAATTTGATACCAAATGTAATGCCTCAAACCCACTCTCCCGGATTATGTGCTAAAAATAATTTTCCTATTTTACTTGACATAAGTATTTATTGAGATATTTTAACTATTCATCATTATAACATAAAAATAATTCATTGAGTCACTTAAATACCTGATATAATTGTATTTTATTATATTTAGAAAATTAGGAAAAAACTTTAATTAACAAAACTTGTATCCTTCCCATCCAAATGGAATTTTTATTACTAGAAATAAGTTTTATTATTCCACAATAAATCTACAACATTTCCATTAAAATTAAAAAAAAATACACTTTGAGATATCTCATATGTTTTACTCTACATTATAAACTGAGGAAATTAAAATATAATAAAGGTGAGATCCAATACTTGGTGTGGGTTGATGTCATGAACAAACCTGGGTTGACCCCAAATCGGTCACCTAAACTGGCCAGCGACAAGTCTAAAGAGTAGTTCTCGATCCTCTTAGGTTGTAAACTATTGTCCAACATCAATGATTAAACCATTGGGAACGATTTATCCAAAAAATAACTAATAATTAATACAAACTAGAAATCAAAACATAACTAATAATAGCTGAATATTAATAAATGCATAAATACGTTGAGATAAAACCAAAAAATAACAAAAGAAAAAATTAAAAAAATGGGGACCAAAACAGAACTGACATAATATCCATCCTCCCATTTGGTCTCCACCATCCAAAAAACAAACCCTCCCTATAGAGAAACCTATAAAAAAGATTAAACATCAAAATATCTCGGTTCTACTAATGTCAAGTGGAAGAGAGAGGGTATTAGTATTTATAGCTCAGAAAGTAAGTACTACAGAACATATAAATTTCATTTCCCAAAATAGTCCATAAACTCTATTTTGAAAATAATTTTATGGAAATAGGGATTTTGACATTTAAATTTATAAACACATTTTCCCTTTTCAATAACTATTTTGAAAACCAAATTCCAAATAGAAAATCCAATATTACGAATCCATAAAGGAAATGTATGTCTACACTAAAAAAAGCAACAAGGTATATCCAACCAAACAAGAAATAATGAAAATAACATAGGTGTAAGAAAACAACTGCTAACATGATATTAAACCCAGGTGTGTCAAGATAATAAATAAATATATAGATATGTAATAAATGGAATTTTCTAAAAATTATTAGATGCAATACCTAGATGTACTTAGTCAAGAACCCCTACCAACATATGGTTAAACTCTTTATTCAATAGAAAACCTATATACTATAAACTAGCCTCCCTTGAGAAAAATCCCACATATATTATCCTCTAACTAGGGGGGTTCCAATATTTCTAGTCAAGATGAAATGTAGGTATCAATATACCCTCTATATGATATCCTATAATTCCATGATAATAGTTTCATGGGGAATAATGTGGTCATCACATTCTTGTAATTTAACACAACTCACAGATTCTATCATGCAAGCCCTACGCAAACCCTAGAACCAACTACGTGAAGGCCCTATCATGAGAAGAATTACCATTAGGGTTCCCCCCCACACATTGAACTGTAAAACGTTCCAACTCAGCTTATGCATCATATGAATTTAAAACCACTTTCAAAAACAGCAGAAATTATCTTCTAGAGATTAACATTTATAATTTAAAACTATTTCCACTAAGGAAACTTTTTTTCAAAATCTCATTTTATTACCATGGTAAGACCACAATTTATACTAAGAAGATGGTGATTTGAGACTTTGATGTCATTTATTTTTCAGGATGCAAATCAACATTCTATGTGGGTTATGATTTAAAAAAAATTTGAAATCACATTTGATTTCATGAGAATCCATGTAAACATTAGGAAAAAATTTGTGAGTTATAGTAAAAACATCAAGAGAATGAAATAAAGGAAAGGGATAGGTGGAATAAGAGTATTCTACAAATTGGGTTCAAGATTGACATTTTTTTTCATATAATTCCACTATCATTTGTGTTCTTATCCATACACACATTGAGCGAACATATGGATAGGACCACATCCAATGGAATAAACATATGGTAATTCACAAAATACTGATGTTTTCAATTTAGGAAGTATAAAGATCATCACAACCAATAATGAGGATCCACAATAAAACCATCATTATAAAAGGGCATAAAAACTAATACACATGGCTCAATTCATAGGTAACCAATTTTACAACCCCATGAAAGACACAGACCAATCCCAAAATTGTCAATTTCATTTTAAATGTCTAGTTTTCATTTCATCAATCACCTTTCATGCATATATATATAAGTAAAAAAAGAAATCATTTGAAACCCCATTTTCTCTAAATTACCATCATGAAAATACCACAATAATCCAAATAAACACATCATAGTCAAGAATAAAATGCTTTTTAATTAAAAAGAAACACTAAAGGGTCAATGGAAATATTCTAAAAAAGGATGGAGACACCTACCTCAATGATGTGAAAAGTCAACGAAACTCTTAGAGAAGGTAGAATTAGGTCCAATGAACAAAATACACACCCAAGTATCCAAGAAACACAAAAAACACAACCCTTATATTCTACGGTTTGGCTAAGAGGGAACCTAGTAAATAAATAACAAATAACCCATGGATGGTGAATAGAAGAGGAGGAAAAATAATCAAACACCAAGAATATATCACATAAGAATCATGGAGGATAAATAATGATGGAGGAAGAACCAATATAGGAGGGTTTGGGAGGTCAAGAAAAATGGATTAAAAACTCAAAATGTGTTTTAATTAAGGGAGTAAATCCTTGGAAATTCAATTTTTCATGATTTAGGGTAAGTCACATAGTTTAGCTGCATGGTTCCTCAAATCATGAACCATCCATGTGGATCCTACTGAAATACGAGGAAAGTAATACAGGATTTCCATGTGGTTTGAGAAACTATTCTTCACCCATGAGAATAACCAATGTAAAAATTGCAAAGGATCCCACATTCTTGCACATAGTTTATCTTAACCAAGCGCAATCCATGCGCCTTTTCCCAGACACCACCTAAGATACATATGGTTACTACTTTTATTTATGTGGTTTGGGAAAAACCTCTAATAGACCATGCAAAGATTAATGTGTAAGAATAAAATGAATGGATATCACCCAATGCATTGACATTCTGCATGGTCTGTACACAAACCATTCACACTACCATGAATAGGAACAAAAACATCCCAAAACCATCAAAACTCAAAAATTATCACCGAGAACTCAGCCTCAAGAACAAAAAAAAGATCAAACACTGAGTGATGAAGTATAAAAATGATTATCAGTTTCATGGTGTAAAAATTCTCACCTTTAAAAAAATCCCCTATAAATTCACTATTTCAAATGAACAACAATTCCAGTGCTTGAAGTTGAATGAGTCCAAATGAGACCACAATCCTCGGGGTGACATTTATAACCACAAGTCACACCTGACCAAAACTAGAGAAAAATATATGAAGATTCATGGTGGGTATCCCACCCATTTAAAAACCAACCATCCCAACACAAGTACTCCCTAAATAATGGAACATAATGGAAGAAACATAACCAAACACAAACCAAACCATGATTCATCATTTCTAAAAGATGTTATTATCTTCATGAAATCATAAATCAAAACCAAAAACCAACCTATATGATATAAAAACATTCATATATTCCCATCCATGAAGAACTAATATATAAATTTATTAGAATACAAGGATATGAAAATCCTTAAAATACGATGGATTTTAAAAATAAGAAAAATAATAATGAAATAAACTTAAACTGACCCCACACCAATGATAGAGACAAAATCTGGAACAATAGCCCCCACACTCTGAAATTCCTAACTGCATGAAGAGAATATATATAAGGCCTTTTTTAGACCCTTGGTGACTTGATGTATCTTCTGACCCATAGTCAATAGTTGTAAGCCTATTGTTGAGACTTCCTCTTCTACAAATGATTCATGAATAACATCTCCTGGTTTCCAAAATGGCCACATCTTCAAAAATATTTGGGTTGATTAAGACAAAAAGGCATTAAATTACCAAATAGACCACACTAAAAGAAAACTAATTAATGGTCAACTGAAAGAGAAGTATGAACTATCAAGGAAAAATCTTCAAGAACATGTTACTATGGTTTAAACTCCTCACTAAATATGGAACATTCACATGATACAAGAACAATTATAGTGCCAATTTCTATAGACTGCACCCTGGGAACTAGCTCCTCTAAAAACACCTCATCTACTAGCTTCCCAAAAAAACTTCCTCGGTTTAGAGAAATCACTCCTTAACCTCTAGATAATGACTATAGACAAATATATTTTATTTTGGTTGATCCTTTTATACAGTCTCTAGAAAAGAAAAAGAAACCAATAAGTTAAAGTGATCAACATCAGACATCACCATCTTCTAACCATGTTGAATACCCATGAGCTCTATCACTTTCATCACCTTTAACACATAAAGTATGAACCATCAGATAAAAGTGGTGAAAAACATATCCAAATACATTACAACATAAAAATATGGAATTATTATCACCATAAATTGATCCAAACTTAGACCGTTAAATAAACCAAAATATCTCACACCCTCACTACTTCGAGAGATCTTACATATATAAAAACACATTCAATTTCCTCAATAAATTCCACAACCTTTAACCGAACTTGATCATCAAGGAAAATGGTATACATCCAAATATATTATAACTCTACAAACCAGTATATATATAGGTAGGGCTAAAAACTAGTAGTGACATGTTGTAAACCTTTGAGATCATTCTGGGTAGTATACTCTATATAACAAAAAAAATGAAACTAAATCAACATCCAATCAAAATTCAACTGAACGAAACCTCCAAGCCAAAACTACACACCCATAAACCTAAATTCATGAAAAAACGAAATTATTATTTTAAAATCACCATTTATGTTCCAATTTGAATCTCATTTTATTCCATGGTCATGTCCCAAAAATATAAACGGTCATTTCCAATTTCAAATTAGTAAAAAATATCTTCTTTGAACGTTATACCATGTCTTAAATATAATATTCCTTTTTAAACCCCATTTTTTACTATTACAACTTCTATTTCAAAAATCCACCCACGTGAACCAAAACACCATCAAAATATAACTCAAACTAAAACTATCTGAAATAGGGATCTAATGTCTATGCATAACCTGACCACATGGTTTAGAAGACCATTCTTCAAACAATGCCTGGAAGTATCTTGAAATATGCATTCATGCTCCCAATGGATCGCTACCCTTTGAAAACCCAACATGTAGCACCCGTTCACCTATATTTTCATTACCCAAACCACTAACCCAACATGCATCAATGTAATAAACACAAGAACCCAAAAAAAGACTTACGTTCTAGACTACCCCTAGAAATTCAAGGATCATAACAAACAAGAGTTAATGATTCTATTCTCGTACCTACCTTCTGAGTCCCAACATTACTTCCCAAAAACTACCTAATTCCCCGAAATAAATAATAGATAACATGGTACAATTTAATCATGAACAAACCCAGGTAAACCCTGAATTTTTAAAAGATCCTACCCACGACAAGGCATGATAGGCATTCATTATCTATCCGTACTTGTAACTAGTGTTGGGAATCATTGAAAAAACAATTTGGAATGCTTTATCCCATAAATAGTTGATAAATAAAACAAACCAGAGTATGTATCATGAGAAATAATAATTTAATATCAATAATTATATAAAACTATTTTGATAAAACTGCATTATAATGAAACAAAAAAATAAAATGAAATGAAAAATTAATCCAAAATGGATCCAATACAATCTTCATGTGACCCCTTATCCACTATTATTCACAAAACTAGAAAACTATATAAACAAACCTAGAGAAAATACCAAAATATAAAACAGCTCGAGTTTACCAACACTATGTGCAACAAGTAGGGTGTGATCATAAACAACTCAGTAGGTACACACCATAAAATCCATACATGACCTTTCCTAAAATATTCCATAAACACTTATTGGAAAATACATTTATAAAAATAGCGTTTTTAAAATTTTACATTCCAAACACAATTCCTGTTTAAAAAAACTAAAAATCAAAATAAAAAATCAAATATGACAAATTCAAAATGGAAATGTAGATCTAATCAAAAAACGAAACTAGGTATATCTAACTAAAACAGAAATAAATATAGTAGCATAGGTGAATGAAAAAAGCACTAATAAAACATGTTACCTAAGTTCATAAATATAAATCCTGAAAATATAGGTATTAAATTATGTGAATTTCTTAAACATCCCTACATGAAATCCCAAGACATACTCAGTTCAGACCTAGCTATGGGCATATGGTGAAAATTTCTAGAAAGTAACCAATATAACTCCTCAAAACTATTTTAAACAGTGGAAAATCCTATATGACCTATCATATATCTTGGGGTTACAATATATCTAGTCAATACTATAGATTAAATATCAATCGACCCTATAGATGGTGACCATGCATCCCATGATAATAGTATGAAGGGGAATGATGAGATCACCACATGATTGGAACTAAACAAAACTCATAAATTCTGTCATATTTAAATTTCACAAACCCCAAAACAAAATATACATAGAACCTCTCATTGAAAGGATTTCTATAGGGGTTCCTATGACACATTGAACCATACAATGTTCAAATGAGGCCTACACATCACATAAATTCAAAACAACATTCTAAAATTTTACAAACTACAAACCAGACAATAACATTTATAATTTCAAACCATTTCCTCTAATAAAACCTTTCTCCAAAAAATTGTTTTTAGAACCAAGGAGAGACTACCATTTATTATTTTATGATTTCAAACAACCTTTTGATGACATCTAGTTACCAAGTTACAAATCAAGGTTCCAAACATGAAATGATTTATAAAACACATTTTGAAAATGAATTTGAGTTCATGGGACTCTATGTAACCATTTAGAAAACATTTTAGAGTTTTAGGATACCCATTTAGAAGATGGAATAAGGGAGAGAGATAGGTGGGAGAATGGAATTTTGAAATTTTGGTTCATGATAGACATTTCCTTTTATATAATATCATTATCATGTTTGTCCATATCTATATGTGAACCTCATGTGCATATAGATATTCCCACATCTAGTTGTGTAAACATACGGAATGTCGTAAAATTTTCATGCTTCCAATTTAACAGAAATGGAGCATCAAAACCAATTATGAGGATCCACACCAAAATTGACATCATAAAAAGGCACCAAACCCTACACAAATGGGTCATTTCAGAAGAAACCCAACTTAAAAAATACAAACAAGACCCAAACAATTCCAACAATACACAATTACACTTAAAAATGGAAATTGGAATTTCATGAAACACATTTCGTGCATATATATACATGTGTAATTAAAGAAAACCTTTGAAACCCCATTTTCACAAAATTTATTACATGAAAATATAAAAATAAAATATATCATAATCATGAAAAGAACAATTTGAAATTAAATAGAAACACCGTGAATAAATTTGAATGTTCTAAAAATAAAATGTACAGATACACCTACCTGAATGGTGTGAGAATGTAACAATACTCTTTAATAAGGAAGAATGAGGTCCGTGGAACAAACTACACACCCTAAAATACATGAAACACAACCCAAACAACAGCCCTCTTCTATAGGGTTTCGAGAAGAGGGAATAAAGTCAAGAAAACCCATAAATCAATATATGGAGAAGATAAGTGGACAAATAACCCTCAAAAACCAAAACAGATCTATCATAAGAAGCTTAGCGGCAAAACAATGAAGGGTGGAGCCTGGAGAAGAGGTTTTGGGAGCCCCTTCATGTTCCTAGGTCAATAAGTACAGGGAAAAAACCAAAATGAGTTTTAATAAGGGGATGGAAATTGTGGAAATTCATGATTTCAATATTCTTGGTATGTTATATGGTCTGGCCGCATGGTTTTTTAAACCATAAGTAAACCCTGCACATCCTTTTAGAAGAGGATGACACATGCATGGGATTATTGTATGGTTTGAGAACCCATGTACCAATAGTGAAAATCACCTATATAAAAATTGTGGTGTCTCCCACATGAGTTTTGCATGGTTTCTCCTAGTCATTTGAAATTCATATGTTGTGACTTGTACACCACCCAAGAGCCATATCATTACATTTTTCCCTTGAATATTTTGAGGCAAACCATGCACAAGTCATGAAAAGAAAATTTCAAAAGAAAAAAAATGAACTAAAAACACCCTCTTCCATAACCAGACACATGGTTTCTCCCCAAACCATGCACACTAACCATAAACATGTCCAAATACATCTTGAAATATAAAAAACTCCAAAACTCTTCTCAATGACTCAACATGAACCTACATTAAAAGATGAAAAACTATGAAATGAACAAAAAGATAAAAAATTGGGGTTTGGTTGTGGTAGTGATATTCATTGGAAGATATCATAGAGAAATAAAATTTCATTAATATATCATATTGAACAATAAATAAATGATCATTATAATCAATAGCAATGGATTAAAATAAATCCATTTATAACATAATAACATAAATAATCACATGGATTAAAATGATTGATTTCATCTTTCTGTAATATATAATTTCATATATCTTAATCATACTGTTACAGCCTCATGTTAAGATACATTACATACTATTAAGGCTCATTCTAATAAATTTTACATACCATTAAGGTCTCATGACGATACGTTATAATTATATGTGTTTTCATACACCAAATGATACCCATTCTATTTTGTCTCAAGTAAAATTGTGTGATGAATCAAGGGGATATATATATTTAGGCCCCAACCATCACTTAAATAAGTCCACTACATACATCATTAGTAAGGGAATGAACAAATTATATAATATATAATCAATATGAATTGGTAATAAATAATCATCTACATTTAGATAACCTATTGTAAATGTTTACCATTATATAATTAATATTCCTTTGAAAATCAATACTCATTCTTCTAGAATTAGTAAGTATATGTATTATCAATATTTTCCATTTGATAATTATTCAATAATTGTTTATAAGCACCCTCTGAAAATAATTATATACTATAAGGTATTTAAATAATATAGAGTAATAATAATTTTTTTAATTCGACACTATAAATGATTTACAAAACATCCAAGATAATATATATCATGGAAATGAAAATGAAAAATAAATAAACCTGGGAGATATTGAGTAATGAGTAATAGAGTCCCAAAAAAGTGAGTGAACTTAAAAAAATACATATGCCCAAATTAAGGTATTAAACATAAATTATAAAATGATTAATGGAGGAATTTAATTATTAAAAAAATAATTTTCTTTAGTAAAGAAAATAATTTTTTAAATTATAGAATAAAATGAATATGAAACTATAAATATTTTCAATAACGATTTTATAACATTGTTTAAAAAATTAAGTTAGAAGTCACTTTCAAAATTCTTTTCTTGCCATTCCAAGAATAATTGTAAAAAAATATTTGAAAAATTATTTATGGTAAAATAATATTTAAAATAAACAGTTCATAAGATGGAAAATATAGAGGGGAAGATAAAAATATATATAAGTGGAAGTAAATTATAAGAACCTAGAAAATATAATGAGGTTTAAACCCTTTAAATTTTAATACCAATTTCTTTTTTCACATTAATGAATGTGCTCAATGATTATTGGAAGATTTTTTGAGAATTAATGGTTTGTTTTTAGCTCATAGATCTTGTTTTTAATATACTAGATATAGGCATGAGGTTGGATATTGGATAGTAGTAACTATGCCGCTCAATCATGAAACTCTATAAGAGGAGGAACATGGTTTATAAACCATGAGAGGTATATCATATGGTCATTAATGGAGTTGAATATAATTCTTTGGTGATCCACATGGTTTCTGCACACTTTTCTAAACCATGTGACGAACCCACAAAACTAGTTCCAATTAACCAGTATAAGGTCATAGTTTGGAAAATCATGTCACTTAATGATTCACCCCATTAAAAATGTGTGAAATTTCAGATTTCCCTTTCCTTATATAAGAATTTAGATCCCTCAACTATTCACTTTTCCTCTCCCAATAAACCCCTACTAATATATACCTTCATACATTACCCAGTCTTTGGGATAGGAATGTCAAACATTGCCTGATTCCTTCTTCTTCAGTCACATTTTAAGTGTATCTATAGGATATTTAAACCATTACCTTCCATATTTTATATTTACATATGGAATGAAAATTATATGTGAGATATTTTTCACTATATTCCGAGTGTACATATATTTATTTACTTTCTTCCATACTAGACCAGATTAAAAGATAATATTAAACAAGGAGGTTTTTTCCTATACAAGGTAGGTGGTTTATACATTTTCCCTAAAATTTTGTTGTTGTATAGATTGTGTCATAGTTTCAAACATTGTTCATTATGATAATTTCTCTTCAATTTAATTGACCTTTAAATTATATATTTAAATAATTATTTAAATATATTACTACTCCAATATGAAACATTTTTTGATTTTTACCCCAACCCAAACCACCGTTGAAGTTGGTTAGTTATATTTACTATGTTCACACCACCTTTAGGGTGCTTTGATAATTCCACTTATTAAAGGTATCCAAATAAAAATTAAATGATTTTTTAAATTTTGTTAACCTTGGATAAAACCTTTTCCATTTATAAATTAAATAAATAATGAAATGGATTAAATAGTAATTGTGGAATAAAATGTACAATCACTTAGATTATATAAAAATATGACATTGTTTAATGAAGTGTCATAGAAAATAACATTTCTATCTTTATCACATGAATGTGAATTAAATTGTGAATTGAATATGAAAAATTCAATTGGAAAATGGTATGGAAACTAAAATGGCCACTTGAATCCTTATTTGATTAATTAAATGGTTAATTTTATGACTATTATTAATAAAAATAATAATAGGTCTAGGAAACTAATTTGGAACCTTGAATTATTATATCGATCACATTGATAATGAGTTATATGGTATGTCAGTGATGATCCACTCACATATTATATCTTGGATTCTATGGACTACTACCTTGGATCTAGATTTCATGGACTACATCTGATGCACTCCAATGGAACTACCCAAGTCTTTATTGGGTTTGAAATGGATGATCTCTTTAGACTCGAAGTGGATTCCTCAGCCATGAGCCTTGAATTTGTGGCCAATATAGGTCAACATTACATCAAGTTTTCAATGGATTAGATCTATGTACTCAAAGAGGATTTGTTAACAATTGACCTTAGGTCATGACCATCATAGGTATAATACATTATTGTTCAATATATGATGTTTTTTATAGATACTTGAAATGTATGTTTTAGTTTTAGTTAATTTCTTTCTACGTTTATAGTTACTCGTCATATAAAGACTATTTTTTATAGAATTTTATTATATAATATATTTAGTTAATTATATTTATAGATTTATTCTTATTATATTGGAACACTTTTACAAATTTTAAGCATGAATTTATTTTTTTATCAACACCATTAGTGATGGCCTACATAGTGTATATCACAAACTATTTGGTTTGTCAATTGGTATCATCAAATAACTCATGATTACATCTTGGTATAAAGATTCATTTTTGACACCTTATTTCTTAAGATAGAATGGATTGTAAGAGTATTCCACTGAGTCTATGTGTGTGATACTATAGGAGATAGCTTTTAGTCATTCTCATGTTTTTCTATAGTATGTTGTATATGCATTTTTCCTTATTTCACATGCACTGTCATCTTTTTATTATCACCATGAAATGATCAAATTAAATTTTTAAATGTAATTTTATATTATTATGTCAACATTTATTTTTTAGTTTAATGGTTTACATATTTCAATACTGATTATTTATCTATTATGGTTCCACATAATACTACTACTTTGTTTATATTGTGTCACTATATCATAATGATAGTATGGTCACCCCACCATTCTATTACAGGACCTTGGTACTAGTTAGTATCCTCTGGAATATGGGTAGTTGTGGTTGAGGCCATGTGGCCTCTGGTTCATTTAATTTTATCGAGCTTCATGGGCCAAGAATCCATTAAAATATCTTTAAAAAATAATTTAAAAAACAATATGATATTCTTCAGAAATTTTAATAGAATAATATGAATTGATATTAATTTGGAAAAACCATGAAAACCTAGTAGTTAATCAAAATAGTAAATAGTTATCATGAAAGTGGGAAATTTTTTCAACTGGAAAATATTTAAAAATAAATTATTTTCAGACTTTTTTAAATAAAGTAAAAATCATGATTAGTTCAAAAATTTTAAAATGAATAATTTTAAATATTTTATTATATAATAAAATAAAATAAAATTTCAAGAATAAATTTTTTATTTCTATAAAACAAATTTCCAGAAATAAATTAAGGAATATGGATATGGAAGAGAATGTTTATTGGTCAAAAAAAAAGATAAGGTTGAATTTTCTTATGAATATTCATTTTGTGGTTTTGTATACCAAAGAGGGTAAGAATTAAAAGAGTAATTTAGACCCATGTAATTAAGTATAGCAGAATCAAATAATTGGTTTTTATAAGAGAAATAATATACAATTCCATTTACTTAAATTGATTCATAAGAAACCCCAATTAATGTGATATTGCAAAATAAACTGATACAATATTGGTCAGTTTCAAAAATAAATCCATTGAAAGAAAAAATTTAAAATATCTATACAAATACGTTTAATTAAATGAAATAAAATTTCATAATATATTAGGTGGGTTTTAATTAAATCATGAAAAAGTATTTGTGGTGAAAACCAACAAATATATTTCAAGAAATTGAAATTAATAAAAACAACCCTTATAGATTTTATAACACTTGATCAAAAACCTCATGAATGATATAACTGGAAATGTCACTATAATTACCCTGATTAATGATGGGATCGAGATATTATTTTTTAGAGAGTTCCCATACAGATCATATAATGGAAGTCAGGGCATTATTGAAAACATTTCTCAATGGAGGATGTTTGAAATGAGAAACCCTTATCTTGGATTCTTACATGGTCAGACACATTCTAACAGAATGTATAATAAATTTTTATATATTATTAATTTATATCATGATAATTTTTAATGTTATAAAACTATATACAATTCACTTATAAATTCTCTTGACCAATTTATTAATAATTATTTCTTAAAATCATAGTTTTTTGTTGATTTTTTTGTTTTCCATGCATGTTTTGGTTTGGTTATTCTGGACCTTGCACCTTGTTCATCGTTTCATAATATCAATAATTAGAGGCATATAATTTAATTATCACTATAGAACTATGAAATTTTAATATATTAATATGATACCAAATATATATTAAAATTAAGAAAAGATTCTTGATATGCCAATTTTTTGTAAATAAATATACTATGAAAATTAATTATTAATATTATTAATGATATGAATAACATATCTAACATATTATTCAAAATTTAATAATATTAATAGTTATATATTAAATATATTTTTATAAACATCCATGTTATGTGGTGATGGAAAATAAAATGTGTCATTCATGGATGATGTAATTCACGCATACACACAGGTGATGTTTTCATTATCTAATGAATATGAAGGAATGAAGATAGATAATGTTTTATATTTATATAATACTTATTATTTCACAAATATAATATTAATTGCTTAAATTAATCTTTTATCACTTTTTATGTTAGTGAGTGATGAAAAATGAAGTATGTCATTCCTGGTCGCGGTAGTCCTCATGTATGTACGAGAGATGTTATCATTTTTCAATGAATGGAAAAGAGGTAGATGATGTTTGTTCCACCAAAATAATATAATTTAAGTGAGATAATGATATAAATATTTTTATATTTAGATTATTACAGAGTAATTTTATATATTTTAATAAACAAGAAACTTGAAGGAACGCAGTTAAAACAACTACCTATTCTTTGGATATCCTTATTCAGATATCTCTTTATGAATTCTTATATAGGTATTTTGGTAGAAATATAACCTATAAGATTTGAATAACTGAATTTATTAAATCTTTAATATGATAAAGGTATATTTATGGTTCTCAAAGAGTGTGAGTAAATAGGGAATGTAGGGGTCCTTTTATAAGTGAGAGGTGTGGAACTTTGGTAAATACTCATAAATTAAAATTAATTTCAACATATTTCTAATGTTAAAGTGACTCTATGGCAGCCAAAATGTTTATTAAATGATATTATATGTATAAATACACCCATAAAATAATATTATAGATAGGATTTTTTGATATTTTTAGCCTTATCCCCTAGTTTTGACACTTATTAAAACATTTATCCCATGTTGTGGTGACTAACTTCTACTATGGTAACGTAATTTTATAATTAAAAATGACATTAAACTTATTAAATAATTATGATATTATTATTCAAAAAACTAAATATATTTTAGAAGATTCAATTTCCGGATTTGGAAATATATGTAAGAAAAATAAAACATAAAATAACTTTTTGAAAAATACATTTTAGCATAAAATGAATTTACACCCAATCATGTCTAGAATTGATCCCTATGACAATTATAGGAATAGGAATAAAAACTTGAGATTCATTTGAATTTAAAACTATTTACAAAAAATTATTTTTGTAAATAATTAATTAACTAAATGGATAAGAAATAGTTCTTTTATTAGATTAAAACAATAATTTGGTTTTAAAATGTCAAAAAATGTTTATAAATTCAACATATTTTTTTTAAAATAATTTAATTTACACTTTAAATGTATATTTATTCTATAAAAATCATATATAAACATTTATGTCATTATTATATCATGATGATGGTATAAATGTTATAATATTTGTAAAAACATTATTTCCCATTATTCAATAACAATTTAACTTTTTTATAAAAATCAAAAAATAACATCCTTAGATATTATTTTCATAATTAGTTTGAAAATAATTTTTATTTTATCAAAATTAAATTCTAAATTTTATAAATTTCTCTTTTAAATAATACATATATGAAAAATAAAATTATTTGAGAAGAAATTTTTTTTATTTATCCATAATTATTTAATTTGATATTCCTTGTAGTTATTTAATCATTCAATGAGTGTTATTTATTTATTACTATAATAATTACTTCAATTATATCAATACATTTTATTTGTGTAATTTCCTCAAAAGTATTAAATGTTTGAAAATAGTTTATATATAATTAATGTTAATTCCCTATGTAAAATAGAAACCCTTTAATTTTAACTGATATTTTGTTTTTTTCATTTGATTTTCATTTACCTTTATTTTAATTCATTTAAATCTTTATGTTAATAAATAATTATTCACATTAGTTTCATGTATTACAATATATCATAAAATATATTTATTTAAAATATAACATACGAAAATCTCAGGGTATTATAGGAAACATCACTATTAGGTTTTAATTAAGATTTAATATATAAGATACTAATATTGAATTCACTCAAAAACGAAGAAAATGGTTCATTGCCATATAAAAATTAAATTTAGAAAATATAAAGGGAAATATATTAAATATAAATGTAATGATAATTAAATATGAAGATGATGTTGAGGATTATCATTTATAATTTTTTGAATATAAGTTTATCTCGGACATTGAAGATGTTATGATTGCTATAGATGAGAAATGAATACATTATGTTGGGGATGATGATCAGTTGGAAAGAGATGTTAATATAAAAGTTGAGTTTAACGGGAATATTTATGATATTTACCTATAATTAAAGAATATGGGTAAGATTATAGGATTGATAATGGAATAATAAGGTTATTTTAATGATCTTGATGAGAAAAATTAACATCTGGAGAAATTTGTAGTGAAATGTGAAAGTAATCAAGATAACCTTGAATAATATATGCAATATATGTTGAATATTGGGGATCATTTTAAAATCATTTATGATATTAATATCTCTATCAAGGATAAATTTTATAATATTTATACACTAAAATAGAATGTTGCATCTTTTTTAAAGAAACTAGAGTCTAAAATGAAATTAGGTAGCTCAAGGAAGAAGATACTATTTTAAAATTTATCGACATAATTATTTTAAGAAAGTGTTAAATGAAGCTTAGGGGATTTATTATGATGTTTTGATCACTAAAAGACATAATTTCAGGTTTAAAATTGGTATTATATTCAATGTTGAAATATCAAATACAAATACTATAAACATGAAAAGAAAATATAATTAGAAGATAATTTGATGTTCTTAATCATTAAGAAATCATCAAAAAAAGAGTTATTCAAATGCAAAGAATATATAGAGATATGGAAGAAATAAAATATTTCCACTAATAAAATTACTATTTTGTGATAATCAAGGCCATGTGATATCATATGTCAATAAAGTGGGGAGTTAAAAGGATAATATATTTGTAGTCAAAAATGTATTAGTGAAATATATCATTGATTTAGGAAAAGAAATTATTTCTATTGATATTATTTGAATTTGTCTAAATTTTTTAAAAAATATATTTACTATAGGAGAAGGAGTGGAAACAATTTATATAAAATTTAAAGAAGGATAGATTATTTTCGACCTAATAAAATTACGTAAGAGGAAATATTTCAATAATTTTAAGAATAACAAGAATATGACTTGATTATAAATTCTAAATAAATAGGGATGAGTCTGACATATATATTAACTAATTTTATGCTTCCCTATAAAGAAAATAATCTTAATAGTAAATAGAAATATGTACATAATGAGATCAAATTGAAATCTAAAAATGAACAATAGTAAGTGAATTTTTTATAGTGGATGTTCATCCCACATGATAGGTGACAAAAATCTTATTGAGAATATGAATATATGAGTTGAAGTAAGGTTTTAGTTTGGAAATTATGGATTATTAAATATTAATGGTGGATGTAAAACCTGTTTTTGTGAAGATAAATTTAAAGATATTTATTTTATTAAAGTTGATTGTTATTGAAATAATTTTTTGAGTTTGTGTTAGATATGTGTATTGGGATTAGAAGTTTCTTTAAATAAGATATGTTTCAATATAAAGTGAAACACTATAAAATATTTTATGTGTAAATTGATATTGGATAGAAAGTTATATTAGGCATTCATCATTGAGAATACTTGTCTTTATACTATAAAAGAAGAGAATAGTCTGTTTCATCACGGGAATAGTCACATTCATCAGCAAACTATAGTGAAATTCTCAAAGTTTAATTATTCTAGTAATATTATTTATCTAAAAAAGAATTGATAAATTACTTATGATATACACTTGAAGGGAATAATGTCGATAAACTGCTATTATCTAATAAAGAAATCAGCATCAAATCTAATAAATTTGAACCACAAATATGTATTTAATAAAATTAATCATGTGGAAACCTATGTTGAGAAATATATCATTTTAAATGTCGATGACCATAGAAAAATGGAATTTTTTGTGATTATATTATCTAAGAGATTAGTATTATGCTACAAAAAAATATTTGAAATTAGACTGAAGAATAAAACTAGAACAACAATGAAGATCTTATTGTAATATTATAGAACATATTTTACTTCCATAAAAATTAAAAATTATCTATATAAATATAAACTAAATAATGATGTTTTATCAATAAAGGCCCCAAAATAATATAGTTCTAAAAAGGAATAATATCATAGTAAATAATATATCCATGGATTTATTTAGTAAAAGTGAAATATCTGACCATTTTGCAAGTAAACTATTTAATTGTTTGTGGAAACTCAAAAATAGGAATTAATGAGTCTTGGAGAAGATAAAATTTTCTATGAAATGTGGAATGGTAGAGAACCCCAATTGAAATGTCTCACGTATTTTTTTGGAATAAAATGATTAATTCGTGAAAAATATATAAATTGGTTAAATTATGGTGATTCAATGGATGAAGGATTATTTTTTGGATTCTCGTTAAAGAGTAAATAATATAAATTCCTCAGAAAAATTATTAGATAAATTATTGAAAGTTCTGAAGTGAAATTTATTAAATATAATGATAAATAATATTCTAGAATTTTTCTATCAAGGTAAATGTTTAAATAATAATAATAATAATAATAAAAGATAAATATAGATTCAAGGTAATTAAAAAAATATCCAAATGATTATTGTTCTAAAGTGAAATCATATGATGAATATAGGGTTAAATTATTTCAATTTATATCTTAAACAAAAAGCAAAAATTTTGAATTTTTTATAGAAATATTATTTGATACAAATATTATCAAATTCATACATAAATAATGTGATGAATGGATCACATATCTCTAATATAAAAGGTGGATCCAATGACATTTGAAGAGACAAAAAATGATGAATCTTGGAAGAAATCCACGTATTAAGAGAAAGAAAATATTGACAAGAATCAAACATGGGATCTTATGGATATTCATAGACTACATAACATGATTGGTACAAAATGAGTCTTTAAAAATAAATTCAATAAACAAGGAAGAGTGGTCCATAATAAATAAAGGAATCTATGTTAATGGAATTCATAGCTTTCAGGATTTGAATGTGAGGAATCATTTTCTATGACGTTAAGGATGGAATATACAATAAATTCCTTATAAGTGGTTATTCAAATGACCTTTAGAGTATTTCAAATGGATGTAAAAAAATTTGAATAGAGACTTTAATAAGAATTAAACATCAAAAAATATGTTGTAATTATTATTAAATAATATGATTTAATGATCGATAGGTTGAAAATAATTTATATGGATTGAAGTAAGTACCTCACGCATGGTGTGAATAGTTAGATATGAATCTAAGAAATTTGGATTTCAATAGATGATGGTTTTATCACAACCATTGTGTGAAATTATAAGATGAAGAGGAATTTATGGTGATGGTGTATCAGTGTGATGTCATCATTAGAGAAAACAAGTAAAAAATATGGTTTTAAAAATTTAATTCATTTATTATATAAGATGCATATGATTGGATATTTAACCAATTTTCCAATATTATAGGTTAATTAAATGTAAGGTAACAAAATAATCCCATTGCCAAAATATGCTAGAGCACTATTAATGATTTTTAAAATAAAATATCACAAACCAACTTGAACTTCATTTGTAATTAGAATGAAACATGTAAATCATAATAATACAAAAAGTTTATAACCATTGTTCTATAAAAAAATATTTTAATTATATTTTATCTCATAGTAACAAGGTTAGATATCTTATATATTTCTTGCTTGGAAACATAATTTCAGAGTTTTCCAAATTAATAAAATCTCTCAATGGTACGGAGGATTGTGAGATGAATTTAAGGAATATTGAACTAAGGTATAGTTTTTCAAAGTGTGAATATTGAAATTCTATATCATATTCAAGAATGTATTATATTGGAAATGTTTTTTGATCGAAAATACATTATTGGTAGAGCATTATTCATCAGATGAGATTATTTTGGATGACTAAGTAAGAAGCAGTGGAGTAAAACATTGATCATAAAATAGGAAAAATATATTTCATTTAAAATGTTATCTACTCATTTTATTTGGATGATGTAGTGTTTATAATATATTATAACACTAGTGTGACAACCAATGTTTATTCAGTGTAACAACAATATTTCCATATATTTAAAAATAAACCGAGTATATCACTATCACATAAATTTTATAAATATTTTTTTACCACTTCCTAAAGGATAAGGTGGAGGAAAACATTATGAAATTGGAGTGTGTTCAAACTCAGTATCAAGATGAAGATATATTTATAAACTATTAGTTGTATTTGTGTTTAATAATTATTTATTGCATCATAGATTTAAACCAGTATCCTCAAACTAAAAAGGTTTAATGAACTATCTCTCTCTATTTATCACAATTATGTAATTTTATATTGTGTTTTTAGGAAGGTTTTATTTATTTCTCAGTGTAAAAATAGAGAGGAGACAAAATCCATGGAAAATTATATGAAGAAATAAGTTTTGGTTAGAAAAATATATAAAACACTATAGAAATAATAAAATTTACTTGCTTCTTACAATGATCATTGAATCACATAGTCTTAGAACATTTTTTAATGGATAATTACATTGTTTTCAGAATAATGTAAGTCTTCTAAAATTCATGTATGTTATATAATATAGTCGGAAACACATTAAATTTTATTATAAAAGTGGTTAAGGACTAAATTATTGTGGGGGGGGGAGAGACACATTGTTGGGTGAGAATTCATATATATACATTTTTTATATATGGTGAATGGATTGAAATAAAAATAAAAAGGGGGGTAATGGTAAATCCAAAAGTTTTAATGATGGATTTTTTGTAAACTAAATTAATTTAACGTTTTTTATTTCATGTTTTATAAAACTGTGGGAAATTTGATGGAAGATTAACACAATATTCCATGGTGAGACAAGCTATGTCCTGGTAGAAAAAAAAATTATGAGTAAGAATGAGTTATTGGTGTTTTGGAATACATTTTTTCTATAGGAATTATAGTTAGAAGCTGCCAGGTTATACACATTATGCCTTAAGTTGTTTTAGAGAATGAAATGGACATAATAATAGTCATTTTAATGTAATAAATAATTTTTTGTAATTGAAAAAATCATATAGACCAAAAGATGTTAAAAAAACATTTCGACTATTGTATAAGCTATATCTACAGATAATGGGGGTCAATGGATTAACTAAAATAGGAATCTAACTCATTAAACGCAATGGAACATGAAGTTTTTTAATGGAAAGTCCCCATGAAAAATGGGGTGATCCAAGACCTAAATTTCAAAGGATGTGTTGGAATATTAATATCATTGTTCAAGATGATGTAATAATCATATTAGATTATGAAATCTTGGAAGGATTATAAAAGGACAGTTAAAATGGTAAACTAGCGGGGCACCACACTGTTTTGGAATTCATTTTTAGTATCATGTTTTCTGAGATAAGGAAGAAATAGAATTCTAAGTATAGATAAATTCATTTTCACGTCATTTTATCTTAGACAAATATTATTCAATTTTAGTTGGAGTACCAAGCCTTTTTCAGTTCGATGTGGATCTTGAAATGGGTGTTTTTGATCATATACAATGTCATGGAGTTTGAAAAAATATTTTTTGTGCTATTTTTTATTTTATAACTATCCATTGATTATAGAATGAACATTATCATCCAAAATTGAGTTCAATTTTGAATATCTACTAAAAATGATCATAGAAATTAATTTAAAGTATATGAAGTACAAGGAATGTAATTTATTAAATATGAATTTTAATTTCAAATATCTTAACTAAAATGGAAGGATATGGCTCAGAAAGAAATTGATAAACTTTATAGATTGAAAATAGATCATAATAGGGAGTTCAAATTGTTTAAGGAAATGTAATAAGAGAAAAATGAATTTGGATGTCCTCGAATATAATTAATTTTAGAGTTATTTTTGGCATGATTGAATTCAATTGAATATTTTTTTAGGGGAAGAGTATATACAGATAATTATAAAGATTATATAATGGATATCAAATCGTCATGTGGAACATTCATTTCTATTTGGAGTTATTTATTTTGACTTTATTATTGTGAGTTTTACCTATAGGTTGTTACTATCTCTTATGTGTACCTCTTGTAAATATGTGATTAGAATAGAGTCATAGATCATAAGACTTGAATGAACAATGATATTTTCTTAAATATTTTAATAATCTACTATTAAAGTGGGGATTGTTAGACATATCGGCATATCATTGATTTTTTCAAATTCATTGTATCCCATATTGACATTTTTTCAAACATGTAATGTAAATATAATTATGAATTGATTGAAATTTATTATGAGTTGTAAAAAAAATATTTTATATACCATGATAAACATGAAAAATATTTAATATTGATATGACCAAACCCATTGGGGCCCCTTCCTTGCTAGAACTAAGCGAATTATTCCCTCCCAATCTCAACATCAATGTTTCAGGGTTTGGTGGAAAGAACATAGTATTCATATCATACAATGGTAGACATTATCATATTTATCCTTTACACATTAATACACCCAAGTACACCATAACTATATAGGATAAAAAAATTATGCTTATCCAAGAGTGAATAAATTCATTTAAAAACCTATAAGAAAAAACTAGATCATGAAAAAGTAAATAATTCAAATGTATAAAAGATGAAAAACACCCACGAAACATGATAAAAGGGATATCCTGATATAATAACTACTGAGGAGGAAGATTCATTCTCAATAAATCTAAAATTTTCCACTTCCTACTACTAACATCATTAATTACAACTAATCTCCAATAACAATAGCCTCACTAAAGCTAGTGTCTATCTATCCATTGTATACATAATACATGACACAAGAAGAAAATCCCATAAAGGGGTGAGTATATAAATTCCCATTATAATTAAAAGAAAACCAAAAATAAATGATGTAAAATAAAAAAGTCTACTTAACACATGAGATAAGAGGAATGAATGAAATGCAAAAAAATAGATATGGTCATTTAATAATCCATGTATAAGAGAAAAAGATAAATATTTATCTTCACAGAAAACTATAGAAGATGAGACTTCACACAGATCCAAGTGCTAGGGATGTCTCGATACTAGTAGCCCAGTATAACCTCTATAGATCCAGTAGGGGGACTATACAATATTGATGTCACATCATAATCGAGGGGGTATGAACAACTAATTATAGACCCATTAATCATCTGAGATCATATGTGATGGGGTAACGACTATTTATATAGAAACTCATGCTTCATGTGGATATGGGGGTACCAAATTTTTCTATATCGGGAGAGTAGAGGGAATTCCCTGACATATATGTATCGTCTGGGGTATCATCCTCAATATCACTCTAGAGATCACAATCCTGCCTCGACATCAAAAAACATACTAAAAGAAGAAACTTTCTGACAAAACCTTGCCTCATATGTCTTATATCAAGACAATGTAAAACTTTTCATAGATTTTTTGTTATCTTGAACAAACCTCATCATACAGCGGCTCTTGAAAACACCTAGTCTCTCTACTTTAACTTTTAGGGCCTATAACATTGATTAATATTATATATCTATCATGTTTTAGAGTTCATTATTCTCTCTTAGATCTCATAAACTTTATTTACCATCACCTACACCATATCTAGACCCATGAGAGATGGATTTCCTATTACCATCTAGCACGTGTGTGACTCATGGGATCACCCTTATAGGGACTCAAATAGTTTCATATGGATTGTGTTGTAATGTAAATTATTTTATTCAAACTCCACCAATGGTAAGAAATCCATCCATATCTAACTGAAGTGCCACAAGTAGTAACTAAGCATATACATTAAAACATAAATGGTTATTTCTATTTAGCCATTTGTTCCAATGTGGAATGTCATTCCCAACAATAAAAAGGACTGAGTGTTCTCATGTTATCCTCTCTATAACCATGATATAAACTGGGCATCTTAGTTGAAGAATGTCATTAGGGGTACATCCATAAGTTCTATTATATCTCAGACATACAAGCTGACTAAAATCTCCATTGAAATCTACAATATTTCAAAAATAAATTGAGATGAATCAGTAAGTATTTCAAAAATAACAAATTTAATGGCATCACCTCTCACTATCCACAGAATCTTTATCATGAAATCCATTGATATTCTATTACAAATCAAATCTAGGATCCCTTAAGGTTGATCCAAGACAACTAGAACCAGTTTCTCTATCATCACTTACTAATCGATGAGGAATATAGAAAAAAATGTCAATACTCTAAATATTACCTACCAAAAAAAATAATCACATATAGCCTGGGTATATATTTCTCACCCCATGAGGCATTTCCAAAGGTGAGCTAAGAAACTCTCTTAACACCTCCTAATACAATGACAACAGCACTAGAGTATATCCTCGGAATATGATGACATAATACCCAACTTTGTAAAATAAATTTGGTGTATATATTTTAGACATATAATCACTAATTTCTTTATAATTAATGTCTCCAAAAAGATCCTCTCTCACACACTTAAAAAATTATTCAGTCACTACCTTTGGTTGGAGATGACCTTCCCCTCTAACCTCCATCAAGGTTGACTATAATGATTTTAACTTCATTCACGCCTCCACTAACATATGATATTAAATTACCTATTTAGGATATTTTCCACCACATTACCCTTCCCATAGTAAAGAGTATCTAAAATAATTAGTGCTTTAGGATCTCTAGATAATTTCTCTACCATAGTTCGATGTGTCTCTAGGATAATATGTTCTTGGGACTCTAGTTGTTTGAATAAACTAAAAAAACCTGACCCAAGAGATAGTTTTTCGACATCATCAAGGAAGATAACACTTATTCGTACTCTAAGTTTAGTTTCTTAGTTTTTTCATGGGGTATTAATTACATATAACCATAAGAAATAATTGACTACCTCTACATCAACACACATTTGATCCTAGATATAGAGGAATCATAGAACAACACATGCTCAATACCCACCACAGGCAGTCTCAAAATGATATCATCGGTCAACCTATACATCATCTTCTCAATAGACTTTTAACACTAACCAATCCTAGAAAATAGATTCCCCTTTATGTCAAGGTAATAAAAGGGATCACAATTCTAAAAAATCATATTTAAACCTATGATAATGCATATCTAAACATACAAAATATTGGACCTTTGATATTCTCTTGCTTGGTTCCCAAGTCAATATTGCCTTTATCTTTTTTAGGTCCACTTACACGCCATGTTTTGATTTAACATCTCCTAGGAAGTCAACATCAATAATCTAAAACTATCACTCACAGAGCTTACTATAGAATTGATTCTTCCAAAGTAAGTCTAGGACTATATTTAAATACTCTGTATTCTCCTCATTTAATATAGAACCAATTATAATTTCATTGACAATGAAAATCCTAAATATATTTAGAAAATTGTGGAAGATATGGTTCACAAGTCTTATGAAGATAGTGTTGGAATTCAGAAAACCAAAGGGAATTATAAAGAACTCATAACTCCTATAGCTACATAGTAATGTCATTTTTTAAATTTTCTCCATATGAACCCACAACTTTTGATAGTTGAATATATGATTAATCTTCAATATCCATCTCATTCCATTCATATAGTGAAGAGTTCTTAGATCCTTTGTAGTGGAAAAATATTCATGATCATTACCAAATTCAAGTGATGATAATGAATTCATAGAATTAAACACTCATATTCATTTTTAATAAACAACACCATATACTACCATGGGGACACACTAAGTCTAATAAAACCCATTTTATTATATCCTAAAACTACACCATCAGATCTTGGAGCAAGGTAGGGGCCATTTGATATTCTAAATAAGATATTATTGTGGTACATGGGTGGAATTCAATAAAAAAGTTAATATCTTATCATCAAGGTAATATCATGATATATTCAATGTAATAACATATATGTTTTAAATAATATTTCTTATTGGGAATAAATTTGTGTTATAATATAATATATAGTATTATACACATAAGAAACACACAAAAAATTATTTCATTAATAAATATTGTTATTTTAATAATAAATAATCCTGATTATAATTATAAGCATTATAATTGGAAAAAAATTATAAAACAAAAAAGATAGAATAGTAAAATATTAATCTCCCCACTCTACTTAATTATCACCCCCACTTCCAACACTATAGAAAAGAATCAAAATATTAGTAAACCGATCAATATTATAGAAAATGGAAATACATAACCTTAAAAGTAATTGAGCTTAATAATAAAGGAAATAATTTAGAGTTATTTATAAGAGGTAATGTGACCCTTTGAATAGTAATATGACCATTTGAATAGTAACCTGGCTGTTGGGAATAATAACCTGATAGTTGGGAATAGTATCATGACCATTGAAATAATAATTTTACCTTAGAATATTAATTTCTTATATAAATAATATTTATCAAGATCAATTTATCCAAATATAGATATTATAGTACCAAAATATTAAATATCATGATTATAATAATCTATAAAAATATAACATCATTTTTAATAAACTATATTTTAAAGTATTTTATAAAAACAAAATTTTTATATAAAAATATAAAATTACATTTTTTAGAAATTTATTATCATAAAATAAATATCATTTTTGATATAATAACACCAAAATTTCTAGGGGTTACATGTTGGTAATTTTCTGAAATACTTCTATTTTCATGTGAATTGTAAAAATACAATTTTTCATATAACAGGTACATCATAAATTACATCATTCATGATTAAATAATTACATAATACATTATATAAGATCAGGTTCTGGTATGGTATATTTTATTTCAAAAATTATCTTTTAAAAAAATAAACTTAATTTCCAAACCAAGAAATCAATTTCCAAAACATAAAGTCAAAAGTGATTTCTTAAAATAAAATATCACTTTTTTCCAATTTCCTTTTTAATAGACTTATGAATGAGAATTATAAAGGGTATTTAAGGTATTATACCCTATATATTATATTTATATAATATATATAGGGTCAAAAAATCATTATCACATGTTTTTCCTTTGATATAATATTTTATTCAATATATTATTTTAAAAATACCCCACTCTTTATGTATAAATAACCCCACTCCCTTTCCTTGGAAAACCCCTCATCCCTCACATTACAAAGCCTAAAATCAATCAAAATCCTTCTTCCCAATCTCCCTAGAATTATTAGGGGTTTTTGAGTAATCTAACTCCAAACATCAAGGTATTTTTAGTGTCGTTAAATAGAAGTTACACTAAAGATTAAGTAAGTTTTGAAAAACTCTTCTATTTTTTTCTTCTTATATTTCTTATTTCACCACCAATTTAAAAATAAAAAATTATATGATTATTTAGGAAATAATTTAACATTTTATTAATAATTTTACACTATTTTATCTATCATACTTATGATATTAATAAATTTCAAAATTCTCTTTTTTGCTTTTTTGACAATGCCCTATCAGAGTTTGGTTAACCACTGATGGATAATTTTCCAAATAAATGATTATAAACTTCATGGATGGAAGATATTAATTATAAATAATATATAAATATGAAATTATATTTATTCTAATATTTTGGAACTAATTACATATATCTATAAATTAATTTTAATGAATATAGTGAAATCAAAAAATTGAGAAAATTTAATTAAAATATGATATCCAAACAATTCACATTTTGTAAAGAGTGTTATAAAATCAAATCCAATAATTATAATGGATAAATAGTAGAATAATTAAACATAATTCACTTATAAAAATATTTTTCCATAATCCCTGTTTTATTATTCATAAAGATAAAAAGTGAATAAATAAATCAATATTTAAGGTGAGGGGATTCACGAACTGAATTTCATTCCTTTGGGTTATCACCCTTTCATGACATCTCTGGAGTGGATAATCCAGTAATTTCCTTTAAATATAATTTCCTTATTTTTCCTTATTATTTTGGGGATATTCATGTTTAAACCTTAATTTTTAAGACAAATACAATTATTTTCCAAAAAGTATTTTCTTCCAAGAAAAAAATCTTTGAATCTTCATGAGTTGTTTATTATCCAAATAAAAATGGACATTTATTCCAATGTATGGTCTCCATTTTTCTTTTGGGAAACCTAAATTTTTTTTATGAATATATTCTTTATGAAGTCCCTATAAAAAACATTCCTTCCCGTGGGTTATTTTATGACTACGATTGTTATATGATCTATGTGTCATGCATGATTTTGTAAATATTATGATGTGATTGGTGGACTTAGAATTATACATCCCTTTAATTCATTGGGTAAGGTGATGTATCTCATGATATAATGTGTAATAAGCATGAACATTATGTTATCCTTGTTCACAAGGATGATGTTGTGATAATGAACATATTTTATACATGAACATGATCCTAGTATTGTTCCAAACTATTTGTTGTGTTTGAAAAATTAGATATGATGTTTCATTTTTCTGAGATGACACATTCCTTTAATTTATCACAAGTTCCCCCCATGATGTTGATTATGATCTTATTATTATAAAATTATGATTTTGTTTATGCTCTCCCATGTTATATTGATATATGTCCCTTATGAAACCTCTTACTAGGATTTTAGCTCACACATTTCATTAATTTATATCCTCTAGTAATTACTAGTACTAAAGAGAAAGTGGGATTTTATAAGGATAAATAAGAATATTTTAATTAAATTTTTATGAATTTTTTTTTGTACAATTTATGTATGAGCCTAATTTTCCCAAGACACTAAACCTTTTTTTTCCTAGACTGGTATTTCTATTATATTTTTTATCTCAAAATGATTTAATAATTATGAATGAAAATTAAGGTCAATATAGTTTGTATTATTGAACAGTTTAGTGAAATTGTGAATTTGGATTTCATAATGTTAGTGAAAAACCCTATGATATGTCTAGGGGTATAAAAATATCCAAGAATCCTTATTTTAGAAAAAGGAGGAACATAGATATCTGAAAATATTTTCTTTTAGAGTTAATTGTACAAAATAATAAATTATTTACTCGTGATTTTTTGAATTAAATTTTTTTAAAAGAATTTTTTTAGGAATTTATGGGAACTAAGAGAAACTAGACCAACAACCCAAGTGAGAGATAATGAAACAATTTTTTTAAATGAAGTCCACAATGACATTAGAGGGTAGTCCAAAACAACATTGAAATTCTTATTCAATTGTATCAGGATATGAATATTAACATGAACTATGTGGAAACTCCACCATCACCCAAGAAAGATCAATAATACATTGATTCCATTATGCAGAAATGACCACTAACATTTAGTGGATCTACCAATCCACTTTTCATTAGAACAGTGGGTTAGATCAATGGTGAAGATCATTTCTATACTCCTCTATTATCGGAAGGATAATTTCAAACTAATAATCTATGATTTAGATATATAAGATAATAAATAGTAGTAATTGATATATAAAACTAAAAAAATGTATTAAATAGAATGGATGGAGTGGGAATACATTAAGATAATATTTCATAACAAATATTTCCATCTAAATCTTCGAAAAAAGATGCAAAAAGAATTCATAAAGATCAATCAAATTTAAGGTTAATATATCATGGATTGTGAGGGAAAATTCACATGGATTTCATGATATACCTTTTGTTTTGTTACCAATAATGATAGAAAAATAGAGAGATTCTATAGTGATTTAAAACCACACCTTCAAATGTATCCAGCTTTCTGAGACATCAGGAGTAATAAATAAGTAATTCAATGTGATCTCAAAGTAGAAATTGATTTTTCAAACTATTCTCTTGGTTATTGGGATAAATGGAGAATAATGTAGTTTCAATATGGTGAGTCAAATTAAAATGGATGAAAGATGATCCAACCACCCACATGTCAAAAATATAGCTTGAACAATCATGGAAATTTCCTCAAAGAGAAATTTAAATGCTTAAACTATGGGAGAGAATGCCACTAAGCTCATGAATTTTGAATATACAAAAAACGTTATGTAATGTGATATATGAAAGAAAATAAACACCCATAGTTCAATATTTCAATTATAGGGAGAAAGGTCACTTTGTAAGCCAGTGAATGAAACCATGGTATCTTAAGAGTAATTAACATTATTAAACACCAAAACCCAATCACCAAGGGAATTTTTCCTCAATCACTACTCTCTAAGTGGAGAGTGAAAATCAAGTTGTTCAAGGTACACTTTCTATTCACTCAAGAATAGAAACAATTTTTATTTTATTCGAGTTCTACACATTACTATATATCCTAAAAGTTTTATAGAACTATTGAATCTAAGACATGTTACCTTGAAGTAGAGATATCTATAAAAACACCTAGTGGATAAATAATTAGAACCCATGTGTTTGACTCTTCTCCTATTAGTGTCTTTGAGAAGATTCATCTAGAAAATCATGTAATCCCTAATTTGGTGGAGTTTTATACTATACTAGAAATGTATTGGCTCTTATTATATTGAGAACACATCAACTATTACAGAATGAAACATATTTTCAGATTCCAAACCATCCAAATATCCTATACAAATGAAAATAAGATAATCAATCTCCTTGGTAAAATCCCTCAATGGTATTGGTGTTGATACAATTGGAAGAAGCATATCATTCCTAAATGGTTGAGTAAGAGGAAGGTTTCAACCTGGAGGAAATAACCCATATGAGGTAATACATTGATGTATTTTATAAAGAGTTACTTGGTCTTCCCCCAGATCATAAAGTAGATTTCTAAATAGAGATCAATCATGGAGCCACACCTATCCCAAAATTTCCATACAGGATGGCTTTGATTGATATGGAAGATTTAAATAAGAATATTCAGGAGAATTTAGACAATTGGTTCATACACCCTATTTTTATACACTATGGTGTTCCAGTGTTCTTTTTAAAGAAAATAAATGTATCAATGTATTGGTGTATAATTCATTAGGAGCTAAATAGTATCATCATAAAGAACAAGTATCCTCTTCTAAAGATTGATGACTTATTCGATCAGCTACGAGGAGCTCAATGCTTCTCAAAGGTGGATCTTAATTCCAGATATCATTAAATAAAGTAACAGAAGGGAGATCTTCTGAAGACATATTTCCTTACAATGTATGATATCTATGATTTCATAGTTATTCCCATCATAATTACTAATCCCTCTAATATATATTTGGATTGGATGAATATAGTCTTTAAAGACAACTTAAAAAATTAATGATTATCGATGATATTCTCATTTACTCCAACAGATAGAATGAGCATGTAGAGCATCAAAGGATTGTGTTGGAGACATTAATTAAGGAGAAAATGAATACAAATTTCAGCGTGTGTGACTTTTGGATAAATCAATTCACATTCTTGGGGAACATGATCACAAGTGGTGTAATTTATATGGACCCCTAAAAGAAAAAAAATCAATTTAGGAATAGCCTAGACCCACCACTGTCATGGAAATATATAGTTTTCTTGTCTTGCCTAAGTATTATCAACATTTTGTGACAAATTTATCATGATTTTCTTACCCTATAACTATGCTAACATAGAATGGGGTTAAGTACATCTGGATGGAAGAATGTGAAGAATTATTCAAGGATGTCAGGAAGAGGATAATCACTACACATGTACACACACTACCAACAGGTGGAGAAGTTTTATGATATACAATAATGATTCAAAGAAAGGATTGGGTTTTTTTACTCATAGATAATCATAAATGGATATCTTATACCTCACAATATTTGACAATCCCTTATCATAACTTCCAGATACATGATCTGGAGGTATCTACTATGATTTTCACTCTAAATATTTGGAGGCACTACCTCTATAGTGAAAAGTATGATATATATAGATCACAATATTTTAAAGTATATATTCACATATAAGTAACTCAACATGGGTAAAATAATATATTTAGAGCTAATAATGGACTATTATTTCTATATTCACTACCATTTAGAAAAGTTGAACAAGGTATATGATACACTTTACAAAAAATAACTTACTAATATATCCATGATTCAGATTGTTAAAGATTATACAATTCAGGAAATACAAATGATGGATCTTGAAGTAATAATAGTTGGGAATATATCTTACCTTGGTCAAATGATTTCCCAACCATCTATCTATGATAATATCAAGGCATTAAAAATGGATGATCTAGAGCTACAAAAGAAGGTGAAATAAGTAAAGGAATAGAAGTTGTTTGAGTTCCACATCGATGATGACAGTGTGATTTACTTTAGAATGATTATTTTTGCGCCTTCATCACCTAAGATAATGAAGGATCTATTATAGAGTGTGCATATCTCACATTTCTATCTCCATACTATAATTACAATGATATACCATGATCTTAGAGAACACTTCTTGTGGTATAGCATGAAGAAAGAGATTACAGAGTATATTTCAAGGTTCTTGGTATGTCAAAAAGTTAAAGAAGAGTGAAAAAATTCCAAAGAGATGATGCAACCCTTTTCTATACCCATGTGAAATTGGGAAAATGTAACTATTGAATTTATCAAAAGTAAATCCAATATATCTATATGAAAATATTTAAATTTGGTTTATGTTTGATCAACTCACCAAGACTACCCACTACTTCCCTATTCAAGAATATTTCCCACTTGAACAACCTTCCAAGATATAGGTGATGTAATGAGGTTGTATGGGGTACCACTTTTCATCATCTCTGATAATGATCAATGGTTCAAATCTAAATTATATTAAATTATTTAAAATGTTTTTAGTGAGGAATTAATTTTTTTCATGTTTTGTCACCCCCACACAGATGTCCAATCTGAACGCACTCTTCAGATACTCAGGGATATACTAATATCATTATCAATTGAATTGAATGGTGTATGGGATCAAAATATCTCGTTGTATGAGTTCTCATATAACAACATATTCTTCTCAATTATTCAAATGGCACCATATGAATCCTTTTATGGAAGGTGATGTAGAACTATAACTTTTTTGGGATGGGGTTTGGAAAAAAGATAAATAGATCTAATCTTGTGAATGAGATAATATAGAAGGTTGAATCCATCCAACAAAATATAAAATATTCTTATATTTAGTAGATGATATATCCTAAAATCCATCGAAGGGACATGGAGTCTGAATTTTGAGACAAATTTTTCATTCAAATATCACCATGAAAGAGAGTAATTTGGTTTGAAAAAAAATGAAGTGTATCCCTTGGTATATTGTCCCCTTTGAGATACATGATCCCATAGGAGTAGCAGCCTATCAACTTTCACATCACCCAAATATGGATCAATTTCATAACATGTTCCACATATAACTCCTGAGGAAGTTCACACTTTATCCTTCGCATTTCCTGAATCCATAGACGATAAAACTAAAGAATGACCTCTCATATAAAGGGTAGCTGGTGAATATCATGGACTATAGAGGCAATGTTCTATGAAATTAGACAAAATTCCATGCCCAAGTTTTTTGTAGAAACCATAATACTAATAGGCGACATATGAACCAGAGAAAACAATGAAATAGAAGTACCCTGACCAATTATCAACCAAGAATATTTTTTTAAATTTTATTGATGAAATTTATATGGGGGAATGTAAAAAACCATAGTTTATAAATAATACTTTTTCTTAAAATAACCTTGTTTTATAATAATTTATATATTATTATACACATAAATATATCAACAAAAAATAATTCATTAATAAATATTATTACAATAATCATAAATGAAACCAATAAAATTTACAAACATTATATTTATAAAAAAACTAAAAAAACTAAAATGGAAAAATATGGATCACTGCAATATAAAGGAATAAACACACCCACTACCAACACTATTGAAAATGAATAAAATATTATTAAACCAATAAACATTATAGAATATGAAAATATAGAACCTTGTGGGAAATTTAGTCGAATAAAGAATAAAGGAAAGTATAGGTATTTATAGTAGGTAATATTAACACTAGAAAATTAATGTCATCATTGGAATATTAATGTTGTCATTGGAAGAGTTACATGACCATTTTGAATAATAACATGACCATTATGAATAAAAACATAATCATTAGAATAACAATTTTACCTCAAAATAATAAATTGTGATATAAATAATATTTATCGTGATGAACTTAATTAAATATAAATTTTATAATGAAAAGAATGTAATTATCATGATTACAACCCACAAAGAAAATATAACCACATTATTAAAAAATTGTTTTTTAAATTATTTTGTCAAAATATTAATTTTTAGATAGAAAATAAAATTACCTTTTTTAGAAAGTTTTCTTTATAAATTAAGGTCAATTTTTAAATCAGAATTTCAAAATTTTTTTGGGGTTATTCTTTGACATTTTTATGAAATACTTCATTTTTAGAGTTAATAGTAAAAAAAATGTTTTTGCATAACTTGTACATTGTAAATTACATAATTCATGACGTAATAAATATCTAACCCATTCTTAAAAAATGAGATTATACCATGGTATTTTTAACTTGATAAATGGGCCATTAAAATATAGTAAACATAATTTTGAAACCTGGAGAGCACTTTGAAAAACATAAAGTCAAAAGTGATTCCTTAAAATAACATTATCTCTTTTTTACACATTCATTTTTAATAAACTAAATAATTCGAATTATAGAGGGGATTTAAAGTCTTAAACACATTATATTATATTTATATAAGATTTATATTATAATCAATTCACTATTACATGTTTTACCATTGAAAAAATTCTTTATTCCATATTTTATTCTAAAAATTCCCCTCTCCTCATGTATAAATAACCCCACTCCCTCCCCTTAGAAAAAAACACATCATCCACTTTCCAAAGCCTATTATCTACCAAAATATGAAGTTCCAAAGGATCCAATAACAACTTAGAAGAAGGGGTTGAATTATTTTTTCACTTTTTATATGTTTTAATACATTTTAAAACATAACCCCAGTAACTTATTACAGGTTTAATCCTTATCATATTTTTGTGAATACTTATACATGTAAAAATAGTAAAGCATGTTAAAAGAATGGGTTTTACAAGGTTTGGCCTTTTTATGATAACCTACATCATTTTCATAGCCACTCCTATGGGTCTATGAAAATTCACTATCATTAATAATTGAATAAAACTTGTGTGAACTCCCATTACACACCTTCTGTCATTTGATATGAAATATTACACTAACAACTATCAGTTTACAAAGTTTTATTATAAAACAATTGATCTAAAACAAATGTAAAAATACTTTTTCTGATTTTCTACATTAAAGGTAATGGGTCTAGTGACTATGAATCTAATGACCTTCAGTCCGATGAACCCTGTCATATTGACTCACTACGATAGACTCGAAATGATCATACCATTCTCAATATGCACGTCTCAAACTATGATAAAAAAATCAGTATCATCTTCCTAAATATGATTGAATAAATATTATCTTCTCGATATGTTGTTCCTCAATCTGATAAACAAAAAAAATAGATGTCTGATATTCTAATGAGATCTTTGTCTAGAAGGATCTTTCACTCAAATTATTAATTGCCTCTCTTTTTCTTATTATGTGAAAAGATGAAGAATGATAATGAACATTGATTATATTTATAGGGGACTCAAAAAAAGTTAGAAAACATTAATATTTTTCCCAATCTCTCATATTCAAAATCTCTGAGATCTATAAAAAAATTTATCTCACGTTTGACCACATCAACATTAAATTATTCAAAACATCTCAAAATAGCTTCAAGATAATTCTTCTAGAACAAACTAACTTTTCAATAGTCTCATATAAATTCATCAGCATCATCTTCCTAGGCTCAATATGACCAGCCATTCAAGCTCACATCATTATGATCCTCGTTTCTTTATTTTCTCATTAAGTTCTTCATTTCTTTCTCATCTCATTACGATCAACATTTAGTTATCACCTCATTACAATATTCCTTTATTTCTTAGCCCATTATGATCATTTCTTCATTATCATGTCATTATGATTTGATTATATTTTACTATTCATTAGGTTCTGATCATTTTACTTTGCTTATAACGAGTAACTTCCTCTTCATATGACTTATTGGCATCATAATATTATTTAATTGCAAACTTGAACTCTCCCATTGTTTCTTCTAAAAAACAAAAATATTTTATAATATTAAACTCTTTTTATAACTAATCTCCCTTTGATGGATCAGGATTAGCAAATTTGATCACTCTGATGTTTTTTATTTTATGTGTTATTGGTGTGAGGCATTCATTTTATGAATTGGTGGTTCTTCCTAATATAATTTATCTATATATTTAGAGTATGGTTAAAACCCTCATAATGATGGAATTATCATTATGAGGGAATTATCATTAATATCTTACTAATTTGATGAGGAATCCACTCAGTAACATTAAAAAACATCAAAATTTATCAGTTTTACACCTTGTGACATCTAACATCTTCACATTATGTTACTTTGGAGTTCGATATTCTGGTTCAAGGTTTCTAGAACTGATACAAGCGTTACGATTCATCATTTTATTTAAAATCATTTATCAGGATGTTTTTCATGATTTCTGAGAACATCATGACTATCAAAGCATTGTCTAATTAATGTTTAGAAAGTATGAAATCATCATAACTCCTAAATTTACTATCTTCATTAAATAATCTTCATCAATATTGTGTCTTCTCCATTCATAAACTTATAACTATATAAGAAACATCTTACCTATGGATCTAGAACATCAAACCAATGGACGTATGACTAATGGTGCATATTGTTGGGCGGAGAAAGTGATGGCAAGAGGGGGGGGGGGTGAATTGCCTTTTAAAAAATAATTAACAATTTAAAATCAATGTAAAAGTGCAGCGGAAATAAAAGAGGCAAGACACGCAACATGATAACGGAGTTCGTCTTAAACCCAAGCCTACGTCTCCGCTCCCAACTCAACCGTTGAGAGATTTACTACCGCTTGCTTTTTAATTGTTTTAGCAAGAAACCCACTAGACTTTTCAGGTAGTCTAGAACCTATTACAGCTTGCTTTTAATGGTTGAGAAAGAACCCACTTGCTTTTATTGGTTGAGCAAGAACCCACTACCCTTCTTACAGGTGAAGGCTAGCTCACCTTTGATTCAAGCCTTTTACAGGGAAGGCTTGACTAACCTCTTCACACCTTGAAGGTGGCGTGAAAACCCAAAGAAATGAAGGATGAGAGAAAGAGGGGTTTGTAGGCACAAACCCAAAATAAAGCTCAAAATGATAAAGCAATGAAATGCCGTAATGTGGAGAAGTCTTGGGAGCCAATGGATTGATTGGAGTTGATGAAGAGCGCTCCCAAGCTTCTATGGTGGTGCTCCTTGGATGTGGAAGTGGGTTGGAGCAAGTGGGGGTTCCTTGGAGAAATCCGCCGGAGGTTCGCCAAATGATCAAAAATGTTCCTGTGGGCTTCCGTAACTTTCCGGGGCTTCCTAGTCCTTTATTTATAGAGGGGTAACCCTCATATGGCCTTTTGAGGTCTTCGGAGCCGTTGGAAAAGGCTTCGGAGCCGTTGGGAGCAGGCTGGTCAAAGCCCAACGGCTAGTTTGACTGGCACCACCGGCTGACCGGTACAGAGCCACCGGTTGGCCGGTGCTTGAAAAACGGAGGGGCCCTCTGCCCAGGCACCACCGGCTGGCCGGTGAGGAGGCCACCGGTTGGCCGGTGCTGAGACAGAAGCTGTCCGGTCTGTCTGGGTTCCACCGGCTGGCCGGTGATGGGACACCGGTTGGCCGTTTGTCTGGACAGAGGTGATGCCTTGTCCAGGCTCCATCGGCTGGCCAGTGGTCATCCACCGGTTGGCCGGTGGACTGAAAATCAGTCCACTTTCAATCCTTCTTGGCCCAGTTCCTTGGCAACCTTTTGCCTATCAACACAAACACTTAAAACAAGATTAGATAAATAAGAGAGTGATTGTGATCATGAAAATTAAACCACGAGGGGTACGAGAGGTACAACAATCTCCCCCTATTTTGATGATCACAATCACCAAAACAAACAATGAAAAAGACTTAAATGAAAGGCATGCTTTAAATGATAAATTGAAAAGTAAAGCTAAGCATGAGAGAAAGATTTCTCCCCCAATCAACCAAGAATTTCTCCCCCTTTGTGATTATCAAAATAGCACGGGGGCATAAAACTTGATTGAAGGAAAGAATTGAAATTTTTGAAATTTGAATTGAAAGTTTGAATTGAAAATTTGAATTGAAAATTTTGAATTGAAAATTTGAATTGAAAATTTTGAATTGAAAATTTGAATTGAAAATTTGAATTGAAAATTTTGAATTGAAAATTTTGAATTGAAAATTTTGAAAGTAAAGCAAAAAGGCTTAAAAAATCGTAACTCCCCCTAAATAAAAACAACAAATCACCGGGGAGAGGATTTTAAAACTGAGATAAATTTTGGTCCGGAGAGACTCGCTAAAAGGGATTTCTCAATCCATACTTTTCTAGTGGCGGGTCTTCTCCTATAAAATTCATCGTTAAAGAAAAAAGTTTTGGGCCTTCCATATCGGGCATTTTTGCAATCACATTCATAAATCATGTGCCCGGTCTTTTTGCAACAGTTACAAAATTTATTTTGAGAGATCCCCCTTACAAAAATAGTTGGAATATGGGAAGAGGAAGCTTGCTTGGAATAGCCAAGCCCTTGGGTGGTTCTAGATATGCGTTGGGAACCAACTAATTTGGTCAAATTTTGTTCACCTTGGGTGAACTTGGCAAGATATTCCCTTAAATCTTTGATTGTTGATTCCATAGATTCAACATCAGGAAGGTTTTGGACCTTGAGGGACAACTCTTCCTTCTCTTTGAGAAGTTGTTCCTTTTCGAAAGAGAGTTTTTTGAAATTCTTTTTTAAAGCAACATATTTGGAAGAAAGTTCGTGAAAACCTTCCTCCAATTGATCTCTTGCATATTGGAGATCCTCATAAGATAAATTATTGAAAGAATTTTAAGAATTGGAGGATGAGGAGTCGGAAGAGGTTACCTCATGAAATGCCATTAGGCATTTTTTACCTTTGTCACTTGAGGAGGAGGAGGAGGAGGATGTGGAGCTATCACTCCATGTGGCCTTAAATGCCTTCTTCTTTTCCTTTTGCTTGGCCTTTTTCTTGATGAGTAGACAATCGGGCTTGTAATGGCCTTTCTTGCCACACTCGTAACATTTTACCTCGGGCTCGGATTTTTCGTTGAGTTGAGCCTTGCGGGATTTCTTCTTCTTGTGCTTCTTCATGAATTTGTGCATTTTGCGGGCAAGATTCTCCATTTCTGAATCGCCGCATGAAGAGGAAGACGATGAGGAGGAGGAGCTTTCTTCTTTTTGTACTTTGAAGGTGATGTTCTTTGGAACTTTGATCGGTTTTCCTTCCTTTTCAGATTGCCTCCTCATGGTGATCTCATAGGTCATGAGGGATCCGATGATCTCTTCGACCGACATTTCTTTTAAATTTTTCGCTTCTTGAATTGCTGTGACTTTCTGTGCCCATGAGCTTGGTTGGATCCAAAGGATCTTCTTGACCATCGTTTCTGCAGAAATATTATCTCCTAGAGATTTTCTTCCATTTCAAACGTCAGTAAAGCGAGTAAACATTTCAGTAATAGATTCATGTGGGTGCATAGTAAATGACTCAAAATCTTGATGATACATGTCCAATCGAGTATCCTTAACTTTTTTGGTCCCCTCATGGGTAACCTCCAATAGTTTCCAGATTTCATGAGATGAGGTGCATGTGGAAACACGATTGAATTCATTACGATCAAGGCCGCAATGAAGAGCGTTCATGGCTTTGCCATCAAGCTCGAAATTTTTAATATCGGCTTGAGTCCATTTGGATTCATCGGGAGAAGAAAGAGAATAACCATGCATGAAAATTTTATAAATAGGATAACCAATGCTTCTAAGAAAAGTGGTCATGCGGGTTTTCCAATAAGTGTAGTGGGTTCCATCAAAGAATGGAGCACGACCCAAAGAATAGCCTTCGGGGGCGAAAGAAGTTGAAGCCATCACAAAGGATCTTGAATTTGAAACCGGTGAAGGTATTACTCAAATTTTTCCTCTGATACCAAATGTTGGGCGGAGAAAGTGATGGCAAGAGGGGGGTGAATTTCCTTTTAAAAAATAATTAACAATTTAAAATCAAAGTAAAAGTGCAGCGGAAATAAAAGAGGCAAGACACGCAACTTGATAACGGAGTTCGGCTTAAACCCAAGCCTACGTCTCCACTCCCAACTCAACCATTGAGAGATTTACTACCGCTTGCTTTTTAATGGTTTTAGCAAGAAACCCACTAGACTTTTCAGGTAGTCTAGAACCTATTACAGCTTTCTTTTAATGGTTGAGCAAGAACCCACTTGCTTTTATTGGTTGAGCAAGAACCCACTAGCCTTCTTACAGATGAAGGCTAGCTCACCTTTTATTCAAGCCTTTTACAGGGAAGGCTTGACTAACCTCTTCACACCTTCAAGGTGGCGTGAAAACCCAAAGAAATGAAGGATGAGAGAAAGAGGGGTTTGTAGGCACAAACCCAAAATAAAGCTCAAAATGATAAATCAATGAAAAGCCGTAATGTGGAGAAGTCTTGGGCGCCAATGGATTGATTGGAGTTGATGAAGAGCGCTCCCATGCTTCTATGGTGGTGCTCCTTGGATGTGGAAGTGGGTTGGAGCAAGTGGGGGTTCCTTGGAGAAATCCGCCGGAGGTTCGCCAAATGATCAAAAATTTTCCCGTGGGCTTCCGTAACTTTCCGGGGCTTCCTAGTCCTTTATATATAGAGGGGGAACCCTCAGATGGCCTTTGGAGGTCTTCGGAGCCGTTGGAAAAGGCTTCGGAGCCATTGGGAGCAGGCTGGTCAAAGCCCAACGGCTAGTTTGACTGGCTCCACCGGCTGACCGGTACAGAGCCACCGGTTGGCCGGTGAGGAGGCCACCGGTTGGCCGGTGCTGAGACAGTAGCTGTCCGGCCTGTATGGGTTCCACCGGCTGGCCAGTGATGGGACACCGGTCGGCCGATGGTCTGGACAGAGGGGATGCCTTGTCCAGGCTCCATCGGCTGGCCGGTGGTCATCCACCGGTTGGCCGGTGGACTGAAAATCAGTCCACTTTCAATCCTTCTTGGCCCAATTCCTTGGCAACCTTTTTCCTATCAACACAAACACTTAAAACAAGATTAGATAAATAAGAGAGTGATTGTGATCATGAAAATTAAACCACGAGGGGCATGAGAGGTACAACACATATGATCAACAAATTCTTATTTTTGACCACTTCCACATCTGGTGATATTTAGTCTGATAGCCTGAGTCCAGAAACTTATGTCTATAAAACAAATTTCTTAAGGATAAAACATTTCTTCCTCTTTGTGTTTGGATTTTGAATCATTAAAAAAAGTTCATATTCTTTATTAAAAGACATTGTGATGGACTTGTTCTGATCCTAAATAAAAAATAATTCATAAACTAAAATTATATTCATCAACAAATACAAAAAAAAAATTTAAAACAAATTATCATGAAGATTATTCAATATCCCCCTTTTTATTTTTTTAAAACCCTTGTTAATAACTTTTCCAACTCTTAGAAATTTTTCACAATACAACTTTTATAAAGAAATAATGTTTTTTGAATTAAACCAAAACATATAATTTCTCCAAATAGAGTCTCTTGACACCAAAAAACTAGATAAAGTAATGATTTTGAAGTAATTATATCCCTTGGTGATAAGAAAATTTGGCGCCCATGTTAAGATAATATCCCCTGTCACTTTTATCTTTTAGTATCTCGTTTTTTGTTCTCTATCGATTTTATTTTTCTTCCCATAATTTTATGATAACGACAAATTAAGATTCATTTAATAAAGATAAGTAAAATATTTAATAATGTTGCTACTTTCTCCCTCCCTTTTTCAATATAATCCAAGGAATTTTCATGGTCATCCTAATGAGATTTAGGTAGTCCTTAGAGGAGGCTGAACATAAAGTTGCATCCTTAACTCAACAAAACATTCTTTTAGAATTCCCTTTATGAATATAGTATACATTTGATACTCCGTTTGGGTATATTCCAATAAACAATCTCAAGTAGAAACATTAAATTTTATAAAGTAAAACATTACATCATTGTGTTTTGATATTGAATGTTTTGAAGGGTTTTTAGAAATATCAATTTCTCTTTGATTATAAAAAATTATCTTCAATGGTTTAGAAAATTTTACTTTCAAATATTCAATATAAACCTTAATCCACAAAATATGAGTACAATACTGAATAAATGTAACTTTTTTTTATTTTTCTATGCTCAAAGTTACTAAACATTGCTTTTTATTATTCAAAATTACACAAAATTTACCCAATAAAAATGTTTCTCTTGAGGTTAATTTTATATCATTGCAATATCTACCCAAGTAACAATTAGAATAACCATGAAACTACATTTCAGAATTACATTTTTCTGAAAACCCATTTGAATTTATTCCTTTGAAATATATTGGAATTATCTTTCCTACCAATATATAATATTATTTCATATTACTTTGATATCAAGCACATAAACTCATATCCTAAACAATATCATGTAACAACCCCAACCCCAATAGCCCAAGTTTAGTGCTTGTTTTATTAAAAGTTAATTGATACAAAAAATCACATCACTAAGGATTGATCATTTTAGTAGTCTTTAGGACACTAGATACATACATTGTTCCCTTGTTGTATTGGATTTTTAATATATATCATAAAAAATTAAATGAACTTCTTCTAGTAACTTATTCAAATATAACATTTTCATAACCTCAAGAAGGAAAAAAATAAAGGGTGAGATAAAATATTTAGTAAGGGTTATATAAAATAGTAAATAGTGAATTAAAGATAATAAGTAATAGACATTATGTCATGGTAAGTATTCTGTAAAACACATTCCATCAATACATTGAGAATGATAATTCATCCATAGATTTTTTTTAATGTGAAAACCTCATGAAATGTAACAACTGAATACTAAATAAATAAAATGATTATTATTTGGATGTCATGTATATAGAACAAGAACAATAATATTTTCAAGAAGTTTTATGTTTGTGGGTAGATACTCGTCTGATTCTCGTTATAAACAAACATGAAGGGTTTGTGGCCAACTATTTTCTCTCATTCGATAATCTAATACATCGAGGGGATATAACAGGACCCACACATCACTAAAATGACAATTCATTCGTCATAAATATATTTAATTTAATAAAAACATTAAATTTTAATATCCTTATTAAGTAGAGGTTATGGATTCCTCAATATTTCCCAATTAAAACAACATTCAAAATAAACACCACATGTAAAATGTTATATGATAAATAAAATAATCATATCAATGATAAAATAATATTAATATTAAATATAAGTATTATTTAAAATGAAAAATTATCTAAAATGGGTAGTATATACACCACATAAAAATGATTAGTTTTACAATACCGATTAATTCTCAATGAAATGGAAATTGAGACAAAGTCTCTTACCTTATATCTAAATGTGTACTGCACTTGTCCTTAATGTTGTGGATAATTAAATTGAATCCATTAATTAATTAATTAAGAACCATTTATAAATGTATTTTATTTAGTTTAATTTTATTATGATCATTTTTTTACTTTTTTATAAGTTATAAGATACAATTTAATCGTTCGGTGGTGTTCAATTCCATAGTTTTTCATGATCAGTTTACTTGTATATATGAATGGAAAAAAATATAAAATGAGAATATTTTAATAAAATTAAAATTATATGTTATGAATGAAATTAAAAAATATATATTTAATGGTTATATATTTTATTTGGTTATTTGGTATTAGTATTAATCATTAGGTAAAATGATAGTGATAATCGTTTAGATTATTTTGGTGTTTTTTCGATCATCGCAAACTAGTTTTTGCTTATCAATTCATATTATATATATACTAGTTATAGAATCCTAAATAAATTTTAATGTGTATATTATAGACTTTTTAACTATAAAAATGGTTTTATGACCATCCTTGAAGGCATAATTTAAATACAGAAACAATTCATCCATGAATGCAGTAAATTGACACCGCACAAATGATGTTTTCATTTCTAGAATAAAAGGGAGAAGAGAAGGCTTTTTATGATGAATATTCCTTTATAATAATAATATTCCAGTATATCTAAGATATTAGGGTTATAATTCAAGTATTTATAGAATAGGTATGCATATAATAAGAAGAGAACGAATTAAACAAAATTTCAAGAGAACGAATAAGGAATTACCTCTTGAATTCTTCCCCTTGAGAAATTCCATAATAAAATTGATTTTTCCATTACATGGAGACCAAGTGATACTAGATGTGGAGAATAGGTTTATTAATATTATTGGGTATATATTGGACATTATTCATGTATTTGGGGGTGTGAGTAGAAGGGGTGGTGGGGGTGTATTTATATTAGAGGAGAGCGGTGTTTTTTGAATATCTTATTCATTAATTTATTATTTTGGATCAAGACAAGAAATAGTGATGATTATTGTTACTAAATAAATTAATTGGTGCATTTAAGTTGGAAACAAAGGTTCTTACATCATCCATGACTCAGGAAATGCTGTATTTAACTTATAATGTATATATACCATAATTTATTATATTTAACTATTCACTAGAAATTAAATAATTTCAGAAAATACCAAAAAAATATCCCTAACAATTTATCAACATGTAGAATTATAAAATGAACTCCATTTTAGGAAAATAATTTTATAAATATAAAAATTTTAAATTTTAATTAATATTATTATTTACTTGAAATTATCATTTTTTAATTATAACTGATTTTATAACACTTTGAAAAAATAACTAATGTCTAAAAAAATTATCTTATAATCATAATACATAATATTTCCAATTTATTATTCCATTTTATGAAACTAAAATTTCTTTGAAATATTTATTTTAATTATAAAAATTTATGTAAACATTTTTGGTTTTTTTTAAATATCAATAATTAATTAATTAATTATTAAACATCTATTTACTTATATAGTGATATAATTATATCATATTACCATTTATAAGATACCTAAATTTTATTTATACTAAAATAGGTGTGGTTTCTATTTTATTCATCAAATTATTATTTTTAGGGGTCACATTACTATTCCAAAGGTCAAGTTACTATTTCATGGGTATATGTTCCATAATTTCTTGAAAAAACCTCTTATTTTATTCATTATTCATGTATATAGTTTTTTATTCTTTCGATGTGATTTTATATGATGTATACTATATGAACTAATTTTTTTGCATATTTAGGACATCAAATGAATTTAAATTATTTAAGAAGATACAAACCATAAAATCTTTGGGTTTTATATTATTCCATCCTTCAAAAATTTCGCCCTTGAAATTTTCATTAATATTTACTTCTTAAATGGATAAGGGTGGTTATTCTTTATAACATCCCTAGTATCCCTCGTTGATTCTTCCATTTTAGGGTTTCTCCAAACAATTTTTACTAGTCAAGTCATCGGATTTCTCAATACTTTCTCTCTTGTGTCGAGAATCTTGATAGTCTCTTCATTGTTAGACAAATCATGTTTCATATCTATTTATTCATATGTGAGTACATGAATTGGGTCTGTCATGTAATTATTTAACAATGAAATGTGAACACATCATGAACTCTATAAGGACTTTGTCGAATTTCTAAACAGTAAGCTACAGCTCTAATAACTTTTAAAATTTTAAATTTTTATATGTACCTAGGGCATAGTTTCACTTTCTTAATCAACCTTAAGACACCCTTCCCTAGATATACTTTCATAAATACATGATCTCACACTAGAAATTCTAACTCCTATCTCTAGTTGTCAGCATAACTATTTGGTATACTTTGAACTACTTTAATATGATCCTAAATAGTGTGTAACTTTTTTCTGTCTCTTCAACAAGTTATACGACTATAATTTTCCTCTAAAAAATTCATCCTATTAAGTTTGAGTTTGATGTCTCTTGATATATACGGTTCCATATGCCACCATTTTAATACTAGAATATAAATTATTATTGTAGGGAAATTCCTATAAATGTATGTACTGATCCCACATACCTTGAAAGTCAAGTGATAATGATCACAACATTTATTCTAATGTTTTAAATGTCATTTATGAATTTCTACCAGTTTTTGGGTGATAAGTAGTACTCATATGAAGCTCAGTATCCAAATAATTCTGAATAATCTTCCTTAATTTTGATGTAAATTGGGGATCTTGATCTACTAGAATCGATAGAGGTGCACCATGATGTGTCAAATATTTATTAATATAGAGTCTTTCTAGGTGATGAAGTGGTAAATCTACTCTTACATCAAGAAAATGTGCCTAATTTGTAGAAAGATCATAAATTACACATATTACATCATTATTTCTAGGTTTCCTTGGTATTCCTACAAATCATTCCATCATAATTTCATCTCACTTCCACATATGAATAGGTATAGGTTGCAATAATCATCAGGGATGATGTCTCTCAGCCCTTACTTATTGACTATCTATACCCCTTGACAGATATTTAGCAATTATCCAGCTTTATCATATTCCACAAAATAGTTCCTTATTATCTCTATAAATCTTGGTACTATTAAGATGTATAGAGAAATTTGAGCTATTATAATCATTTAATAGTTCCCTTTTTAGATCAGTAAAATTCAACTTCACACTTTTGGGGGTTCCAAAGTAATTATTTAGTAAATTAATCAGTTTATTCATGCCCAATTGGTATATACTTAATTCGAAGTTTACTTTCTGCATCCCTATATGTTATTTTCTCTTCCTCCCCAGGAATCAAATTCAGTAGAGCTACTCGGGTGGATCCAGAAAAGAATCATATGATAAGGTTCCATCTCTAAAGATTGGGGATTCTTCATTATCCTCCAAAATTGTAATTTCCTTCTTTTTGTAAAATATTTTCACATCATATTTTGACATCCAGTACATAATAATAATTATATCAAAATAAACCATAGGTTTGATGATAAGGTTAGATACTAGAAAATGTTTATTTTTTATGAAGGGGACAGATTGACACATATTAATTTCAATAATACTTCTCGTATGAGTTTTTACTAATAAATTATTTATTAAATCAAAATATAAATGCTAATTTTCTTGAAAAACTAGGAGAACATTAAATAATGTAATGATATAGAATCAAATAAATTATTTCCTACATTTGAGGAAATGATTAAAGTACTTTTTAACACATCATTAAGAACTCCAACCTCCGTAGTTGGGATTATATAAGATTGAAAATATCTCCTTGGCAACTTCTATGGTAGATTCCCATGAAACATGGTACATTTATTTAAATAATTTCCCATTTTATTACAGTTGAATCATTGTACATAATTTATTTTTTTCTTCATCTAGAAGTCATTAACTTGATTTTAATTTTCTATAGAATTATAGAAATCTCCAATTCTATTGAAGAATTTCCTAGGAAGATGCTTTCCACAATTTTTACATAACGAAAATTACTTCATTCCCTTTTTCTTCTTTGATGCTTCACATTTTCCATGGTTATCAGAAATCCTTTGATAATATGGTATTCTTTTGAACATAATGATCAACCAATTCATTTCCTACTTTTTATAGAAATTAATACTATGTTATCATACAATGATAGTATTTGTGAAGTCTAGGCCATTTAGAGACCTATATTAAGACCTTCTAATAATTGATCAATATTTTCTTTTGAATCATATATGTAATCTATATAATACATAGCTTTTTATTTTAAGGTATCATCATACTCCACAACACACTATTCTTCCCTTTCCTTTATGCTAAAGAATTTTATCTACATTATAGTTCATTTACAATGAGGGAATTATTTTTAAAAAATGTTTCCATAAATGTTCTCTATTCGATTTTCTCTATTTACTCTTCTTATTTAGTATTCTGAATCAAATACAACCATTGATAAAAAAATCCCTTGAGAAAATATACATCCAGTACTACCTTTTTTTCATTTCATATTAATGCTAGATATATATTTTCAAGGTAATTGATCCACTTCTCAGATACCACGAGAATATTTATCCCACTAAAAGATGGGGGCTCCTACCTCATTAAATTCTCCCACATAGGTGTAGTATGTTTATTCATCATAACCTAATTAATAAATCCAAAATGTTCATTATCTTCTCAACTCCAACACTAACTATGTTTTCATGGTCAATGCATAAATCTATACATTGTCTACAGGTATTGATTCATTTCCTTCCATTATGTTCCATTTCTAAAAAAATCATACACTAAATTAGGTTATAAATCATGATGAAAAATTTTGACTTACAAAAACACTTAACATAAATATAATATTTATTCATAGATAATCTCATAATAAAAACTTTTTTTCGTTGGGGACATATTTACTTTTAAATAATTCATAATGGTTTTTAAATAAAATTTAAATTATCCTAAAAATATACCCTAGGAGTATCAAATATGGTGTTAAATAATGCCCATTTTTGTGTACCATGTTACACCGAGCCAGGCTGAGGACACCTTGTCAAAGTTGTAACCCCTAGGTACATATATGCTAGAACTACATCCACTTATAGTATCCATATAGGAATGTATTTCTTTGAAGACCCACATAATCTCTACCTTACCATAATTAATGAGTGTTATTATATACTTATCCTCAATGTTTATCTTATGATCATGTTCCCTAAACTATGTATTTTAAATCTACTTCCCAAGGTTTCTACAAAACTCCCTATATTACAAACTATAATAACCCAAACCCCAGTATCCTACAGTCAATGGACATTTTATTGTAATGTAATAGATACAGAGGATCACATCACAAAAAATTGATAAATTTAGTAGCCTTGATGAAACCAGATACATACATGGTTCCCTAATTACATTATAAATTATGCATAGATCATATCAAAAAAAAATTAAACTTTTTCTTATCACATATTCGAAGATTTAATTTCAATAGCATGGCTAAAGAAAAAAATAAGAGGGTGATATCAAAAGTTCAGAAAGGGCTATATAAAACAATAATAAGTGATGTAAAGATGATGAAAATAGACATTATAAAAAGGTAAGTAATCTAAATAACGCATTTCATCAATACATTGACAGTGATAATGCATCCATAGATTTTGACACATTGAAAACCTTATGGAAAGTAATTAATGTATATTGAATAAAGAAAATACTTATTATTTGAATATCATGTATCTGTAATATGAACCATCATACCATCAAAATGGTTTAAGTCTATGTGTAGATACCCATCTGATTCTGTTTGGAAAAAAACATGATGCGTTTATCACCAATTATTTTGTCTCGGGATACCTATCGATGCATTGAGAGGCCAGAATGGGTCCAAGACATCACGATAAGTCCAAATACGTCTTTATACATAGATTTTATTTAATAATATTATGTGTTATCTATATCCCTATTGAGTAGAGGATACAGACTCATCAATATTTTCCAGTTAAAATAACATTTAAAATAAATATCACATCTAAAATTGTATACAATAATGACTCTAATCACATCCATGATAAAAGAATATAGATATTGAATATGAATATAATTTCTAATTAAAACTAAAAGGGTTAGTTTATATACAACATAAGAATAATTAGTGGCATAATACCAACTAAGTCTCAATGAAATGGAAATTGAGACAAACTCCCTTCCCTTATATCTGAATGTGTTTTACACTTGATCTTAATTCCATGGATAATCAGATTAAATCCATTAATTATTTAATTTAAAACATTTTATATATTTATTTTATTTATTATAATTTTATGTAGTTTGTTTATGGCCTTTTTACGAGTTATAAGATAATATTTTATCGTTCTAGGGTGTTCGTTTCTTTGGTTTTTCATGATCCATTTACTTGAAAATATGTACATAAAATCATGTAAAATGAGAATAGTTTCCCAAAATTAGAATTATATGTTTTTAATGAAATTAAATAATATTTCATGGTTATATATCTAATTTATTAATATGGTATGAGGATATATCATTACATAATTCTTTAGTGAAAATCATTTAGATTATTTTTTCGTTTTTTCGATCATCACGGGAAAACATTGTCATATGAATTCATATTACGTATATATTATAGTTATAGAATAATAAATAAGTTTTAATACATATATTATATTCTTTTTTAACCATAAAAATGATTTTTTAAAATCCTTTAAGGTGTAATTGAAAGGCGAAAACATGTCATCCATGAATGTGGTAAATTGACACCTCAGAGATGATGTTTTGATTTTTAGAATAAAAGGGAGAGGAGAAGGGGTTATATGATTAATATTCCATTATCATAATAAAATTCAATAATATATAATATATTTTATTTTTTGTGTATTATTTTATAGAATAGGTATTAGTAGTAGAAGAATAAAATAAATTAATAGAAATTGAAAGAGAATTAAAAAGGATTTACCACTTAAATTCATTCCCTTGAGGTCCCCTTAAGGAAATTGAGTTTAGTATTTTGTTGTGACAAAGATATCCTAGAAATGGGTGGATTTTTCAATTGATTATTTTTTAGAAATTGGTCAAGATTAAATAATTTGGTGGTTTGAGGAGATGTGGTGGTGAGGGGTGGTATTAATAGTGGAGGGGGAGGGTGTTTTTTTAAATATTTTATTCATTAATTTATTATTTTGGATAAAGATGGAAATACTGATGATTCTTTTCACTAAATACATTAATTCTTTCATGTGAGTTTGAACCAATTTTTTTTTACAACATTAATGACTCAAGAAATTGTTTTACTAACTTATAATGTATATATACCGTAAATTATCATATTTTACTATTCACCAAAAATTCAAGTATTTTAGAAAAGAATCCCATAAATTTACCCTAACCATTTTTCAGGGTTTAGAATTCAAAAATTAACTCTATTTTATGAAGATAATTTTCTAAATATGGGAAATTTATTTTTTAAGTAAAATCGACATTTACTCAAGAAAGACCAATTTTAAATTTATAGCTAATTTTATAACTCTTTCAAAAAACAACTAAGGTCTAATAAATTTATTTTATAATCATAATAGAACAAAAATAGTAATTTTTAGTTATATTTTATGGAAATAAATTTTCTTTTAAATCATTATATTAATTATAAAATTGAAAGTAAAAATTTCTTTTTTATGAAAATATCAATGAATAATTAATAATTTCTAAAAACATTATTTTCTAATAAATGATATAATTATATCATTTTACCATTTATAATATGAAAAAATATTATTTATAATTAAATATGTGAGTATACTATTCTATTGGGTGGATTACTATTCTTAAGGGTCACATTACTATTCTAAATGTCATGTTACTATTTCCTTGGTATATGTTCCCAAATATCTATAAAACCCCTCTTATTTTATTAATTATTCATTTATAAAGTATTTTTATTATTATCTATCTGATTTTATATTATTTCTATAATATAAAATAATTTTTAGTGTAATGTAAGCTATCAAATAAATTGAAATTTTTTAGGAAGAAACATACCATAAAATCATGGGATGTTATAAATTAGTCCTTGAGGATTTCAGTTAAAGTAAACTTCCTATCAACTTCTGAAATTATTTTTGATTCACACTTTATCCATACTCATCTTTACTCAACTTCATGAACACTAAGTTAAGATTAGAAACTTATTTGGATTCTGTCATTCCAGGCTTTTGTAATAATTCCCTGAAATACTTTTCATGATATAGGATTGTATAGTATTCTTTTTATTGAAATTCTAATCCATAAAAGAAAGATATTTTTCCCAACATTTAAATTTATATTTTATTTTTCTTTTCCACATAAAATTCTTTAAAAAATATTTCTTCATCACCGGAAAAATTTATTCCATCCACATACAGAATAAAAAATATTGCGCAGGAGTTAGGTTCTTTCACATATAAGTCACTAGACACCATTCTTTTAGAAAAAATAAAAATTATAAAATATATATCATGATTTTAATACCAATAATTTGGGTCTTATTTTAACACATACAAGGGTTTATTTAATCTATAAACCTTTTTTACATCATTATCATGTTGAAAGCACAAGGTTTTTTAATGTAAACTTCTACCACAATCTCACCATTTAAGAAATATGACTTTACATCCCTCTGATAAAAATTTCAATTTTGATGTGTGTCCACTAATAGAAACATTCGAATATTTTTTAATATTATATGTATGGAAAATGTTTATTCAAAATTAACAGCTTCCACGTGTTCATATCCTTTATAAATAATTATTTCCTAGTTTCTTGAAACTTCTCCATGCCCATTCAATTTTTTCTATAAATAAACTTTTTTCGTATAACATATTTATTTTATAGACATCGAATAAGTTCCTATATTACATTTTTTTTCTCATTATGATCCATATATTCATTCATAAAATCTGACCATTATTTGTTTTGAATATATTCTAAAATTGATTCTTGTTCAAAATTAGAGATAAGAGAAGTCCAATCTCCTAATCCTTACATTAATCTAATCTAAACTAGAACCATTCAATTTACAATAATGTTTTTAGAATAATTTTTTTTTTATCGCATTAAATTTTAATGTTTCTTTTTTTATTATAACTTTCCTCATCATAATATTCTCTTGAATCTTGGTAAGGGAATTTTGATTGAATTTCACTGTCATTAGAAGTCACCAGTTTATTCTCCACATAATTCTCAAAAAATTTCTCTAAGAATTTCTTTTCAATTAATTTCACATCATATGAGTCCATAAAACATTTTAAGTGTTTATTTCAACATTTTTAATTTATTCCATTATGTTAATAACCCATAAAAAAATTTTCCTCGGCTTTCTCGTCAAAATTTCCCAACCCCAGATTTTTTATTTTTAGAAAACATGGACTTCCAAAAACATTTAATTACTTCAATGAAGGGATTTTTATACCACATTTTATAAGAAGTCATGTTGGTTTTCAGACTCAAAAAGAATATGTTTTGAACATGTACAATAGTACCAACAACATCTTTCCAATAGAACTATGAATATTTTCATTCTACTAACATACTTATTCCCATTTACACTGAAATTATTTTCATTATTTATGTGTCAAGACCCGTCTTCGGGGCCCATGCCGTGACTACCCCAAGCCCGCCTTCTATAGGCCAGGGGTTGGAGACTAGCACCAAGGAAAAAATCTCGGTAAAGGGAAGGCATTGCCTTTGTAAGTAAACCACAAACACCACATAGTAAGAAAGAAGTATAAGTAAACACTATGTAAAACTGAGTACAACAGTAAGTGCTGAAAGTAAGTGGGCCAGTATACAAGCCCAAACTGAAAGTAAAGTACAACTGGAAGGGAAAATAGAAACTGAAAAGAAAATCTGCAACGCTGAGATATCCACTGGAAATCCCACCTGAAGGGTGGGTACAGATAGCCTTCATTGCTCCTCGGGTCTATCCGACCACTCCGAGTACGTCCCGCCCAGTGGTCCACCTCCAGGTACCGTCATGCTCCGCAAGCCTCAACCACAATCAGCGATGTCCGTCGTCTGCAACCAACACAATGTAGTGTGGGCATAGCCCGTGCAGGGATGAGTATAATCTACTCAGTAGGGACCCAGAGACCCCCGATGGTCTCCCAGAATCCACAAAGGATAATCCACAAAGTAAAGCTATAATCACGAAGTAACATCCGACACTTCTTAGGTATATGCCCATACATATACCTAAGTCATCGATTCTTGTACGATCCAACTTCTGAGCCCAAGTACAACCCATTCCACACTAGAAAGAAAACGGTAAATCCACACAGGATAGCACAACACATTCCACAAAGGAAAGCAAAATAGGATTCAGCTCACACAGGTATACTTCTTCGTATGACGATAGATATGATCAGATATATCTACTGATTCATCTAAGCCGTCAGACCCACAAAGGATCGATAGGTACTAACCCCCGCAATGACCCACAAAGGATCTGACCCACACAGGATCGATAGGTAACTATCCCCCATAATGTCCCACAAAGGATCTGACCCACACAGGATCGATAGGTAACTAACCCCCGCAAAGACCCACACAGGATCGGACCCACACAGGATCTGTAGGCGCTGGCCCACATAGGACCGCTGAGCGCTGACCCACACAGGATCCGACCCACACAGGATCAGTAGCACTGATCCAAAAAGGATCGCTGAGTGCTGTAGTTGTCGCCGTCGAATCCACTGAGGATCTCTGCACAGTCGTTGTCGTCGTAGTCGCAGCCAGCTCTAGGGTTCCCGCACACAGCAAGCTCGTTCGGGAGGGTCCGCTCCACGAGTCGAGAGGCTGATACATCAACTGACACATAGTCCAGATTCGATGTATCCAAAAGTTCTGTATCATCAACAGGAACTCAACGTCGCAGACGGCGCATCAATCGGACGCCCGGTCTGAGAGTTATGGGCTTTTTCGTCTCAGGGGCCCGGTTGGTTTTTAAGAAAAAACCAACCCAAACGTACTCCACCTGCATCTAAACCTCGGGCGTAGTAAGCCAAAATATCTGTCTCACTTAGAAGAATCCAACAAAGTCGACAGCATGTCAATCCAACGTCCGGAGCACAAGATATAAGCCTTTCCGATCCGAGGGCCCGGTTGGTTTCGTGTACGAACCGACCTGGCGAAACCCCACGTACTCAAAAACCTTGATTGCGATATACCAAAACGACCGCATCGATCCAAGGATCGCATCTCCGCTGACGGCGTGTCAATCGGATGCTCGTAGCCCATGATATAGGAAAAATACAGAAAAGTTCCGAAAACGGGGGGTCGGGGCCCGGACCGACCCGGCCCAACCCCCCCTGGGCCGGCCCGAACTGGGTCAACCCGACCCAGGTCCGGGATTGACCTGGCTGGGCGCGACCCAGCCCGGCCGGCGCGGCCCGGCCTGGCCGCGCGGCTGCGCCAAAGGAGCCGTGACCCCTGCGCGGGGGCCGCTCCGTGCCACCGGACGAGGCCAAGGCCGCATCCCTTCCCCGCGGTCCCGCGAGGCCGCGGGACCAACGTTCGCCGTCGTGGCTTCAGCCGCAGTGGGTCTTCCCAGCGGCACGCCGGGCGCCGCCGCTTCCTGGGGGCCGGCTGCTGCCGGCCGCCGTGCAGGCGTGGCTCGCCGGCGTGAACTTCCGCGCACCACCGGACGCGCTCCAGTGCTCCGTTTTGCCTGCGGTTTGCGCCTACGGCTCTCCCGGGATCCGAGCTTTGCTACAAAGGCCTCCAATTTCCATTATGATCCCATTTCTTAAACTTCATTAATCCATGCATCAACAAAAAGCTGCGGAGGGTTGTCGGGCCATGTTTGTTTGGCCCGCACCCTCCGCGTTAGGTGATAACAATTGGGAATAATAACAAACACATGAAAACATAACAAGGAAGAATTTTAATAAATTAAAATTGAACCTAGTTCCCAAAAAAAACTCCCATAAATAAAAATTCCCATCCCACATATAAAAACAAGCACGGATCAACTTGATGATGATTTGATCCGGGTTCTTTGTTTTAGAAGGAAACAACCATGGGAATAAATATTATTCTCAAATAAAACCCCTACCTCATAGTTGTCGTCGGACGTGAGTACTTCGCGGGATTGACCGTCGCGGGAGAAGAGGATCATCGCATCGTGGAAGGGGCGTCACGTCGTCGCGGTACACGGCGTCGCGTCGACGATCTCCAAGGGTTAAAGAAAACACACAGATTTAATTTCACAAATTAAATCCATGTTGAGGATAAAATCTACAAATGAAAATTTTAAAATATCCGTAATCTCCTACCTCAAGCAGTTGATCGAAGATTTGTCACGGGGAAGGAACGTTGCAGAAGAACGTCACGGGAGGAGAATCTTCTGCATTCTTCATCGCCATTCGTCTAAGGCTGGCGTTCTTCGTCGGTGACGATGTGTTCTTCGCGTTCTTCGCGTTCTTCGCGTTCTTCACGAAGGAGGATGAAGATAGAGTTTCTCCAAATCCTCTCAACAATCTGCACCCAAGAAAAACCTGTGTTTGACTTATATTATTATTATGCCAACAATTTGAAAACAAGTGAAAAAACAAACCATTAATTCAGTGAATTAATGGTAACATCTTAACTGTCCAATTAATAAGGGCGTTAAGAGTTTTAGAAAACGCACCAGTTGACTTTCATTAAAGATGAGTTTTCGCGGGTGCGTTACTTAGAGGAAAAGAAATGGTGGGGCTCGTGCGGGCCCCACCTCACAAATATCCTACCAAAAGGGTAGGATATTTTGGGTTCCACCCTATCCGCTTCAACTCAGCTTAAGTAGATTTAAGTGGCTTTATGTGGCTTTATGTGAAATAAAATAAAGTTGTCGCACCACTTTATTTTATTACCATCACTTAACCCCAAAAATTAAAAACCACACCTGAGAAAACACAACTCCGGAAGAGGCTTTTCTAAGAAAATACCGGCACTGTGATTCCATCGGTGCCCTCAGAATTCGATTCTTATCACCGGTTCAAAATTTAGAAAAAACCCGCTCGTCCGTTCACTAAACGTACCCGAGCCAAACTTTGGAAAATGATTCCGGGCACACTAGGCCTCGGAATCATGTTCTCTCAGGAACTGTGTTCTTGTAAAATTCCAAAGAAAATTAAGAAAAAAAATTACCTAAAATTTACGGGTCTTTACATCACTCCCACCTCAGGGCTTTACGTCCCCGTAAAGATACATCATAAACAAGGGAAACAAATGTGGGTACTGAGCACGCATCTGAGCCTCCTGCTCCCAAGTGCTCTCTTTGAGGTTCCCGTGCTGCCATCTGATGCGTACTAGAGGAATCGATCATCCATGTAGGACCCGCTCCTGTCAACCTTCGATCACCACTGGGACCTCTGCAAAAGTCTCTCCATCCTCAACGTCCAGCTCCCCATGGTCAATAATATGCGCCGGGTCGTGCACGTATCTCCTCACCTGAGATACGTGGAAGACGTTGTGCACCCGATGCAACTGAGGTGGTAGAGCCAGGCGATAAGCTACCTCACCGATCCTGTTGAGGACCTGGAATAGTCTGATGAAGCGTGGAGACAACTTTCCTCCTCGGCCAAATCTCTGTAATCCACGTTGAGGTGAGACAGGCAAGAAGACGTGGTCTCCATCCTCAAACTCTAGTGGCCTCCGCCTCCTGTCAGCATAAGACTTCTGCCGGCTCTGAGTTGTCCTCATCCGCTCCTGGATGACCTGGACCTTCTCTATCATGGCCCAGACCATCTCTGGTCCCACAAGTGCTGACTCCCCAGGGTCTGTCCAGCACAAACGAGATCTGCAAGGTCTTCCGTAAAACACCTCGTATGGTTCCATCCCGATGGTGGAGTGGTAGCTGTTGTTGTACGCAAACTCCACCAAGGGTAGGTGGTCCTCCCAGTGGCGACCAAAGTCGAGGACACATGCGCGGAGCATGTCCTCGAGAGTCTGAATGGTCCTCTCCGTCTGACCATTCGTCTGAGGGTGAAAGGCGGTGCTCAGACGTAGTTGTGTCCCGAACACCTCCTGCATCCCCTTCCAAATACGGAAAGTAAAGTGAGCATCTCGATCGGAGACGATAGATGATGGCACACCTTGAAGCCGTACAATCACCTGAATGTAGAGACGTCCCAATCTCTCCACTGAGCCCTGCTCTCTGATTGGTAAGAAGTGAGCCGACATGGTGAGTCGGTCGACTATCACCCAAATGGAGTAATGACCTCTGGAAGTGTGTAGAAGTCCAGTCATGAAGTCCATAGATATCCCATCCCACTTCCACTCTGGGACCTCCAAGGGCTATACCAATCCTGGTGGTACCTGATGCTCTGCCTTCACCTACTGGCAGGTGAGGCATCATGAAACCAACTCTTCCACAGCCTTCTTCATGCCCAGCCACCAGTGTTGTCGTCTGAGATCTTGGTACATCATCGCCACTCCAGGATGTACCGCCAAAGGGGAAGTGTGAAACTCTCTCACCACAACCTCTCGTAAAGCGACTGGTACTAAGGTACGTCCTCTGAAAAGGATGTCGTGCCCTGCTCCAAAGGAGAAACCATCAGGTGCATGTCCTGAGGATATCTGTGCACGCCGTGTCTCACAGTCAGCGTCCCCATGATGTGCCTCTCTGACCCGCTGCAGTAGTGGAGGGGTGACTGTGAGAGACTGAAGGAAAGATGCTCTATCTCTATCCACGAAGGATATCCGTAAAGTGGCTAGCTGCTCTGTCGCCTCCTCAAGCAGCTGAATGCCCGTCCTCCTGCTGAGAGCATCGGCTACAACGTTCCCCTTCCCATGAGTATATACTATCTCAAAGTCATAGTCCTGGAGGAACTCGAGCCATCGCTGCTGTCTCAGGTTCAGGTCCTTTTGAGAGAAGATGTACCTGAGACATTGATGGTCAGAAAAGACTGTAAAGTGCTCACCCATTAGATAGTGTCGCCATGTCTTCAAAGCGAACACCACTACTGCTAACTCTAGGTCATCGGTAGTGTATTTCCTCTCATGAGGCCTCAACTAACGTGATCCATAGGCGATCACCGCCCTCTCCTGCATTAGGACACATCTGAGTCCGGTCCATGATGCATCGCAGTAGACTACGTACCCTACTCCCTCCTCATGCAACCTCGTGATTGGGGCGCTAGCCAATCTCTGTCTCAGCTTCTGGAAGCTCTACTTACATCTGTCTGACCACACAAAGGGTTTCACCTTCTTTGTCAAAGATGAGAGTGGTGTTGCAACTCTGGAGAAGTCTGGCACAAATCTCCGATAGTATCCAGCTAGTCCCAAGAAACTCTGCACCTCCGTCACGCTCTTGGGTGGATCCCAAGCTAGAACTTCCTCGATCTTCGCAGGATCCACTTCAACTCCCACCTTTGAGATGACAAGCCCCAAGAAGTGGACCTCGCATATCCAGAACTGACACTTCAAGAGCTTTCCATAAAGCTGGTTCTCTTGGAGTGTGTCTAGGACAACCCGTAAGTGGTAGGCATGCTCCTCCTCAGTCGTTGAGTAAATCTAAATGTCGTCGATGAAGACCACGAAAAATCAATCGAGGTATGGCTGAAATATCCTATTCATGAGGCCCATGAACACTTCCAGAGCTTTGGTCATGCCGAAAGGCATAACCAAGAACTCATAGTGGCCATACCGATATTTGAAGTTCGTCCTCTACACGTCCTCATCCCTAACTCTGAGCTGATGATAGCCTGACCTGAGGTCTATCTTCGAGAACCACCATGCTCCCTTGAGCTGATCGAAGAGGTAATCAATCCTCGGTAGTGGATACTTGTTCCTCACTATCACCTGGTTCAGGCGACAATAGTCGACACAAAGTCTCAAGCTCATGTCCGCCTTCTTGGTGAACAATATCGGGGAAGCCCAGGATGAAACACTGGGTTGGATGAATCCCTTGCCCTGCAATTCCTCCAACTATACCCGTAGATATAGAAGCTCAGCGGGGGCCATACGAAATGCTGGAGTCGATATCGGGGTTGTCCCAGGGTACAGGTCAATATAAAAGTCTACCTCTCTGCGAGGAGGTAGCCCTGGAACATCGTTGGGAAAGACGTCCGCATACTGATCCACCACTGCAGGAAAACTAGGACTCCACACTTCAACTGCTCCTTGGATGAGGCTAGACAACTGATGAGTGATGGGCTATCCTCACCTCTGTGAGAGTACATCCTGGGCTGTGAGGGCTCCCTTCTCGCCGGTGAAGGTGAACCTTCTCCCGTCGGTGTGTACACATCACACCATGCACCTAATACAGTAAATCCGTGCATGGATTGTAGATAACCAATCCATGCCCAAGATGACGTCGTAAGGCCTTGACGCCACTACAAGATGATCCCAGCCGAAGCTCTCGCCTCCTAGAGTAAGCTCACACTGCCGGAACCAGTGCGTAATCGTCGAGTCTTCTTCCGTAGGAGTCTCTAGTCGTAAGGATTGAGCCAACGGCTCTGTCAGAATCTCCGAGCTCCAAACAAGGGCAGCAGCTATGAAAGAGTGACTCACTCCTGTGTCTATAAGAACTGCAGCAAGGGTGGAATAGACACAGATAGTACCTTGAATCATCTCGGGCGTGCCGTGGTCATAGGCCTCCGCTGCCTGGAGTTGTGTCTGTCTCTGCCCACCAGCTCCCGGTGGCCAGGGTGGACCTCCTTGTGGTGGTGGTGGTAGATCCTCAAAGCGTCACCCACCACCTGCTGCTCGGCCAGCTCCTCTGCCTCGTCCGCCTGCTCCTTGTGGACCACCACGGTCAACCCTCTGCCTCTGCCTGGGTGGCCCCTCAACCGTCTGCTGCTCCTCGACACGGTGGGTCGGGCAGTCACGAGCTATGTGACCCTGCCCATCGCATGTGTTGCACTGCCTGCCTCTCGAAAGACTGGCTCCACGTTGTGTGCCCTGCACTGTTGAGCCAATGTCCTGAGGTCATCTTCGTGAGGGTCTGGTCTGCCTGGACCCTGAGTCATCCGTCGACTGCCTGCTGCAGAAGACTCTGCTACGTGCCGCCTAGCGGTAGGTCTCGCTACTGAAGGCTCAGCAAGGAAGCTCTCGATCAAAAGGGCTCGCTCCAGTACTCCTGCCTGAGTCAGAATGCTGAGGGAGATCAGCGATGCCCTGATCTCATGTCTCAATCCATGCTCAAAGGTCTGGGCCCGGAAGAATTTGTCCCATACCATGTCTGTCGAGTAGCACGAGAGATCGGTAAATCTTGTCGAGTAATGGGGGACCGTCAAGATGCCCTGCCAAAGCTGAAGAAGCTACTGGATGTGCACCGCACGGAGAGTGGCCAGGATAAACTCCGAGCGGAAGAGGCTCTCAAAGTCTGTCAAGAGAAGAGATGCATCATCGTCCACCTGGAGCATCAAGCTCCACCATCGGCCCACTGTCGCGTGCAGTAGGCTCGCTGTGAGGATCACCATGAGGTCTGTTGGTGTCCTCACTAACCAGAAAACTTGCCCCACTACCTCTAGCCAGTCCTCGGCTGCCTGGGGGTCCGTCTCCCCACAGAACCTGGGCAGTCGCTGGCGCTGGAACTCATGCAGTGCACAAAGGAAACGTGTATTGTCAGCGGCTGGGGCTGGTAGCATCGGTGGCTCAGCGGGTAGCGGTACCGCTCGTGCCTCTGCTGTTAAAGGGCCCTACACCGAGGCCTCGTCGCTCGACGAGCTGTCGTCACGATAAACTCTCAGAACCCTAGCTGGCTGCCGTTGTGGGGCCATCCTGAAAGGGAAACAGGTGCTCCATGGTCAGAACAGTATACCTGGTGATCTAACACAAAGTAATCACAAAGAAAACTTGAAACACACATGCAATCAATGTTTTCGTGCATTAAGTCGGAAATCAGAAGTTAGGGTCCTGGTGTACGGATACGTCGGCCGCCGCACCAACACTGGGCTCCCTGTACTGATAACCAAACTCAATACACTTAACACTATTACTTCACATAGATGAAAGATCAGATTCTGTGGTAGAAACGAACTCCTCTGATACCAATTTGTCACGACCCGTCCTCGGGGTCCACGCCGTGAGTACCCCAAGCCCACCTTCCATAGGCCTGGGGCTGGCGACTAGCACCAAGGCGTAAATCCTGGTAAAGGGAAGGAATTGCCTTTGTATGTAAACCACAAACACCACAGATCAAGCAAGAAGTATAAGTAAACACTAAGTAAAACTGAGTACAACAGTAAGTGCGGAAAGTAAGTGGGCCAGTATACAAGCCCAAACTGAAAATAAAGTAAAACTGGAAGGGAAAATAGCAACTGAAAAGTAAATCAGCAATGCCGAGCTATCCACTGGAAATCCCACCTGAAGGGTGGGTACATATAGCCTCCATTGCTCCTCAAGTCCATCCGACCCCTCCGAGTACATCCCGCCCAGTGTTCCAACTCCAGGTACCGTCCTGCTCCGCAAGCCTCAACCACGATCAGCGTTGTCCGTCATCTGCAACCAACACAACGTAGTGCAGGAATAGCCCGTGCAGGGGTGAGTATAAGCTACTCAGTAGGGACCCCGAGACCCCCAAAGGTCTCCCAGAATCCACAAAGGATAATCCACAAAGGAAAGATACAATCACGAAGTAACATCCGACATTGCTTAGGTATATGCCCATACATATACCTAAGTCATCAATTCTCGTACGCTCCAACTTCCGAGCCCAAGTACAACCCAGTCCACACAGGAAAGAAAATCTTAAATCCACATAGGATAGCACAACACAATCCACAAAGGCAAGAAAAACATGATTCAACTCACACAGGTATACTTCTTCATATGACGATAGAGATGATCAGATATATCTACGGATTCATCTAAGCCGTCGGACCCACAAAGGATCGATAGGTACTAACCCACGCAATGACCCACAAAGGATCTGACCCACACAAGATCGATAGTTAACTAACCCCCGCAATGACCCACAAAGGATCTGACCCACACAGGATCGATAGGTAACTAACCCCCACAAAGACCCACACAGGATCGGACCCACATAGGATCTGTAGGCGCTGGCCCACACAGGACCGCTGAGCGCTGACCCACACTGGATCAGACCCACACAGGATTGGTAGCACTGATCCACAAAAGATCTCTAACTGCTGTAGTCGTCATCATCGAATCCACTGAGAATCTCTGCAAAGTCGTCGTCGTCACAATCGCAGCCATCTCTAGGGTTCCCGCACACAACAAGCTCATTCAGGGGGGGGGGGTGTCCGCTCCATGAGCCGAGAGGCTGATACATCAACTAACACATAGTCCAGAGTCAATGTATCCAAAAGTTCTGTATCGTCAACAGGAACTCAACGTCACAGACGACATGTCAATCGGACGCCCGGTCTGAGAGTTATTGGCTTTTTCATCCCAGGGGCCCAGTTGGTTTTTAAGGCAAAAAAAACCCGACCATACTCCACCTGCGTCCAAACCTCTAGCATAGTAAGCCAAAAGATCCGTCTCACTTTGAAGAATCCAAAAAAGTCAACGGCACGTCAATCGGACGTCCGGAGCTCAAGATATAAGTGTTTCCACTCTGAGGGCCCGGTTGGTTTCGTGTACGAACCGACCCGGCCAAACCCCAAGTACTCCGAAACCTTGAGTACGATATACCGAAACGACCGCCTCAATCCAAGGATCGCATCGCCGCTAACAGCATGTCAATCGGAGGCTCGTATCCCATGATATGGGAAAAAGACCGAAATGGATCCGAAAACGGGGGGTATGGGCCCGGACCGACCCTGCCCAACCCCCCCTGGGCCGGCCCGAACCGGGTCGACCTGACCCGGGTCCGGGTCCGACCAGGCGGGGCGTGACCCGTCCCGGCTAGCGCGACCCAGCCCGGCCGGCGCGGCCCGGCCCGGCACTGGCCGAGCGGCTGCGCCAAAGGAGCCACGGCCCCCGTGTGTGGGTCGCTTCGGGTCACCGGACACGGTGCAAGGCCGCGTCCCTTCCCCGTGGTCCCGCGCGGCCGTGGGACCGGCGCTCGCCGCCGTGGCTTCAGTCGCGGTGGGTCTTCCCAGCGGCGCACCGGGCGCCGCCGCTTCCAGGCGGCCGGCCGCTACCGGCCGCCGCCTCCGGCGCCGCCGTGCCGACGTGGCGTGCCGACGAGAACTTCCGCGGACCACCGGACGCGCTCCGGTGGTCCATTTTGCCTGCAGTTTGCGCCTACGGCTCTCCTGGGATCCGAACTTTGCTTCGGATGATTCCAATCTCCATTCCGATCCTATTTCGTAAACGTCGTTAATCCACGCATCAACGAAAAACTGCGGAGGGTTGTCGGGCCGTGTCTATTTGGCCCTCACCCTCTACGGTAGGTGATAACAATTGGGAATAATAATCAACACATGAAAACATAACAAGGCACAATTTTAATAAATTAAAATTGAACCTAGTTCCCAAAAACACCCCATAAATAAAAATTCTCGTCCCGCATATAAAAACAAATGCGGATCAACTTGATGATGAGTCGATCCGGGTTCTTTGTTTTAGAAGGAAACAACCATGGGAATAAATATTATTCTCAAATAAAACCCCTACCTCGTAGTTGTCGTCTGACGTGAGTCCTTCTCGGGATTGACCATCACAGAAGAAGAGGATCGTCGCGTCGCAGAAGGGGCGTCGCATCTTCGTGGTACACGGCGTCGCGTTAAAGATCTCTGAGGGTTAAAGAATACACACAGATTTAATTTCACGAATTAAATCCATGTTGAGGATAAAATCCAGAAAGGAAATTTTATAAGATCCGTAATCTCCTACCTCAAGCAGTTTATCGGAGATTTGTCGCGGGGAAGGAACGTCGCAGAAGAACATCGCGGGAGGATAATCGTCAGCGTTCTTCATCGCCTTTCGTCGAAGGCCGGCATTTTTCGTCGGCGAAGATGCATTCTTCGCGAAAGAGGATGAATATAGAGTTTCTCCAAATCCTCTCAACAATCCGCACCCAAGAAAAATGTGTGTTGGTCTTATTTTATTATTATGCCAACAGTTTGAATACAAGTTAAGAAACGAACCATTAATTCGGTGAATTAATGGTAACGTCTTAAATGTCCAATTAATAGGGGCATTAAGAGTTTTAGAAAATGCACCAGTTGACTTTCATTAAAGAGGAGTTTTCGCGGGTGTGTTACTTAGAGGAAAATAAACGAGGGGCTCGTGCGAGCCCCACCTCACAAATATCCTACCAAGAGGGTAGGATATTTTGGGTTCCACCCTATCCGCTTCAACTCAGCTTAAGTAGCTTTAAGTGGCTTTAAGTAGCATGAAGTGAAATAAAATAAAGTTGTCGCACCACTTTATTTTATTTCCTTCACTTAACCCCAAAAATTAAAAACCACACCCGAGAAAAAGAAACTCCGGAAGAGACGTTTCTAAGCAAATACCGGCTCTTAGATTCAATCAGTTCCCTCAGAATTTGATTCCGAGCACCAGTTCAAAAGTTAGAAAAACCCACTGATTTGTTCACTGAATGTACCCGATCCAAACATCGGAAAGTGATTCCGGGCACACCGGGCCTTGGAATCACGTGTCGTCAAAAACCGAGTTCTTGTAAAATTCCAAAGAAAATTATGAAAAAATATTTACTTGAAATTTACAAGTATTTACATTATGATATACAATTTTTTTATAGAGCATAGGTATCATTATACAGATGTTGAATACAATACTTCCTTAGATTAGTTGGGAAAAAAATTCTTCTGAATTTAGTACCATTATCTATTTTAAACTTCTTTATATAGATCCCCATTTCTTACTCAACTTCTTTTCTAAATAACATGAACATTTCCATAACCCCATAATCATGATTAGTAAATATGATGTTTTTCATCTTGGTGAAATCAATAAAAAAGTGGTGAATTATAAAATTTTTTTATTGATGTCTCATCGGTCAATATAAATCGAAATGAATAAGATCAAGAGGTGTGGTAGATTGAATCTCAACACTCTTGTGACTTTTGATAGTAATCTTCTATTTTTGACAAGAAAAAAAACAACATCATCTCTTCATTGAAATTATAGAAAATAATTGACAACATTATTTTTAGAAAAAAAATCATGTTTTTATGCCCATGGTGGCCAAGTCTTTGGTGCCACAACTTATTTTTATCTTCATCACTCATGTAATAAGAGTTATTAATCTCACAAATCTGAAAGATATTCCCACTGGTTTTTTCAGCATTTGTAATAAATTTTACATCTTTCACACTTTTGATAAAAAAAGAATATTTTATAAAAATCACTTCTTTTCCATTATCACAATGTTTAATTATACTAAGAAATTTATGTTTTATCCCATCAAAAATAAAACTTCCTTAGATTACAACTTCTCTACTTCAATATCATCTGTTCAGATTCCTATGATTTTTAAGAAACTATCATTAACAATGGTAAATAGTCCTCTATCCTGACTATCAACATGTTTAAATATTTATACATCAATATCATTTGTGAGGAACAACCACAATCAAGTATCCATGTTTTATTCCTTTTACATTCATTCAAAATTATCTCAAAAATAAAGGTTATTTCCTTAATTTTATTCTTTATCACTTCCTTTTATGTTCTACCACAAGAAAATTATTTTTAAAGGCGTTTAATATATCATTATACATGATGACCATTTTGATCACATCTTTTACTGACTTCTTCAATACATTCGAATTTATTTTTTGATGTAATGTTTCTAACATCTGGTGTTTTTCCTTTTTAACATCTTGGGGGTCAAGAAAGTTACTCATCCTTCTTCCATTATTTCTTTCACTTTGTTCAAACCTAATTTCAGGAAGTGGAATGTTTTTAAAAAATTATAATCATTTTTCCCATATCTTCCACAACACCATAAAAGTCAATCAAATCATGATTTTCTACTAAAGAAAGATTTTTGACTGAAAATAATTTTTTTAGGATGATAACATATTTCTTCTCTACTATATTCAAGACATGGACCATCTTGACTTTTGAGTGGGTTTTCAAATTTTTTATATTTGATGGTTTTCTCACATCCTTTCTCTAACCAATATTTTCCAACACCTTTTTCATAAGTGAAAATGTTAGAAAAATGAGATGAAACATTATTTTGGGTGAGTGTAAATTTCCCTTAATTATTATTTTGATCCTTCTCAACAATAGTATATGTCTTATCTTTTAGAAATATTTGTTGAAGTTTTCATTCATCTTCCTAAATGTACTTTTGAACTTGAGAATTTTTAATTAAACTTGTTAACATATTCTTCCTTAGCTTACTACTTCTTACTAATATCTCCAACAATTTTTCCATGTTCATAAATTCTATGTTTGTTACATAATATCTCTTGGATATATTCTTCCACCTTTTTAATGATATATTTTATTCCTTAAAAAAAATTCACAATATTTCATCGTTACTACTATTTCATTCTTGAGAGTCCTGTTTTCTTAAAAAATGAAATAAGTTATATTCTGAGTTGATACACTCTATATGATTCTTCACCACCTTCTCTACAATCTGAGGATTTTTTTCAACTTTTTCAATGAATGTTCTCATTTTTTCAAAAGTTTCATATTATAAAGAATTGTTTTTATTTCAGTTTGATTCACCTTTCTTAGTCAAGAAAACTAATATTATTCCCAGTAAAATTATGTTTAGGTTTTTTTGGATGACTTCTTTAATTTAGAACTTTTGTTTCACTTCTTCCATCATGTTTTCTCATCAAAATTATATCAATATTCATAACAACCCGGAATTATATTGATAAAACCTTCCTTCTTATAATTATGTCATATAGTATAAATTAGCTAAAATCACATAGTGGTAACAATATAAATTTTATAAATGAATAATTAATTATATAATAAGTATTTATATAAATTAATAAACCTATTCTAATGTATTTGTAACATGACCTTTGGAATATTAATGTGACCATTATGAATAGAAACCTAATAACTAGAATATTAACCTCACTTATGAAAGTATAAATAAAATATAATAATATAATAAATGAAAATATGTTATATTTATATCATGGAATATGTAAATAAATATTTTAAAAATAAAAAATTAATTATTTATATTTTTTTGAAACTTAAATGTTTATTTAGAATTTTATAAATAATATAATGTATTAAAAAATTATTTTCATTAAATACATGAATAAATTAATATTTAATTTTCTTATTATTATAATATAATCTTATGATAATTTAATCAAAATTTCAAAGTGTTATAAAATGAATTATAATTTTAAAATTTTAATTTTTTTAATAAATGATGAATTTAATTAAAAGTTAAATTTCAAATATTTAGAAAACAATTCTCATAAATTAGAGTCCATTTTTAAAATTCTACATGTTAATAATATCATTTGGGTTAAATTTTAGTATTTCTCTAAAATAGTTGAATTGTTTGATAAATCGTGAATTGTAGTAATGTATTCTATTTAACAATTACATTATATTTTGAGTCATAGATGATGTATGGATGATGTAATCCCACAATGTCAAAATATAATTCATTATTTAATATATTTAGAGTATTTAAATAAATTCTTTATATTCTTAAGATAAAATTATTACAAATGAATAAAATAATCAATAAAAACACTCTTCTCCTACACTATATGTAACACCCATTGGTACCTCTTCTCCTAACACCCCAAAAGACTAAATATTGTACAAATTATACAGCAAATAAATTACAAAGTCTATCAAACATGTCCATAAAAAATTTTTACCAATAAAATATCAAACTCACGTTCATTAAGGGGTTTTTAAATGAGATAAATTCAAGAGGTAAAAACCTCCTTCTTTTTCTTTAAACTTATTTTCAATTTATTTTCTTTTATTTTTATCTTTGAACCTCTCTTTATCCAGGTGACATGATAACTCCAACATCATTTATATAATTTTATTTTATTTTTTTAATCGAATAACCATTCATCAAAACTATCTTCCTCCCCTTTTTTCTAAAAATTAAAGCATCCTCTATGATGTGTCTATTTATCACATTTCAGGGATGAAAAGTTTCCAATTTCCATTAATGCATTAAAGGATGTACATAAAACCATTTTTATGGTTAAAACAGATTATAATATATGTATTAAAGATTATATAATGTTATTTAACCACTATATATATATAATATTACTTAATAAAACAATACTACTTTTTTTTGACCCAAAAAATTCTAAAATAATCTAAACATATATCATTAACATTTTATCTAATGAATCAACCTAGAATATATAAAAAATTGTATATAATATAATTTAATAATATTTAGGCTCAATAATACATTATATTCAATTTCTATAAATCTATTCTTACTTCAAATGATATTCCATACATCTATACAATTAAACCAATCATGAAAACCAAGGAAATGAACACTCCCGAGATGATTAAATTATATCTTATAACATATCAAAAAGGTGATAAATAAACTAAATAAAATTATAATAAATAAAATAAATGTTATATAGGTTATTAATAAAATTATCAATTATTCTAATTTTATTATCCAGTACATTAAGTAAAAGTTTATGACACTTTCGAACATATGGTAAAGGATTACTTCTAAACCCTCATTTTTTCATTTGGGTTACACTTTCCCTCAATTTACCCTATTTTAATTATTAATTATTCTTATTTTATCATCCAAATTTTTTTAATGTCCTAAAAATATTCATTATTATCAATTATTATTTATTTTAAGTGGAATTTCTATTTTTATGAGGATCCCTACTCAATTATTCATGATAAGCAAGCCTAATTAAGAAAAACATCTTTATTTCTTACCCATTTTCCAATTCACTCTATAATCCATTTTAAGCCACCATTATTTTTCTAAAATAAATCATTTAATCAGAAATACTATATTAGTTCATTTCATGTTTTATGAAAACATATATTCCTTTTCCTCATTAAATAATCTTTAATATTTTCCTTAAACCGTACTAAAATGTTTCATTTATAATGTTTCTTAAACATTTTTTTTACATTTTTTCACTTCAATTAGACAAAATTTAGCATGATATATTCATATTTACCTTATTAATGTCCATGTCTGATTTAAAACCATTATTTCATGGACACATTTATGATAGCCCGTTTTTTTATGCAGGACATGATTATGATGCCCAATTTTATCCATGGGAAACCCTTAGGAAATATTATTCATGTGGAACACATATTCATGAACATGTTATGATGTGTGTTCTCATATAGAACTTCAATGCATTAGGTAATGTTTATTTTTATGATACTTCATAGATAATGGTCTTTGTCGTTAGCCTTGACACATACTCCTCCATGTGCAATGGTCTTGGTGGTTAGTCTAGACTCATGCTCCTCCATGTGCAATAATCTTGGTAGTTAGCATTAACTAATTCTTATTCAGGTTATATGTTGTTTACACATTTCAATTATTCCATGTTTATATGATCCCACGTTCTATATGATATGATTCCAAATGTTTATTCATATTTAATTCTCTATTTATGTCATCATGTTATAGATTATAACCTATGTTATATGCTTTATTCATAATTTTATTCAATTACAAGTATTTTTAGCTCAACCCATTTTTCATGTATTCCACCATGTTATCCTATAATTATATAAGGGATCAAAGTTTGTTTTAAGATCATTATAAATATTAAATAAAATATTCTTTTATTTTGATTCTGTGTTTTCAGTTTTATGTTCCTAATATTCAAATGACACTAGAAAATATGATCCATGATTTTTTTGAAGGCTAGTTATTCTTAAAATCATGTAATAATATGTGTATAATTATATAAATTTTATAGTTGGTATCATAGTATGATCTAGTTATTTTTGGATATTAGTACTAGAATACATTAGTAAAAATCCTAGAGATAATTCTATCACCATGTGTAACTACGATTAAAACTTAAGAAATCACAAGTTAGAATATTATATTTATTTAAACATTTATCAATTTTATGTTGAAAATTTTTTTTACAATATTTTTAGTTAATTATTCAAACCCTGTAATTTTATTTTATAGTTCTTAGTTAATGGATGGAAATAGAAGAACCCATTCCAATAATCTATGTGATAGTCAATGTCGTGATTTCCCTAATTAATTTAAAAATATAATGGGAATATGTGGTCAAAACATGATGGAATTACTTTCCAAACTCGATCATGTTGTGAATAATAACTATAATTTTGTGGAACTCCTTTTTCTCCTAAGAAAGTAGAAGTTGCATTAAAATCCTTTATGCGAAAAAGGTCTCCCCTATTTAGTGGATCTTATGACCCCCTTCTTTCTGAAAAATGGATTAACTCCATTGATAATATATTATAAATCTTTTAGTGATTAGTATAATAGAATGTTTTGTTGGTATTCTATATTTTTGATGGGGAAGATGATCAGTGGTGGAAATTGATCAATAACATGAAGTCTAAATAGGGAATTGATTCCATGGATTCAGAAAAATTCAAAAAAAAAAATTTGAATAAATAATTTACCCAAACCCTTCATCTTAATATAGAAGGAGCATTCCTCAGACTAAATTAGAAGGAAGATGAGTCTATCGTGGTGTATGAATCAAACATCCCAACACGTGAAACAAACACCTACAACTTTATCATAAACACTAAAAGTAAGGTGGATCACTTATTTAGTGGAATAAAGCTGAGTCCATAAAAAACATTTATGATTCGAGACCTTGATACCTATGAAGAGAATTTATGTTGTGCCCTTAAAGATGAAATGGAGATCGAATACTCTCAGTGGTCTAATGGGATTGGAGATAAAAATCAAAAATTGATATTTAATATTGGAGTATAATTAGATAAATCCTATTATGGAATAAAAAACCATCCTCCCATATGTTGAAATTGTGAGATGATGTATCCTTGGAACTATCAAAAGGAAACTATGAAGTGATTAAATTGTGGATGAATGGTGTATCTAGCTAATAAATTCTGAAATAATATGAATAATACCACTGATATGGATGAAGAAAGGATGTTTTACATCATCACTAAACCTATATTGAAATTTTTCAAGTATAATTGACATGTGAATTATGTGAACCATTGCCATCTTCCAATGGTTATTGGAGCCAATAAACAACAACAACATCCAAGGCAGTATGGAAGGGCTTATTCTACAAATACTACGGTGGTGGTGCCATAAAATAATGTGGTGATAGGTAGACTGGTTATTCATTCAAGAATATAAAACATACTATTTGATTAATGTTCCATGAATTTTTTAATATCTAGAAATTTTAGTAGAACTATTCAATCCCCACCTTAGAATATGGTTGTTGAGTTATCTTTGAAAAAAAATGGATTAATTATTGTAACCAAAGTATATAACTATTACCAATTAAATTCTGGACTAAACCTCCCAAAAAACACTGTATTAATTTTTTTGGAGTTTTAATCTATATTAGGCATCGATTTGTAGTATTTATATAATGACAACATCGAGCATCGGGAAAGAGAGATCACTCTGCACATCCTAAGGTATCCTAAAATTCTATACAATTCTAAACAGTAAGATAAATTTCAATTTTAATAATCGTCTCTGCTGTGGATATTATTTACTTATGATAAAAAATACAAAACTCAAAAGAATGAGATAAAGAGGATAATCATGATTGAAGACATCATCATTGTGTGGGACTACACTGAAGTATTCCCTGAAGAGTTTTTTGGTCTTCCTATTGACCAAGATTTTTATTTGTCAATTTAACATATTCCATGATATTTTCATATAATAAAGAAACTTTATATATTGGCCACTATTATTCAGGAATAACTAAAGAAGTAGTTACATTATAATTTGGAAATGGGTTTTATATGCTTGAGTAGTTCACTATGGGGTGCCCCATTTTTCTTCACCAAAAAGAATGGTAGATCAATAAATAATTGAATTCATTATCATGAGCTCAATAAAATCATGATAAAGAGGAACTATCACATACCATAGATATATGAATTGTTCAATCAACTACATGGGGCCAAGTATTTCTCTAAGGTGGACCTTCGGTCAAGATATCACCAATTAAAGGTAAACAAACTTGATATTAGAAATAATTCTTTTCGAACAAGTTTTGGACACTATGAGTTCATAAGGATTCCATTGTACACACTAATTCTCCAAGAATATTCACGGACATAATAAATCTTGTATTTAGATGTTGCCTTAAAAAATATGTGGTTGTATTTATTTATGATATTCTGATATATTCTTGAGTAAAGAGGAACATGAGGAGCATTGAATACTATGATAATGAAATTTCCAAGGGATAAATTTTATGAAAATTATCATAAATGTGCGTTCGGGGTGGAGGAGGTGTCATTCTTGGAGAATTTTATCACCAGAAAAAAAGAAATATTTGTTGACCCTTCCATGACAAAGGCAATTGAGGAGTGGCCCAATCCAATGTGTGTAATAGATATCTGTATTTCCCTTGTTCTAGATAGGTATTACGAATTATTTTTGAAGAACTTATCACAATTTCCAAACCTAATAAAAATTGTGACTTATAAGGGAGTAATGTTTTTTAGGTTTAGTGAATGTGAGGAGTGATTAAAAGACTTGAAAATGTGGGTTATCACTGCACTAGAACTCATACTACCAAAAAGTGGGGAATTATATTTGGTATGCATATATTTATAAAAGAAGGTCTTAGGTTGTGTACCAATTAAAAACAGACAAATTGGTAGAATATGCATCAAGGAAGTTAAAAATCATGAGAAAAACTATCCCACTCATGATCTAGAGTTGGTGGTTCTTATCTTTGCATTGAAAATATGATGAAATTATCTTTGTGGTGAGAAGTGTTCGATATATACTAATCATAATAGCCTAAAATACATGTTCACAAAGAATGAAATTAATATGTTTTAGTGAATACTATTAGAGCTAATCAGAGGCTCTGACTGCTCAATCCACTGTGATCCTGGTAAAGAAAATGGGGTGGAATATTCTCTATGTTGAAAGGATATGTCATCTTTATCAATTATGAGAATTAAGAAGGATTAAATATTTATATACCTACAATGGTTGGACATATGGATAATTGAGGAAGGAACATAATAAATCCATTATCAAATGGATTCTAAAAATAAATGATACTCAATGAAATTATGTGGAAATTTATACAAAGGTGTTAGAAATCAGAAATGGGAAATCCTCATTGTTGAAAATGGATGAAGAATGAGTCATCAGATTTTAGTATTGATTATGTGTTCCATCCAAACTAGAGATAAATAAAGATCTTATAAATGATGAACATTGATCAACCCTCTATATTCACCCAGGGGGCACAAATATATATCTAGATCTCTGAGGGAACAAATTTTGGGACAATATGAAGAAGGATATCACTAAATATATATCAATGTTCATGGTATATAAGAAAGTAAAGGCTGAATAGAAAAGACCAAAGGGATGCTATAACCATTACCTTTACCCACACAGATATGGGAAAACATCACCATAGACTTTATCACTACACATCTAAAGACATCCATAGGAAACAATGCTATATAGTTTTTTTGTGGATTGTATTATAAAGAAATATCACTTTATCACAATTATAGAGGACTTATCACTAGATCAACTTGCACTAATATACATCATAGAAGTTATAAAGATAAATAGAGTACCACTACAAACTGTATCTTATTAAGATCTGATATTGACTTCTATGTTTTGGAAAAGTATCCAACATGCTTTAAACATTGAGTGAAACATTAGTACGGCCAATTATCATCAAACTGATGGGCAATCTAAGGGTGCTATTAATTCATTGAAATACATGTTTATGTTGTGTTTAAAATACTTCAATGGAAAATGAGACCAATATATTATTCTAGTAGTAGACACCCGAAGCTTGACGTATGTGGACATTACATTAATTTTGTGGAATACTTACTACATAAAAAAACACACACACAAGGATCGTAATAGTTTAGTGTCTTTGGAAACTCGGAATATAATCTTTTAATCGTGGTGAAAGATCATCAACATCTCCCATAAATATCTTCCCTTTTTTAACCTAAAAACATTCTTTATATCCTGGGGAAATGAAAACATAAAAGGGTGAGCTCAAATGCTCAGTAAGGGTAACCAAAAGAAATATCATTCACATCATATTCATAAGAACATAACATTTTGGAAATATTAACCTGCAAAAGGGAGCATAATTTCATAACATGGTATAAATCATAGTAGTGAAATGAAATCCCAATAATCATAACCTAAAACATGAAACTTTGTGGCATACACACATAATCATATAGAATCATTTCTTATTAGTCAAGACTCATTTCCAAGACTATCTTAGTAGACAAAGTCCCTTTCTGAACCGAGTTCACTCATCGTTTCAGTCCTGTTTAACTGAACCGGTATAACCTACCGTTCCAGCCATGTCTATCTCATGAGATATAAAATCTTTACCCAATGCATTGGAGGGAGATATAGGTCCCAACCATCTCATAATGATACCATTCTTATATGTTCCACAAAATCATAAATCATACATCAATGCATAACCCATGTAATAAAATTGGATTCTTAAACATCATGACATCATAAAACAATTCATATAAGATAAAGGAATTCATAAAAATATTTTCATCACAACATAATCAAATCCATGTAACAATAGGGATAGAAACAGAACCCTATATTATCGTAGATGGAAAATAATTTTGATAAAACTCTTGAACTCCATTCTTGAGGAAAATATTCTTCTACTTCAAAAACATTTTTCTTTTCTTAACATGTCATACAATTTTAAACTAAAAGAAGTTGATTAAAAATAAACGTGAAATTTTTTAAAGGAATCTTCTTGGAAATAATTTTTTAAAAATCCATTCATGCCGTATAAGTTAAAAAAACATTCTTCGTACTTTTGTCAGAAAAGTCAAAAAGCACCTCGTATGAAGAACAATAAAAGATTCCTTTCATATATTTTACTAAAAACTCACCGAAGGGTAATATTTGATTTAAACAATTGTATGTGGATGGAAATAATATTAAATATTGAGGAAACATGGATGTGGATGATAAAATACAACCTAGTAAATTCCAAAGTATAAAAAATCTCGGATAGAAATGAGATTGTTATATTTCCCTTACCTTAGGTATGATTTGCTTTGTATGTGTCTGAACCTCCTATATAATGATTTAAATAATGTCATTGACTTATTCCAGAATCATAATCATTGTTATGATATCATATATGGTTCACTTATGGCTTTATATTACCCGTTCTTTTGTAAATTCCATGTTAAAAAGCGTTTTGGGTAAAATCGTTTCATTTGTTGTCCGTGTTTTGACTTTAATTATTCATATGATTACTTAGACCATGATTAATTAATTCCAGAATATAAAAAATGATTTATATATAATATATATTCATAATATATATATATAATAGATCAGTAAATGGAAAGAAATTCACTGTTCATGGAGACGGTAGACCGTACGTACGCATGAACACTGTTTTCTTTTCCTTATTGAGTTGAATGGAATTAAGTAGATGACATACATATATATACAGATTAATCCAGAATCATTATTATGTCATATATTTCATTATTAATAATTATATATATTTTATAATCATTCATGATTGGTTAACGTGGAGAATGAATCTCATCGCATCGTGGAGACGGTAGTCTATACGTACGCACGAGCGATGATATCGTTCTCATGATCGTGGAATTTTATTGGAGTGTATGTATACTATTTCAGAATCAATATCACTTTAAAATAATCATATATAGTTATTATGTACACCATTATACCCATCCAAGTATGGTGGTGGGGGAGAATAGATTACACCACGGCTTGGAGACGGTATTCCGTACGTACGCACGCGCGGTGATTTCGTTTTCCGTAGGATGGATAGATGGTGAAATAAGGTTTTTTCATAATTATAATGACATATCGGTGTATAAGTGATACTTATTTTATTACTTCATAATGAAACAACCTAATAAGAAAAAGTGGAAGAAGAAATAATGATGAAATAATCTGTAACGGACATTACCTCTTCTTTGAAGCGCCTCTTTGAGATCTCCTTGTAGGGCACCAAAATTGGTCTTTGAGGAAGAACAGAACCTCTAGGATGTTTCTAGGGAAGTGGGGAAGAGAATTTGTCAGGGGTTGGCCGAGCATTAAGGCTCAAATTGGTGTGAGGAGGAGAGGGAGGAGGTGCCCTTTTATAAGGGAGGAGAGGGGCTCCTTTGGAAAAACTAAAAATATTATTTTATTATAAAGTCAAGTTCGGTTTTAAATAGCTCCAAATTGATTTATTTCAAATATAAGGTAGGTATGGGTCTAAATAATCTCATCCAATAGATTTTAGACAAGTTTAGGTTCCTATTTTACCCTTATCATTTAGATTTAACATTAAGTTAAATAATTTTACTTTTACCGTGTCTTCTTGTGTTCTTATAATATAAGGTTAATAAACTTAATATAAAAAGCCAAACGAACCCCAAGTTGTTTCTTATTAATATATATAACCTTATATAAGTCATTTGGATGAACCTTATATTTTTAGGAATAAAATAACAATTAATAATATAATATTTATTTTAAAAACTATTTTATGTCAATTTTGACACTATTTAGTAATTGATTTTTGTGAAAATCATAACAGAGTGATTAGTTATAAATAAGTTAATTAAATAAATAATAACATGTCACATTAACATATAAAATTAGTTGAATTCATAAAAATTCTTAAATTACATTTATTTGGGTATTTATAACATCAATTATGTCAATATTTAATTAATAAGATAATTACTGCATCATCTTTGTGTCATTATAAATGATAATTATTTAATCTATAAAAATTATAAATAAATTCCTATGATTTAGATAATTGTATTAGCCTTCTTGAGACTATTCATGTTCGAATTCTCAGGATGTTTTTCACTAAATTAAAATTATTATACTTATAAGATTTAAGAAAGTTACATGTTGTCACATTCATTGGTTTTAATAATTATTAACTTATTTTCATGGAAAAAAGTCCATTAAATGAATCTAATCCGACACTTAGGTGACATTGGTCGACTTTTAGTCATCCAATAAGATTTTTCCAAGTGTTAAGGTAATTTTATAATCTTATTTTTACCCTTAATTACCCGATTTACCTTTAACTATAGTAAATAAAATTTACCATAGTTACTATTCACAATGCCCAAAAATAAAAAGTATCTTATTAACATAATTTGGACCCACTTATTTTAAATATGGAATCCATTTTTCCAAATTCAGTACACAAAATTTGCAGAAATTAAATTAAAATTAATCTCGTTGTCGAAAGAAAACGGGTTTTTCTTTAAAACATTGCAAAAGATTGAATTGATTTAACCTACGATTTCAAGGTAAAATCAATGCTAATGACATACATTATTTTAAATGGTAAAAATATATTCTATTTATACTTTAGAACCATTAAATATTATAATTTAACCACATAAGATATTACGATGAAAAAAGTTGTTTATAATTAATATGTAGCGTGTTTTTACTATTCATTAAAATATGAAAGTCACAGAATAAAATGAAAATTTTATCCGAAGTAAATTTTTATTTCATGATTCCAAAGAATAATTTTATTTTGTCAAATGGAACTTATAAACATTTCAAAAACTAGATTTAAAGTGGGTGCACCATCAAAAGGCGGAAAAACTGTATTTTTTTAAAAATAATTATTTCACCCAAAAAAATTATTTTGTTCTTATAACATGTTCTAGAAAATGTGTAAGATGAATAATAATGTTATAAAACTAAAATTTTAGTTAATAATATTCATAAAGTTTAGTTCATAATAATATTATAATAATATATCGTTGTATAGTAACACCCGGTATTGCGTACAACACACGCTATCGAGGAAGGTCGCGAGTGCGTGTTATGCAAGCCAAGTCAGGGTTGCATGTTGTGAAAGAATCCATAGTTGTTTTTTATAACATAATCCAACCATATTTCATTTATACATTGAATATATATATATATATATATATACTCAGTGTTGTGTATAATAACTATTGTCAAAATTGTGTGTAACACGATCTAAGAATAGTGTTGCGTATACTGCAAGCTAATACGGTATTGTGTATAGCGCAAGGTAATCTTGGTGTAGCATAAAACACAAGACATTAATGAAATTAAAAGAATATTTTTCATAAAATCTTGGGGTGTTACATTCTACCCCCCTTAAAATGAATTTTGCCCTCGAAATTCGTCTGGGTTATAAATGGTTTACTATTAAAAAGTTTGTTTAATAGAAACCCACATCGTAAAAAGGAATACCAAAACATGGCTTTAAAAACTAAAGTATGAAATGTAATAGTTACCCAAATTAACTCATCACTGGTTTTCCACGTAGGAGAACATAGGTGAAAATATGGATATGGAAGAAAAATCTAACCATCATGTTCTGATGGAGAGTGGTAGAGAACATGGCTATGGAAAATCCAGCAATCCCAAAGCCATAAATTTGTGACGATCTAAAGTACCATCTGATTCATCAGATATAAGAGCACTAGGACAATATTATTGGTTTTCAAGATCATTTCCCTAAATTTGATGAAATTGGAATTAGAAGAAATAATTTCATGATTTTTGTATAGTCTCACCGTTGGTCATTCTTTGGACAATTCCCACTTCATCTCTTAAAGAAATGAAGTTGAATTTTTCATTCGTGATGTGTTAGTAGATCATGTTATATAATGATGGGTCATTCCATCTGTCTCAAACAAAAGGTTAGAAAATTTTTCAAAAAAATACATAAGTCCATCTATAGTGAGATTAATCATATATGGTTCCTAAAATTGACTTATACTTCATATATCATACTGCTTAATATAATAAAATTAGTTTCTACTAAATAGGGACTTCCTGTAGGCCAGTGGTAGGTGAAAAAGTCCAGTCGCACTTCGGTTGTGGGTTCGATTCCCACGGCCTTGTCCGACGTGATGGGTGGTCGCCCATCCTGCAGGTTGTCCTCTTTATAAAACTATATTACTATAACATCCCATCACTAATATCGAAAAAACTTCTATCCTTAAACAATACTAACTTATGTCTGACATAATCCATTCCAATCTTTAGGTTTATCCATAATACTGCAGTCCACTCTCATAATATAGTGAAAACGATTACCAGAGATTTAATACCATCGTTGATCCCCATATATCATAAGATATGTCTTGTTGGTCACATTCCAAACATTCAAAGGCCTTAATCATGTATTCTCTTGAATACCCATTGAATCTTAGTGAAAACATGAATGTAGTTAAAAGTTAACACTTTCCACATACCAAAATCCTCAAAATTATATATAGTCAAACCATGATATCACTTAGTCCTTATATCAATCATGAGCTCATGAATACTATCAAACATATTAGATTCTCTTTATCCCTTCATTATGTGCATATCATCTGCTTTCCAAAAATATTTCAATCACTTTTCATGGTTACAGATGCCATAAAATTATTGAAAACCACAATAGACCAAAACATAAATATTCCAATATTCCACGATACTATATACAACATTATTCTGGAATCCCATTACATAAACACTTAATCATTCTACCACATCGTTTTCATATTCAACATCGCCAATGGTGATCTCATGTGACTTCCCTTTCTCCTTTTCCTTAAGTGGTTGCTCATGATGATCATCGCTATCCCTTGGATTAGGGCATTTATTAGCATAATGCCCCATTTCCTTACACTTGAAGCATTGAAGTGTAGTAGGTTCATTCTGTGTACCCATTCCTTTGTTTGCATCATTAGACATCTTCTTCCCATCATTGCGGCATTCAAATTCCTGATGACCTTTCTTTCCACATTTGAAACATTTACATGTCTCTTTAAGACAATCTCCACCATGCTTCTTTCCACACTTTGAGCATAAGGAAACATTCATCTTCTTTTCACCATTATTCTGAGATTTCTCATTGAACTCCATCTTTTGTTTCTTGTCAAAACTATGAGATGGATAAGTAACACCAACTTCCATTTCTTCCTTGATAGCACAGTGCACCATTTCTTCATAACTACTCAAGTCTCTTATGGTTAATGCCCTTCGATGATTTGGTTTTAAGCCACTGAAGAATCGATCAACTTTACTTTCAGGTTGGATGATAAATCCAGATGCATACCTTGAAAGCCTTGTAAAATTCGCTTGGTATATACCAACATATTCATCATCCTTTTGCTTTAGTTCAAGAAACTCCTTCTCCATCTTTGTTCAAAGAATACGAGGGAAGTACTTATTGAAAAATAAGTTCTTGAACTCGTCCCATTCCATGGACTCAATTTCATCTCTTTTCCTTGTATTCTTGATAAGATTCCACCATTGATCAGCTTCACCTTCAAAACAATATACTGCTAAGATGACTTTATCATGTTCAAAACATTGAAGAACTGAAAATATCTTTTCAGTGGTACTGATCCATTGTTTAGCAACAAGTGGAACAGAAGACCCACTGAAAGAAGGTGGACGTTGCCTCATGAAGGACTCAATAGAATATTGTTCCCTTCTCTGCTCATTTGGAAGTCCAGAATGATTCATAGCTTGTGTAAGTATAGCAATAATATTTTTCACTCCATCTCCCATAACATTTGTTTGTTCAAGAGGACAATCATTATATTGTCCATTTCATTGATCAACACGGTTCCTTCGGGTTCCAGCCATCATCTAAAACCCAAAAAGAATAGTGTGAGAGGACAAAATCATGCTAGGGAAAACAAAATAATAAAAGGGGGAGTACCCTTATTATCTAACATCTTAGGTTTAATTCTAAGATCATTAGCTCAATTTTAGGACTATAACCTATACTTATACTTAACCTTAGGGACATCCCTAGACAAACCTTAGAAATACCTCTAGGGATCTCACAAAAGTTATCGCATCCTAGTTTCCAAAGGTTGACTAAACCTTTCCTTTGATACCAACTATAGAGACCCGAAGCTTGACGTACATGGAAATTACATTACTTTTGCGGAATACTTAGTACATAACAAAAACACACACACAAGGATTGTAATATTTAAGTGTCTTTGGAAACTCGGAATATAATCTTCTAATCGTGATGAAAGATCTTCAACATCTCCCATAAATATCTTCCCTTTTTTTACCTAAAAGAGTTCTTTATATCCTGGGGAAATGAAAACATAAAAGGGTGAGCTCAAATGCTCAGTAAGGGTAAACAAAAGAAATATCAATCACATCATATTCATAAGAACATAACATTTTGGAAATCTTAACCTGCAAAATAGAGCATAATTTCATAACATGGGATAAATCATAGTAGTGAAATGAAATCCCAATAATCATAACATAAAACATCAATCTTTGTGGCATACACACATAATCATAGAGAATCATTTCTTATTAGTCAAGACTCATTTCCAAGACTATCTTAGTGGACAAAGTCCCTTTCTGAACCGAGTTCACTCCTCGTTTCAGTCATGTTTCACTGAACCGGTATAACCTACCATTCCAGCGATGTCTATCTCATGAGATATAAAATCGTTACCCAATGCATTGGAGGGAGATATAGGTCCCACCCATCTCATAATGATACTATTCTTATGTGTGCCCCAAAATCATAAATCATACATCAATGCATAACCCATGTAATAAAATGTGATTCTTAAACATCATGACATCATAAAACAATTCATATAAGATAAAGTAATTCATAAAAATATTTTCATCACAACATAATCAAATCCATGTAACAATAGGGATAGAAACAGAACCCTATATTATCTTAGATGGAAAATAATTTTGATAAAACTCTTGAACTCCATTCTTGAGGAAAATATCCTTTCTACTTCAAAAACATTTTTCTTTTCTTAACATGTCATACAATTTTAAACTAAAAGAAGTTGATTAAAAATAAACTTGAAAATTTTTAAAAGAAGCTTCTTGGAAATAATGTTTTAAAAATCCATTCATGTCGTATAAGTTAAAAAAACATTCTTCGTACTTTTTTCGGAAAAGTCAAAATGTACCTCGTACGAAGAACGACAAAAGATTCCTTTCATATCATTTACTAAAAATTCACCGAAGGATAAATTTTGATTTAAACAATTGTAGGTGGATGGAAATAATATTACATATTGAGGAAACATTTATGTGGATGATAAAATACACCCCAGTAAATTCCAAAGTATAAACAATCTCAGATAGAAATGAGATTGTGATATTTCCCTTACCTTAGGTCCGATTTGCATCGTATGTGTCCGAAACTCCTGTATAATGATTTAAATAATGTCATTGAATTATTCCAGAATCATACTCATTGTTATGATATCATATATGGTTCACTTATGGCTTTATATTACCCGTTCTTTTGTAAATTCCTTGTTAAAGAGGGTTTTGGGTAAAATCGTTTCATTTGTCGTCCGTGTTTTTACTTGTAATTATTCATATGATTACATAGATCATGATTACTTAATTCCAGAATATAAAACATTATTTATATATAATATATATTCAGAATATATATATATAATAGATCAGTAAATGGAATGAAATACACCGTTCATAGAGACGGTAGACCGTACGTACACATGAACGCTATTTTCTTTTCCTTATTGAGTTGAATGGAATTAATTAGATGACATAAATATATATACACATAAATCCAGAATCATTATTATGTCATATATTTCATTATTAATTATTATATATACTTTATAATCATTCATGAATGGTTAACGTGGAGAATGAATCTCATCGCGTCGTGGAGACAGTAGTCCGTACGTACGCACGAGCGATGATATCGTTCTCATGATCATGGAATTGTATTGGAGTGTATGTATACTATTTAAGAATCAATATCACTTTACAATAATCATATATAGTTTTTATTTACACCATTATACCCATCCAAGTAAGGTGGTGGTGGAAAATAGATTACACCACGGCGTGGAGACGGTATTCCGTACGTACGCACGCGCGGTGATTTCGTTTTCCGTAGGATGGATAGATAGTGAAATAAGGTTGTTTCATAATTATAATAACATTTCAGTATATAAGTGATACTGATGTTATTACTTCATAATGAAACAACCTAAGAAGAAGAAGTGGAAGAAGAAATAAAAATGAAAGAATCGGTAACGGACATTACCACTTCTTTGAAGCGCCTCTTTGAGATCTCCTAGTAGGGTACTAAAATTGGTCTTTGAGGAAAACCAGAACCTCTAGGATGTTTCTAGGGAAGTGGAGAAGAGAATTTGGCAGGGTTTGGCCAAGATTGAAGGCTCAAATTGATGTGAGGAGGAGAGGGAGGAGGTGCCCTTTTATAAGGGAGGAGAGGGGCTCCTTTGGAAAAACTAAAAATATTATTTTATTATAAAGTCAAGTTCGGTTTTAAATAGCTCCAAATTGATTTATTTAGAAGCTAAGGTGGGGATGGGTCGAAATCCTCTCATCGAATAGAATTTAGACATGTTTAGGTTCCTATTTTAACCTTATCATTTAGATTTAACATTAAGTTAAATAATTTTACTTTTACCGTGTCTTCTTGTGTTCTTATAATATAAGGTTAATAAAGCTACTATAAGAAGCCAAACAAACCCCAAGTTGTTTATTATTAATATATATAACCTTATCTAAGTAATTTTGACAAACCATAGATTTTTAGGAAAAAAATAACAATTAATAATATAATATTTGTTTTAAAAACTATTTTATGTCAATTTTGACACTATTTAGTAATTGATTTTTGTGAAAATCATAACAGAATGATTAGTTCGAAAAAAGTTAATTAAATAAATACTAACATGTCATAGTAACCTATAAATTCTAAATAAATTCCTATGATGTTGATAATTGTATTATCCTTCTGGATACTATTCATGTTCTATTTTTCATTAAATGTATCACTAAATTAAAATTATTATACTTATAAGATTTAAGAAAGTGACATGTTGTCACATTCTTTGGTTTTAATAATAATTAACTTATTCTCATGGACAAAAGTCCATTAAATGAATATAATCCGACCCTTAGGTGATATGGGTCGACTTTTATTCATCCAATTAGATTTTTCCAAGTGTTAAGGTAATTTTATAATCTTATTTTTACCCTTAATTACCCAATTTATCTTTAACTATAGTAAATAAAATTTACCGTAGTTACTATTCACAATGCCAAAAAATAAAAAGTAGCTTATTAACATAATTTGGACCCACTGATTCCAAATATGGATTCCATTTTTCCAAATTCAATAAAAAAAAATTTCAGAAATTAAATTAAAATTAATCCTGTTTATGAAAGAAAACGTGTTTTTTTTAAAACATTGCAAAAGATTGAATTGATTTAACCTACGAATTCAAGGTAAAATCAATGATAATGACATACATTTTTTTAAGTGGTAAAAATATATTCTATTTATACTTTAAAACCATTAAATATTATAATTTAACCACATAAGATATTACGATGAAAAAAGTTGTTTTTAATTAAAATATAGCGTGTTTTTACTATTCATTAAAATATGAATGTAATCAGAATAAAATGAAAATTTTATCCAAAGTAAATTTTTATTTATTGATTCCAAAGAATAATTTCAATTTGTCAAATGGATCTTATAAAAATTTCAAAAACTATATTTAAAGTGGGTGCGCCATCAAAAGGCGGCAAAATTGTATTTTTTTTAAAAATACTTAGTTTACCCAAAAAATTTATTTTGTTCTTATAACATTTTCTAGAAAATGTGTAAGATTAATACTAATGTTATAAAATTTAAAATTTAGTTATTATTATTCATAAAGGCTAGATCATAATAATATATCGTTGTTTAGTAACACCCAGTATTGCATACAACACATGCTATCGAGGAGGGTCGCGATTATGTGTAATGCAAGCCATGTCAAGGTTGCATGTTGTGCAAGAATCCTTCGTTGTTTTGTATAAAAGAATCCAAACATATTGCATTTATACATTTAATATAAATATATATACTCAATGTTGCGTAGAATAACTATTATCAAAATTGTGTGTAACACGATCCAAGAATAGTGTTGCGTATACTGCAAGCTAATACGTTGTTGCGTATAGCGCAAGGTAATCTTGGTGTAGAATAAAACACAAGACGTTAATGTAATTAAAAGAATATTTTTCATAAAATCTTGGGGTGTTACACTAGTAGAGTTATCTTATAATAACATTTTCTACTAGATCATCCAAATGGATCCATACAAATGCTCTTAATTGGAAAAGTGGTAGAACACCACCATAATAGGATGAAGTTGGTGAATGAAAGATGTTGGAACCTGAAATGGTAGAAAAAATGGTAGAAAAGGTGAAAAAAAATTAGTATCACTTCAAGGATGCCTAAATTTGAAAGAATAGTTATGAATATAATCATTGACAAGACCTATAGTTTATTGTTAGAGACATGGTGTTCCTCCTCATATCACCATGGAAGAGGATCTTGAGATTTTGGAAGAATAAAATGTTTAGTCCTAGGTACATCGACCCCTTAGAGATTCTTGATCGCGTCGAAGTTGTGGACAATCTACTAGCACTTCAACTATCCATGTCATAAGTACATGATGTATTCCACATATCCCTATTATGGAATTACATATTGGATCCCTCACTTATATTGAATTCAGAGGTTTTACTGTTGGAACATAATCTCTCTTATGTGGAGCATCGGGTGAAGATTTTAGATCATAGAGATAAAGTTATACACAATAAGACTACTCAATTAGTAAAAGTAATATGGAAGAACCATAAGTATGAAGAGGAAACATGGGAACTGGAGTAAGTAACATAGAATAAAAACACCCACATGTTTTTCCATTAGTTTGTAAAAAGAAATTTTATTGGTGAAATTTGATAAGAGGGGGGGATGTGATGACCTTGAATTATATCAATGAAATTTCACATCATATATTTATTTTATATAGTATAAATCACAAAAAAATATCATAGAGAACCCAATAAAAACTTTATAAATAAATAATAAATTAATGAAGAAGTATTTATAAAAATTAAGTAACCTAAACCAATGAAATAGTAACATGAACTTTGGAATATTAATGTTACCATTAAGAATAGTATCATGGCTAATAGAATAGTAACCCCAACTATAAAATTGTAAATAAAATATTGACATCATAAAAATGAAAACATGATTTATTTATAACATGAAATAAGTAAATAAATGTATTAAGATTGATAAATTAAGTAATGGTATTTTAAAAAAAATGTTTATTTTTTAATTTATAATTAATATAATGATTGAAAAAATTGTTTTTATAAAATAGATTCATAAATTAATAAATTTTTTCCTTATGATTATATGAAAATTTTATGATTCCTTAATTAATATTTTCAAGTGTTATAAAATCAGTTATAATTTTAAAATTGATATTTTTTGATTAAATGGTGATTTTAATTTAAAATTTTATTTATCATATTTATAAATTTACATTCATTAAATTATGTTCATTTTTTAATTCTAAATTTCATGAAATTGTTAGGGTTAATTTTTTGGATTTTTCTAAAATAGTTGAATTTTTAGTGAATGATGATATGCGGCAATTTACATTATTTAACAAAGACATTATTTACTGAGTAATAGACGATGTATTTCTAATATAGTACCATAATATCTAATTATACTTAATTATTTAAAATATTTAGTGATAAGTTTCAAACTATTCATAGTCTTTATCAAAAATAATAAACCAATGTGTAAATTACCTAAAAAATACCCCTCTCCGCTTCTATAAATACCAACCCCCACCACATCTTTTCCTCACATCTCAAAATCCATGAGACTTGTCTAAATTATGCCCAAATCCATTATAATGTTTTTCCCCGCATCTTGAAGCCATTTTATCAATAAAATACAAAACTCTAGTTCCTCAAAGGGTTCTCAAAGCGAAGAATTCAAGAGGTAAAAACCTCTTTTTTTCTTTTTTTTTCTTTTAAATTTTCTTTCTTTTATTTTACTTTCCTAAACTCTCATTACAATAGGGACATGATAAATCCATTATCTTTAATATAAAGTAATTTAATTTAGTTAATGTAACAACCATTCATCAATTATCTTCCCCTCCCCTTTTTTGAAAAATGAAAACATTTTCCATGATGTGTTAATTTATTTCATTCAAGGACGATGAGTTTCCAATTTCCATTACCACCATCAATACTGGTCATAATAAAATTTATGGTTTGAAAATAATATAATATATTAATTATATATTATTTAATGTTATGTAACCATTATATATAATTAATATTAATTAATAAAATAAAACTAGTTTGTGATGATCAAGAAAACGCCAAAATAATTTAAATGGTTATCATTAATGTTTTGTCAAAATAATAATACTCACATTTAGAAATATATATATATATAATATTATTTAATATTATTTAAGTTCATTAATAAATAATAATTTCAATTCTGTACCATTATTCTCATTTCATTTGATATTCCATACATGTATACAAGTAAATCGATCATGAAAACCAAGGAAACTAACACTACCAAAATAATGAAAATGCATATTTTATCTTATAAAAAAGGACATAAATATAACTAATAAAATTATAATAATCATATAAATTTTAAATATGTTCTTAATTAAATTATTAAATAACCTAATCTCATTATCTATTATATTAAGTACAAATGTAGAACACTATCATACATTAGGTAAGGGATTACCTCTGAACAATCATTTTTTCTTTCAGGTTACACATTATCTCTCTTTAACCCAATGTAGTTATTAATTAATTTTATTTTCTAATACTAACATATATTTTTATGTTCAAAACATAGGTACCAACCTAGTTTATTCTTTCCCAAATGTGATAATAAATGTTTTTATAAGATCCCCTAATCAATTTTTTCTACAAAGAAAGTACAATTAAATGGATGTTCTCGATTTCATACCCATTATCAAGTGTAATATATAATATATTTCAAGCCATATTCGTTTTTCTAAAATCACTCATTTTATCATTAAAAACTACCTTCTTTAATTTTGGGTTTTATGAAAAAAAATATTCCTTTTCCGTATTAAATTTTCATTAATATTTTCTTTAAACTGTAATAAAATTATTTATTTCTAAATATTCTTAAACACTCTTTTTACTTTTTCCAGTACAATATAAATTAATTAATCATGATATATTACTATTTTACTATATTAATATCTATTTATTATTTAAATCCATTATTTCATGGATACTTTTATCATATTCCCATTTTTATGCTCCATGACATGATTATGATACCCAATTCTTTCCATGGGTAACCCTTATTCGTGGTTATTCATGTGGCACACATATTCATAAACATGTTATTTTGGGTTCAAAAATATAGTTCTAAAATCAATTAATTAATGTTTAGTCTCATGATACGTTATATGTAATGGTCGTAGTGGTTCTCCTTGATTCATTCTCCTCCATGTAAAATTGTTTTGGTGGTTATCATTGACTCATTCTCCTCTATGTGCAATGGTCTTGGTAGTTATCCTTGACCCGTGATTCTTCCATTTTGTATATTGTTTTGAAATTTCTCTGATTCCACGGTTACATGATCTGATGTTCTCTATGTTATACTTCTATATGTTTATTCATGTTCCATGCTCTTTTTATGCCATCATGTTATGCCTTCTAACTAATGTAAAATGCTTTATTCATATGATTATTCCCTTATTAATATTTTTATCTCCTATATTTGTTCATTTATTCCCCATGTTATATTATGAAGATTCTAGGGTTAAACATAAGTGAGGATCTCATTATGAATATTCAATAATAATAAAAATTATTTAGGATCCATGTCTCTCGTTTTATGTACAAAATATTACAAAGGTACTAGACATCACAATCCATGGGTTGTATTTGAAGGCTAGTTATGATTAAAGTCATCTAATAATAAGTGTAAAAGGCTAGTACCAGTATAATCTTCTCTAACATTTTACATTGGAAAATCCTTAGAATTTTATTTGATTCCACCTCACTCAAAACGTTTTAGATTATGTTTATTTCCATAAATCACTCTTCCACTTTGATAGTTGTTAGATGTAAAAGACATGATTTTTTCACTAAACTCATCTACCTCTTCATCATCAGGTCCATGAGGATAAACATCTTCAATATATTGTATTTCCATTTTTATTATAAAATCATAATTTGTTTCATATTTCATATTATTTTTGAACATTTTCATTTTTCTCATTTCATAAGTAACAAGAATGTTAGGTAGTTCATTAAGAGATAAATCATCCTTATCTTATACATAGAAAATTTTAGAAGAAAATTGGTCTCGAATGTTTCTTAGTTAATTCTTAACAATTTTAGAATCTTCTAGGACATCTCTAAATCCTATGTTGTTTCAAAGAATTTTATTTACTCTGGTGAAGTATTTATAAATTTTTTATTCATCTCTCATTCTAATATCTTCATACTTACTACATTAGATTTGTAACTTTTCATACTTAATTTTAGTATTCTCTTTTAATATAATTTCATATTTTCCCATATACACATTAAGTTTTTAATACTCATCACCTTCTTACAAACATTTTAGGATAAGGACATAAGGATAGTTTTATATCTTTTCAATCAAATTCCATATTTCTCTTATCAACAAAATTAATAAATGAATCTTTTCCAATATGTTGAAAATCAATTGTATCAACATCAACAACTTCATTGAAAAGAGATAGAAGATAAAAATTCATCCTATTTTTCCATCCATAATAATTTTTTTCCATCATATGTAGTAATTCCTATACTATTTACATAATTGATATTATCCATGATAAGGATTAAACAAGGTAACCTTCCCTCTAATACTAATTGAAGTTTCAAATGATTGAATAACAACTGAGAGAGGGGTTGAATCAGTTGTTTACTTTTTATAAGTTTCAATATTTTTTAAAAAATAACCCCGAGAACCTTTTAATGTATACATCATTATCATATTATTGTAAATACTCGTGCATGAAAAAATATGAAAGAAAGTATATCAAATGTTATTTTCATTTTTCAACCTCAATATGAGATTATATATCCTTTACATATTCACTCTTAAGGGTATATATAAATTCACTATTATGAAGAAGTGAATGAAAATTGTGCCAACTCCTATTATATTCCTTCTACCTCTCGATATGAAATATTATACTTTCTATTTTCAATTCTCAAGTGTTTATTATAAAACAATTAATCCAAAATTAAAGTCAAATTAATATGTTAAGTTTTCTCTACAAAATATCATGGGTCTGATGACTCTGAATCTGTTGACCGTTAGTCAGATTAACCTAGCCTTATTGACATAGTACGATCAACTCAATACGATATTCCCCTTCTCAAAATACACTTCTCAAACTTTTCTAAAAAACTCGTCATGATCTTCCTCAATCTAATCGACTCAATACAATCTTCTATATAAAATGTTTCTCAGTAGAGTAAACATAAGTACAGATGATTGATCTTCTAATGAGATCTTTGTCTGGAATAAACTCTCACTTGAAAACTTCAACACTATGCCTTTTCCACTTATGGGAATAGTTTAGTAATGTGAATAAATATTGATTCTATTTATAGGTGACTCAGAAAAGTAAAGGCGAAAAAATTTAAAACATTTCCCACTCTCAAAAAAACTCTAAGGTCTAAGAAAAATTTAATTTTTAGTTTGACCACATCCACTATGAATTATTGAAACATTATCAATATTTATTTGAGATCAATATTCTCATACAAACTAAATTTTTATCATCCCGGTTTAAATTCCTCAGTTTAGCTTCCTCTGATCATTATGATTTACCTTTCTTTCTAATATCATTACAATATGTTTTTCTTTCTCAGCTCATTACGATCCAACTTTCGTTCTATACTAATTACAATCTACTATTATCTGTTATCTCATTATGATCTCCCTTTCTTTATCATCTCATTATGATATAAATTTTTTTCTCATTTCAATATGATCTAGATATCTCGTACTGATCATTGTGATCATAGTATTTTCCTAATCTCATTACGATAAACATCATCATGGGATGACTTATAGGCATCACAATATTATTCAATTAAAAAACTAAACTCTACCTTTTTTTCTTCTCAATAAAATAAAACATTTTATAATATTTACTTCTTTGAAAAACTGATCTCTCATTAATGGATGTTCATTGTCCACTTTTATCACTCTCATGTTATGCATCCAAAATATTATCGGTATATGGAATTTATTTTATATATTGGTTACTGTTACAGATCTGATTGATGTTCCCCGTTATATTAAGTCTGGTTAAAAACCTCATAATTATGTAATTATCATTATAATGGAATTACTCTGATGTTTTTTCATTCGATGATTACCCCACTTAGAAACTTTGGAAAACATAAAACGTTATCAACTTTACACATTCTGACTTTTGATATCTTCTCTGTTTATTACTTTTGGATCTCATCTTCTGTGTTTGGGTTTCAAGAATTAATAAAAAATTATGATTCCTCTATTTATTTTAATTATTTTATCATAAAAGTTTTCACAATTTCTGACAACTTCATGACCAAAAAGGCACTATCTGATTTAAGGTCAATAAATATGAAAACTTTCTAACTCATAGAATCATTATTTTATTTAAAAAATATTTATAAACATTATGAATTCTTCACTCAAACACTTTTTACTTTCTAAAAAACACTATTTTAAATGTATCTTGAACTTCATATCGATCCACCTGATACTGATGGTGGTTATGATCATAGAAAATCATCATTCTAACCAATTCTGCAGCTACTGTTTCTCAGTCTAAGAACCTATGTCTAGAATATTCTATAAGGAAAAACATTATTACGGTAAAAATATTTCTCTCCCTTTGTGTTTGGATTCAAAAAAATTTAGTAACATTCAATTTTCTTATGAGAACTCATTACATTGGACTGGGAAAAATCCTAAATAACAGAAACATTCATTTACAACAAGGATTGTTGTCAAGAATTAAAAAAGATTAATTAAGAAGAATTATCCAAAATTTTATTAAAAACATTTATCATAATCCCCTTATAATATTTAAGTAGTTTTCAAATTAATCTAACTCCAAACAAGAAGGGAGTTTTATTTATGTATAATAGAAGCTACAACAATGATTAAGTAAGTTTCGATTAACTCTTCTCTTTTTTTATTCTCTTTCTTTTTCCCTGCTTAATTCAAAACAAAACATTAAAAGATTATTTAGATATTAATTTATCATTATATTAATTATATTAACCAATTTTATGTTTCATAATTATGATATATATAATTTTAAAAATAATCTTTCCTCCTCTTTCGACAATGTCCCATCAAAATTTGGTTAACCTCTTACAGATAAATTGCCTAATCAAATATTATAACCACCTTCATAGAAGGAAACTATTAATTATATAATAAATATATATATATAACTAAATTTACTCAAATATTATGAAATTAATTTATCTTATTTTTAAATTACTTTAAATGAAAATTGTGAAATCTAAACAAAATGGGAAAATCTAATGAAAACATGATATCAAAATAATTCATGTTTAACAAAAAGAATTGTAAAATTTAATCCAATAATTATAATGGATAAATAGTGTAAAAAATAAACATAATTCCCTTCTGAAACTATTTTTTAATAATACAAATTATATTATTCAAGAGGGGGAAAAGTGAAAAAATAATGTGGGATTTATTTTAAGGGGATTCTCAAACCAAATTTCTTTTCATTAGCTTATCACTCTTTCATGGAATATCCATTGTGGATATTCATTTAATTTACATTAAATATAATTTCATTATTCTTATATTTTCATTTAGGGATATACATGTTTCTATATTGATTATTAATCCAAACACAATGATTTCCCAAGAAAAACATTTCCTTCCAAAACAAATATTTGACTCCTCATGTGTTGTTTCATATCCATATAAAAAAATTCATATTATTCCAAATTAGACTCTCACTTTCTATTTTGGGAAAATAAATGTTTATTCATTAATGTGTTCTATATAAAATCATTAGAAAGGCTATTCATTTCCATGGGTTATTTCATGACTATGATTTTTATATGTTCTATGTGGCATGCATGATTATGTAAATATTATGATGTGATTGGTGGGATCGGAATTATACAACCCTATAATACATAGGATAATTTGATTTATCTCTTGATGTAATGTGTAATATTCATGAGCATGATAGTAATTTTTCTTACAATTTTGATGTTATGATTATGCACATATGTTTTGTGTGAAAATGATTCTCTCTTTGTTCATAACTATGTGTAGTATTTGACCACTATGAAATGATGTTTCATTTTATGAATTTCAACATTCCACTCCTTTATAACACGTTTTACCACATTATGTTGATTATGATTCTATTATTAGGAAATGGTGATGATGTTTAGGCTCACTCATGTTATATTCATTCATGTCCTTTCCTCTCAATAGGGTTTTAGTTCACCTCTTTCTTTGATGCATATCCTCAGGTGATTAAATTTACTAAGGAGAACATGAGATATTATAAGGATCAATAAGAAAGATTAAAATAATTTTTTTTATGGTTTATTATGTACATGTTATGTATGAGCCTAATTTTCCCAAGACACCATACCTTTTGATTAAGGAATTTTATTTCTATTTTTTGTCTTATAATGATGTGATAATTATGAAAGAAAAAATTAAGGTTTTTATATTCAGGGATAACATCTATGTATTCCACCACTACCACTAGACATCTCGTATCAAAATGATCCCTCTACATAAATGGATAAACTCACAAACTAATGGTAAATGGGTTGTGATTTACTATGAGAAATCTCGTCTAATTCTTCCAGTAAGTCCATCTTTCTATAGAAGTATAATATTTTCCCATATACCTATAATCACTTTATTCTATAAAGGTGATAGTATATCTTGGAATTTATTATGAATAGATATTTTATATCAAAAATAGTGACATATAGGGTCATTTTAACTACCAATATATGAAACATGAAATTCTCTTCACTGATTTCAAACTCAAACTTTTAAAAGGATTGAAAAATAAGGTAATAACTCCTAGTTGGAGTCTCTTATGGAATGGTCGGACCAAAGTCTCTATTTTTATCTTATGCAATTAATTAATGGATAAGACAATGAATGAGTAGCTCACCCCTTTGTATATAAGTACTAGTGATTAATTATATAAGATGAATAGATTACCTTCAATCATCTAATATGTAGCTAGATCATATACATTTATAACATATAGTTGAATATTTCTGTAACAACCCAAAGTTTCATTAATTAAAATCCCTCTTGATCTAATTAAATGCGTCTGTATGTTTATATAAAATGTTAACTTCTTTGGTTTTATGTTATGAATTTTGACCATTGCTAATATAGTCGTTGAACAGTGATCACATGATTAGTATAAATATAGGGCTTTAACAAATCCAATTTACTCAGACAAAAGAAGTGATGACCTCATCTAGTAGAATTGCTCCATAGGAAGCCCATTTGTCAGAGCTCGGAATAGAGGTGGCGTCCTTAGACTTTTCTCTTGACCAAGCCCAAGCTGAGCTTCATCATGTCAAGCTCAAACAAGACCGTCTATGGGAAAAGTGGAAGTTGATAGAGATTACCACTCGAGAAATGTTATCTGAGCCACCCCAAGAGTCTTTCACCATTTCACACCTTACCCTTAGGTCTTATGTTGCTTTTTTAAGGGGTTATGTAACAAATCTATAGTACTATGTTCACATACATTATTTTATGTATATAATAATGTATATACATTGTAAATAGTTTTTAGAGTACAAATAGTGTTTTTAGTTATTATTTAATTAAGAATTGTATTTTATTAAAATAAGGTATTTTTGAATTAAATAATATTTTAATATTATTATTAAATTAATTTTTATTAAATATAAATGATCTTATAATTTTCTGAATGCAATTATAATTTTTATTAAGATTTGAAAGCCATTTTTGTCAAAACCTGTGAATTTTCGATAAATGTGAATTTTTATTTTAAATGTGAAAATTAACATATTTAGAAAATTATTTAGATGAAAGAAATGTTATTTCTAGAATCAGGATATCGAAATTATCCAATAGTGAATTTTTCATAATTTTCTGAGACAGTCAAATTTTAGGGTAAAAATTAAATATCATTTAAATATATAATGTGTTTTATGACATCATAATGACCCAATAGTGATGTAATAAAATACTATAAGATTTATTTTCGGCCAATATATGTTTTAACATTAAAATAATGTGATTTTGGGTTTGTTTGACTTACTTTTCAAAGCATTAATGGACCCTTCAAGACTTATTAAACACCTTGTCTTTTTAAATTGTTTTCCATGGGAGTGTGACTCACCTCCACATAAGCAACCATATTATTTTAAGAAGTTTGGACTTTGGCCTTATATAATATTTTTTTCCTCTTCCCTTTTCCAAAAAAACATGGGCAAAAACCAAGGGATGGTTTGTGTTTTGGACTAATTTAATATAAGGGGTCCCAAACCTAAATAATAAAGAATTCCCTCACCTTTCCTATATAAACCCACCCAAGCTCCCACTTCCTCCTCACTAAAAGCCTTTTGAGTTCATAAAAACTCTGCCCTACTCTCTCTAAAATACTCTCAAGGTTCCCCAATCTCCCAAATAGCCTCTCTCTAGCCTCTCTCAAGCCTTTGGAAGCACGCTTCCAAGTAAGGGATTTTTCTTCCTTTCTAATTTTTGTCCAATTTTCTTCATATTGTTATGACCTTTTAATTTCAATTATAAATGATGGGGTATGGTTTCATACCTCCCTAATACTACCCTATTATTTTTTCAATGATGGAAGACCCCTTTCTCTCTCATTAAATGCCTCCCATGTACACTCATTACTATGCCAAAATTCTGAAAGGAACTTCTCTCTCCTCTTTTACATTCAAGCAATACTTTTGTATCATGAATATAAATTCCATTACAATTGTTGGGAAATGTATCTATATTACCTCCTTACTTTCAATTACATGTATATATAGTGAGGAACCCATTTCTCTCTCATCAACCATTTTTATGAATTCTTATGTCACATCGTTACGCAGCCGAAATTGCCCCAATTGTCTAAGCCAATGCCATTGTGTAGTGAATACCATGCCCATTTCTCCATCAAGGGTATTCACAATTATTCATATTTAATTATTTATTGTAAAGTTTCATGTATTTAATTCCACATTATTTTATCATGGAATAAATGATTATGTTTTATGAATCCATGTTTGATGATCCATGTGGCACACTTATGCATGGAATGGAATGTTTAAGAAGGGTGTGCCATTATAGAACTCCAATGCATTTGGTAAAGTATAGTATCATGATACGTCTTGTTCAATGAGTGATTACCCATGCTAATTCAAGTGCAATGACGTTTTACTTGTGCTTCATGTGCAATGAGGATTTATTCATGCTCCATGTGTAATGTGCCTTGGCTCATGCTAATTCCATGTTAAGTGTTGTTGCCATATTTCAATGTTATGATTATCATGCTTTATCATGACTCTATGTCCATGTTTCTCTTGTGCTCTATTTATATACCTAATGTCTAACATGTATTTTACTACTCATGTTATTCCGTGTGTATTCCCTTACTGGGCTTTATAGCTCACCCTTTTCTTATGCATGTCCTCAGGTTATCCCATGCAATGCTAAGTACGAGTGAATGTAGTGGTTTTGTAAAGGTAGTTTTCAATAAAGTTGTTGTATTTCATGTTTCATGTTTTTATGTAATGTTCATATGCTCAAAAGACACTAAACCTCTCGATCTTATCTATTTTATTAGGTGAAGTTTTTTGTAAGAAACCCTGTTTAAGTTTGTATTAAAAAGAAGGGTTGTTATAATTTCCCCATCTACCAGCCCTTTGATCCTAACGTGGACCACCTGGGGGTGGCGGTTGAAGTAGGACATAGCTTAATACTCTACCTGCATCTCCTCTGTATGGTGATCCTCCAGCCCCTCAATCTATTCATCCTCCCCAGTGACAACCATAACCATTATTGGTATAACCTTGATCATGAAGATTCTACTATCATGGAGGTATATCTGTTGTTTTTATACTATATTAAGCATGTCACGTTGAGAAATCATATGTCATGTGACCCCACTCATCATAATAATAACATTTCACATCAGTAAAATAAATAGATCCTTGGTGTGGTACTTGTATTTCTAGTCCATGAGTCAAGTAATGTCTTCATAAATATGTCTTTCCCTAAGAACATGTTGTTTAAAACTCTCATATCATAGTAGATGACTCTACTCTATTATTTCCACCTCTAGCCTTAACATTCCTACACTCGTCTATTAGGAATATCTCATTTAACCATTATATTTATAACACCCCAACATAAGTGTGTGTGTGTATAGATAGACCACCTAGTCATGGATGTCACTGTGGAGTCCCTTACCAAACAAACACACCATAATGTATCCATCACTCAACAAATCAATATAGTTGCACACTAGGTCGATGAAAATTGATGTATATGCCACAATAGTAATATAAACTTATTACCACACTTGTTGACTCCAAATCTACATAGAGTGCATATTTGTAGGACGGTAATCATCAAGGAAGAAGTAATAAAACATCATCCATGAGATCATCACCTCGTAATGGGTTAGGGTGAATAGTCCCCACTAGTTCTATACTTCTCCCATAATATAAGTGGTCATGAGCATAACCACCAAATCGTCACATTTCCTACAAGTTATAAATCTTAGACTAATAACTCAATCATGTAATTTACCCCATGATGGTACATCATTCCACACAACCTAAATTTTTTTACATTGAAACTCATTTATATTTCTTATCCAAGATGAAAAATCATCCAGTCCCACTTGAATAATTGACCAGACAACATTGAGTACAACATCATCTTAGACTATGGGAGGCAGGTCTTCTCATTGCTAGAAAGGATAGGTAACTAATATTAGCGTACTTAGAGTGAAAACCTATTTAATAGTACATTTTATAAAAGAATCATTACTCAACTGGTTATCATCACTACTCTATCTGAGTATCCCAGTTAACTGAAAATGTGATGGAATCATAAAATTTTCAAAAAAATACTGAAGTTAGATGATAATATCCTATAAGATGACTCCAGAAATACATGATATTAAGTTACCATTAATATATGATGCATGTACCATCGGTTTCAATAAAATTTGTTATTTAGTTTATCAAATCAAATGGTAGGTTTTCATTGTCACGTTTTATGGATAAGTCAACTTTTTCCCCATCACATGGTTCCTTATCCTGATAGCTAAATTCAAGACACCTTAGTACCATTACTCCAAGTCCCCAAACTAATCCAAAAAACACATCTAATGATTCATGGAATATAAGAAATTCATATTGCCCATTTTTAATATAATTTCTTGTTTCAATCTATGAGAAATCTAAAATACACATAATATAAAATTCCAAAACTACTAAAAAAATTGAAGATTAATAAACCTGAAAATTCCAGAACCAAGAAGTAAGAACTGTCATATTTAATTTATAAATAAGTATTGGATTGTTTAATAATTAATATATCTTTAAATTATTTCTTATTTGATGATTTTATCGACTAATTTTTTCATTTTTTTCATTTTATCAGAGGATCAAAAGGAATAATCATGCATGAAGTGATCCATGTGTGCTCCGAAATCTGGGAACATCATTGTAAAATAACTGGGAGCTAGCACTATTGATTTTAATCACTTGTGTCATTATTCATTGATCTTTGAATGAATCTCTTCATGAATAAAGGATTTTTAAGGATTTATAAAAGGATTGAGAGGTCGTATAAAGATTGTAACCTTTATTATTAACTGGGTTCTTCATTGGATTATCTCTAGAGATTGAAGGAATTATATCTAGCTTTGTTTAACACAATAAAAACTGACCCTGGAAATTGATATAACTCTGTATTTATAAATGTAAGATATAGTTTCTAATTTACAATTTTCCATTTTCCAATCCCATATTCTTTGGAAAACCCCATTTTTAAAAATAACATATTTTATATTATTATTTCCTTGATGAGCACAATACATGCAGATAAATAAATATCATTTGTTAAATTAGTTAATTAATATATATTAAAATGATATTAAATATATATTATCTAGATATAACATTAAACATGGTCCTTCTATCCTCATAAATATTTACCAAAACATGTATAATGGCTATTTATTTAATAAAAAAATACTACTTCATTATTCAAAAATAAATATAATAAATATTATATTCAGAAAATTTTATAAAAAATATTTATTATTGTTTAACTTGTATATTTATTATTCCAAATAATTTATGATTAAATCTTGATGATTAACCAACCCTGAAATTTTATTAAACCAAAAATTGAAAATAATATTTATTCTTACATGTAAAATTCAAAAAAAATCACTCAAGTTTCTGATACACTTAGTTTGTATCCCCCTAGGCCCCTTTCTTAATTGCATTTGGTGAAACCTCCTAATGTCCAAGTGTAGAATCTAACAAAATTTCAAGGCACCAATATAGAAATAAATTAATTTCACATTGAAATATAACCAGATACAAATTATCATTTCATTATATAACTGGTCATCACAATATCTCTAGTCAAGCAGGTTGCATTTTGGTGTCATCAACATATATTCTTGAAAAATTTTGCTATGAAATTATGGAATTAAACCTACCCATATAACACCATCTATATTTATTTATTTATGATGTAAAATTCAGATAAAATGGCTCAAGACATCAGCTTCTATTTAATAATAGAATGAAAAAACAATTTCTGGTATTATTCATTATTGCAATATCACTCATGACTTACTCAATGTATCCTACTTCTCCAAGAGCATATGTTTTCAGAGTAATTATAAATATATAAAAGTTAAAAACTCATGATATACAATAATAATTATCATAATTTATAAGTACCAATACATATATACATATATTGGAACATCCAATTACCCACATAAAGATGAATTCTTACTCGTGGGGTGTGTTCTCATAATATGTTGCATTGAAAATTTCCAATGGTGTACACCATGGTAAAATGACTCAAAGTTCTATGAGTCTACACCCATGATATCCTAAATCAATTTAAACTCATCAAATGATAAAATCCAACAATATAAAAAAATGTAAAAGAAATTTAATTTAACTTTTGGGTTCTAATCAAAGAGGGGAACTTCTATAAGTTTTTAGTGTGACAGTTGCTCTCAAGACATTACAACATACAATAACACATAGAAAAAAATCATTTTGTGATAGTAATATAATTATTATTTAAAATAGTGGATATAGTTAATCATAAATAACATGTAAGTTGGTTATTGGGAATTAACTCTGATATACTAACACTTATACTTGAGACAACTATTAACATACTTTATTTTACTAGTTTTCATGTGATACTAAACTTTTATTGAGATAAATATTATTTCATGTGGTCTTACAAGTTCTATTAATAAGAAACTATAGTCTCCCAAACAACAACTCTAAGAAAAATATCTCAAGAGGTGATACTTTTAGATTATGTTATTTATCTATTAGTATGACCTTAGCATCTTTGTGGGAGCCACATTTATAGTATTATCACAATATAATGTGATAATACCTTTATTCCTATTCCCCAAATCAATATATATAAAACTTTTTTATATCAAATTATCTTATTTAACTATATATGAATCTTTTATATACCAAGAATCCATTGTATATTTGATGAAAATTGGTTGCTTTGAACTCTTTTTTCTCACAAATCCTCTATTGAAATTGAATACATATCCTGAATGTGACACAAAATCATTATAATCTTTATAAAAGATAAAAAAATTATATCCCTTGATGACTTGAACCCCATATTCTCCACACACAAGGGAAATTTACTTTATATTCTTTAGATTCTTAATGATGGCCTTAAAAACCCAATTTTGTTCACCTATGTCGTTTTGATATTAACCTATAATTATTAATGCATAGGAAATATCAATCCTTCTGAATAACATGGAATATATGATTAATACTATTATAGAAGAGTATTGGATCTTACTCATTATATCACTTCCTTTCGGTGTATGAGGACACATTTTTATAGAATGATCTATACCATGTCACACTAGAATTAATCCACTCTTGAATTATTTCATATGAAATATCATTAGTATATGGTCAACATATGTACATTGACTTCATCCAACTAGCCTCTTGGATTTATCAAAAATGATCTTGATCCCCAAAATGTTGGATGATTCTCCAGATCCCTTTATGGAGAAACACTTATTCATATAATCATTAACTGATTATATGACTCATATATTTCATCTATTAATTAGTATCTTGTTGACATATACTACTAAGAAAATTACGTTATTCCAACTGAGTCACTTGAAAACACTTGTATCACATTTATTCTAAATAAAACAAAATTATTTTGTAGATTCATCAAACTGAATTTTCCATGATCTGGTTGATTTCTTCAATATATAAATATAAATTTCCGACTTCTATACCTTTTTGGAATTACTTAATGACACAAAACATTTTAGTTTTTTCATATTTACATCATTATAAACTTTCCTATCAAGAAAAGTAGTTTTTACATTCAATTTAAAAATCTCATAGTCTCGGAAAGTTGCTACTGCAAGTAGAATTCTATTGGATTCAAACATGGATACCATAGAAAATGTTTCATCATAGTCAATTCATTGATGATGTTTAAAACCTTAATCCACTTTTCAGGTTTTATTGGTATCCCCTTTACCTTTGATGTATAGTTTTTTCTTGAACATCAATTTTCAACCTATGGGTGTTTCTTCAACCAGTGGATTGACCAAAACCCAAACATGGTTCTGATGCATGAAATCAATCTTAGAATTCATTGATTTCCACCATCTTATATCTTTAGAACTCTTTAAAAGATCCTTTTAGGATATATAATCATCATTTTTAATCAATAACGAGTCCCCATAATTTATGAAAGGAAAACCATAAAATTTTGGTCTTATGACCAATCTAGTCCTCCTACATAGTTATTATTTTTCAAGAACAACATATTCTGAGGGGACCTGTTGACTTTTTTTAAAAGCCACATGTTTTTATCTTGATCATCATATTCATTGAATTTATTCTCACCCCACTTATCCTTCTTTATTTTTTTCTCCACAATCATTAAAAAGTTATTTTCTTGTGACTATCACTTTTTTATCTTAGGGTTTGTAGAGATAATGATGAGTTATTTCCATAGGATACCATATAAAAATATACTTTATTCATTGGGGTTCAGTTTTTTTATGTGTTTGGACTTAACAAAATATTTTTATCCCCATTGATGAGTTTGTAACAAAACAAGTTTCATTATTCTTTATAACTTGAAGGTAATTTCATTTTCTTCTTTTTTTGGTAATTGGTTTAATATATATACTATAGTGTGTAATAAATATACCTGAAAGGATATTGTAAGAATAACATGGCTCATCATCTCCCTAACCCTATCAATAATGGTATGGTCTTACCTTTAAAAACACAATTTCACTATGGTGAGTATGGTGGAGTGAGTTGAGATTGAATCCTATACTCCCATATATTTTTTATGAACTCTTGATTAAGATATTCACCACCAAAATAAAATCAAACATTATTTCTCTTACTTCAATGCTGATTCTATGCATCATTATTTAATTATTTTAATTTTTCAAAGGAGTCTAACTTATATATCATCACGTAAATATAACCATTTATACTAAAGCACAATTAGATGTTATGAACTAGTAATGAAAACCTCGATCTTATAGTAATAATGGTCCACACTCATCGATGTGTACCAATTCTCCTATATGGATATTTCATCAAGTCCACAAAATAGTGGTTTAGATATATTTCTTTGTAAAAAAGAATGCCATATTTCAAGTGGTTTTAGCTCTAATCTCTCAAAATAACCTTATTGATATATCTTTAATAGATGTTTCTCATTTTAGTGAACAAGATAGATATTTCATAATTGAGTGTTAAATTTATAATGTGAATTTTATTCATTATCAATTTCTAATATTTTGTTTCCATAATTTAATTCTTGAAAATGCAGCTTTAGCTTTCTACTTCTTCATTAACTTGCTGAGGTTCTTCTTCTAGTGGCCTAGATATCGACATTAAAAAAAATACCACATTTTATTCCTTTTCTTACCATTGGATATTATTCTTCGTATAAGGATGATGCTTGGGATCCTTGTTTTTTGAATTATTCATAGGGCACTTTTCCTTGTTCTTACTATCCATACTCACTATAAGAACCATAGGTTTTCCACACCCCATGTCTTAGTCAACATAGAGAATCAACTTAAGAAGTTATAAAAGATTCATTTCATTATTCATTATATTATTTTTTGTAATTAAAATAGAAAATAATTTCTATGGTGAGGGTGGAATAAGATCTATGAATAGATAATCGGGGATCCTAAACCCAATGATTCCTAATAGCTCTATGTAGTTGATCATCTTGACTACATGAGTCTCATCCATAACAAAATCTCAAAACATGGATGTGAATAGTGAATTAGATATATCAAATATCATTGTCTCGTATTCAATTGATTAATATCATAAATGTGGGACAGTATTTTAAATTATTTCATATCATTCTATTTATATAAAAATTCACTTTAAATTAAGCATAACATAAAACATTTGACATCCATGTTATCATACCAATGTTTTGGGTAGAGAATTCATATTACTCACTAGCCTATATACAATTACTAAAAATTTAATCTGGTGAAAAGGATATCCTAATATTTTAAAGATCACAATGGTGTATTTTATGTCATGTGGCTTTATATTTCTATAATAATTATGAAAATAAAATCAGTATGTTAGCTGGATTATACAAATTAGAAGAAAAAATTAATAAAATTTCCACTATTTTTTTGAAAACCAAATATACATACACATTTTATTTGGAATAGCATTATACATGGATTTTATATTGGTAAGGATCAATATTACCTTTATAATAGCCTATACATGGTCCAGATAAGTCGTTTTATGAATTTTAGGTAGGCATAACCTTCCAACTGCATTAAATTATAGCTCCTCATTCTGTGGAGTGGAAACCACAATATTGAACACCTAGATAAAATGTTCCCCAACTCTTTCCCCCTATTTACACCAATTTCTACTTAAAAAGTCAACCCTTGATGTGAAACATGTTTAATTTTACCCAAAAGCTGAGCTAAAATTCACAGATAATTGAAAGTACCCTAGTATGGGTTGATAAAGCACATTGAACTATTTTTTGGATTTTAACGTATGTAGAGTGAGGACATACTAAATTAATATTTAATTAGATATTTATCATAGTTATGAATTAATATTCCATTTTAACATTATTTCATGGTTGTTACTATTAAGTGGATTTATTTATGTTATTAACCATGTCGTGATAACTTTACACAAAATATAATTATTTAATTTTATTTTTTATGCCTTCTTAATTAATTTTTTTAGTATGAATTCCATTCATTAAAATAAATAACTATCTATGAAACTAAAAAAATGAAGTGTTTGGATCGTGAGATTTATATAATAGTTGGTTTATATAGATGATGATAAACTAACTCAAACCCTAGGGGAATAACACCATAAACATGCACCATTTCAAGCTACTACATTCCTCCTATGATCTTTTAGGTATCCTGGATTGGTTTTTCCTCACCTATGAACTTGAACTACGTAAAATCACTTGGGAATCCCATCCATTACATAATATTTACCTGCACGCAGGTTAGGGGAACCGAAGGAGTGGTTTGAGGGGTTTATATAAATGAATATATGTGTATGCAATCCTTTATATAATAAGAGGAGGGGATGACACACAAGATATACTTTTAATTTAATAATAATAATAAATTAAAAGAAATAAATCACACAGAGAGAGGTATGGTTTATACTCATGATTACCCACACAGAAGTAATGAATATTCATTTTCAGTCTATTTATAAATTACTTAAATTCATTCTTTAATTAATATAATCTCCTAGAATTAAAATAACTAATATTTTTATTAATAAAATAATTTAATTAACCCTAAGTCCATTCAAACCGACCTATAATCCCCATCATCAATTTTTTTAAAAGATAAATTTTTTTATTTTATTTTAAATTAAAAAAGTACATAATTGTACTAGGAAGAAATGGTGCACACCTATCCAAATAATTTAGTATAGTCCTTTAACTATGTATTCACATTGTATCCATTATATAATATGAGTCCTAAAATTAGAGGGCATGAATTTGTTAACAAATCACAGAAAATCATATAAAAATTTCAGGTCAGCAAATGTTATTAAAGAGCATGGATTATAATATAAGTAATGACCATAAACTATTGGTAGTTAATAATTCAAAATGGAAAGTAATTTAATGAATAATTAATTATTCTATCATATAACATGTACTATCAAATAGATGAAAACAGAAGGCATAAAAATAGGTTTAATAATAATTTTAATTTTTCTCTCCATATTAAATCATTTAAATGAGGTACGATAGGTTACACAGTGTGTATTAAAGATACATTCCATGTAAATACTTCGGTCCATGCCCACAACACACTAAGGGATCAGTTCTATTTTTCACCTGTAAACATGCATAGGGTACATGGTGTGTATTCCATCTTCATTTTGTATCACCTAAAAGTTTCACAATTTTACAATCCCCATGTCATGTGGTAAATACATGACACATCTTAGACCCCCTTGTTTTCATATATTAAAACATGTGGACTACATATCATGTAAGACAATTACTCAGTGCTTAATTCAATAAAAAAACATGTTGGTGTGGCCTGGTCAACCTGCGGTGTGCATTAAATGTATTTATCATATTGTTAATATATTATAGACAAATTATAACATGATTCTCCCTATTTCATTGAACAAGGGTACTTGAAATATACTTTATATCCACACGTTGTGGACTATTATGTTTTCTCTCCAGAACCATCAACATCTCCTAATGGGTTATTTATATGTTATTAATATTAATTTGAATTTCTTCTTTGTTATATTAGTAAGATTGAATAAGGGAAGATAATAATTTAAAGTTCATATTTTATATAATGAATAATCCAGATGTTAAAATGAAAAAAATCAAATTATCGATCAATGGTTAACAAGTAATTACAAATTAGTCATTTGATCACTCTAATACCACATCAAGGTTATGAGTGCAGGGAAAGAACCAATTTTGTATGGACTATAAAACCCCGAGTTTTTATAATAGTTTTTTAATAAATTAAATTTAATTGATGACTTTGGCTGTATGATACCCCATGTTAATCTTGTGCTACACACAAAAGTGGATTAACTTTCATTACACTCAACATTAAGTTTCTATGAAACATCATTTTATTATTTCAGTAATTTAAACAATACAATTATAACTTAGCTATAAAAATAATAGGTATGAATAGGATTAACTGAACTATGAAATTATGGATTGCACAAAATTAGTTTACCAGTTAATAACAAATTATTTTAAACCCCTTTTTAAAATAAAATGATCTGTTTTTTCTGAAAAATTCTTTTAATGTTCACATGTGTGTTTTATACCAATAAAAAACCAATATCATTGAATTTTTGTAATGATATATATATATATTCAATATAATTTATTTAACAATAATTTTATGTATTTTCTAGACATGATATAAGAACAAATCCAATTTTAGGTATAAAAGAATTATTTTTCTAAAAAGGTAGTTTTGCCACCTTTTTTTGGCGTACTTGTTTCGATTATATTTATGATTGGTTTTAAAGTATAATTAGATTAAATTTTTATCATTTAATTCAATTTATTTCATTTTATTAAATTTAATATTTAATTTGGATATAAAAAAATTTTATCTTTTGGATGTTTTTATTTTTAAAACTCATTCTCTAAATCTGTCAACGAGATTAATTTTTAATTTATTTCCGAATATTTGGTTTTTTGAGTTCTTAAAAATGGATTCCAAATTTGGAATCATGAAAGGATCTATCGTGGGTGCTTTCATATGATATGTGATTTTTGGGTACTTAGGTGCAGTAGAGTGGCTGTGCAAGGTCATATCTCAAAGGATGATGTAAATTTGACAACATATTAAAGGTATTTTGAAAATAAAATTAAAGTAAAGAAAAATAATAATTAATAGAATAGGGGTTGTTTATCATTTATTAATCTAGAATAATTTTTCTGGAAGAATATTTTATTTTATTTTATTTTTTGAAATGAGTTTCTATTAAAATAACACAAAAAGAAGATGTTTTTTAGAAAATATTTAAAAGCCGTAATCGATCAAACTCTACCTATTCACTCAATTATTTATCATTATAATTTAAATTAACATCCAATTAATTATAATACTTTAATTTTTTAACCCTCAAACCCAATAGAATTTATCTTAACCACGAAGATGAAATTACTTAAACCATGTGCTAGCTTCGGAACATGCAATTGTAGCACCCTTATTTGATTGATGTTCAAAATCTATGTTTTGGTCATTTGTTAGTTATAGCACATATCCACTCTATAAATGAGAATTAATTCAGTTTAGGGATTATATTCTAACTCTAAAAATTTATCCTTTATGGTCTCTTATTACCGATTACGATCGCACTCTCAAAATTTACACAAATTTTAACCTCGCGTGTTTTTGTGTCAATTGATCAATTTCTTGACTAGGTTCATTTAAATTGAAAAATAAATTAATAGATAATATTGTTAATTACATTATCTCATTTATTCTATATAAATTAATTAATATGGTAAGAGGTAGATCAATTACTAAAAGAGCTACTCTTCTATGGGCGGTGTTGTCATCATAGAAACGTTTTGTATGTGCAAAGGTTTAGAGAGTGTAGAACCCAATCTCATTTCTACTCTTGATTACATACCAATTATTAATATTAAGGGAAAAATAAATTTGAACAAAATATAAGAAAATATAAGAAATAAAAAATAATAAAGATGTTTATTTTGAAAATTCAAATATTATAACATGAAGAAGAAGAAGAAGAAGGATTTGATGAGGGGATCCTTCCTTCAAGATCTACCCATCTTATAATGGTTGCAGACATTGAGTGAAACAAATTATAATCTACCTTAAATATCCAAATTCATTTACTAACCCTGACAAATTAGAAAAACACCAATTTATGGATTGTTGGGTATGCTAGGTTCAATGTGGTTTCATGTTTGAAAGTGTAATCTAATACAATTTTTTTAATCCAACATTAACTGCCCATTTTACCACAAAAACGAGTGAATCAGCTATCCTTCCATAAGGGTGATTTTTTAGAAATTACTTCTTACAGCTCCTCTCAAAATTTAGGACTAAACAAAAAAATGATGAAAAAGTTATGTCCCAAATACAGAAACAATGTCCAATCTAGAGAGTTCATCCCAACTTTTACTTAATGACCCATTTTCACCAACCAAATGCATGATTTAGCTCTAATGATCAAACTGAAAGTTGTATCCCATTATTTCAGGAACTTATTGAAAAAAATTTAAGTACAAATAATTCATATGAAAATATTTATTTCTGAAATTCTAGAGTAAATTTTAAAGGGTAAAACTGAAATTTTCAACAAATTTTCTAATGAATGATCTAATCCCAAATATTTCATAAATGAACCCATTTACCACAATACGAGGAAATTATATCATTTATTATCAAACAATTATTCAATAAAAATGTTTTTTATTAACTCCCCCTTACTTATCCTTTTTCATTCCTGGGGAAAACCTCTTATCATGTATTCGAAAAAATTGTGACAAGATATGCATATTCAAATTTCTCAATACACAGTGCAAATATATGAAAATAATTATACCATCAAGAGTCAATATATATAAATTTTAAAGTTATTTTCTCATAAATTGTTTAAAAACAAAATCTTGTGATATTCATAACACTAATCATAGAAAAACGATTCATGGGTCTACCATGACAAAAATTCTTCGCGTGTGTGTGTGCCAACCATTCCAATCTCATAAATCCACCCTTTATTCAGTATATTTAGGTCATGTAAAAAAATTATTATTACCTGGTTTAATTCACTGAACCTTTTCTACATTCTTTTGCAATTGAATTTCAAGATCCACTCACATAATCATTCCCGAACGTCAAACCTTAAGCTCTAAACCAAGATATCACCATATGTTATACATTTTATCACTCCCATCATTTATTATTATTATTATTATTAAGTTACACTTAGAAAAAATCTCACACTCAACTCTCTACCCATTTTTGATCTCCTCATGACACTAATTGTAATAGTTTTAACAATATCAAAGGTTTATGAAGAGTTTTTTTTGACCTATCCAAGACCCAATCCATATTTTTTTGAGGGTGTATAATAGTCGGATAATAGGTACACATACATAGGTCATTTTGGTACAATAATGAAACTGATCAGAAGAAAAATAAATGTATGGATCAACCAATTAATTTTTTTACCTAGCATGCCTGTACCTTCAATTTAATATGAAAATTTTTTCAAGTCATGGTTGAGTGAAAATTTGTGTGGAGAAATCAATTACACAATTTACCATGAACAAATATCACAACTAATGATGTCAGAATCTAAAAGGTTTTATAATGACACAACCATTCATTATATTGAAGACTTTATGTTTTATAAAAATCAACCCTTGATAATGAAATCTTACTCAAGATTATAAGTCTACCAATGAATTTTGAAAACCTGAATTTTCCATATGTCTCACATGATAATGTTACATGATATATTTGTTTCTTTTTTATTAATTTTTTTTAATTATAACCTAAAACATAATAGAAAATACACACAAAACACACAAATGGAAATCCTAAATATCTACCAAAAAATGTAGTCCCCTCCCCCACACTTAAAATATTGAATTTTCCACAATGTGGACCTATGAGATGACATATGCACATGAAATATATAATTTTAAATAGAACAAATAATATATAAGTGAAAGGGTTAGGAATAGCCAGATATGCTTATGTGATTATGGGTTCATGCAATGTAATGAAATTCACTACATCAGTTGGAAGTCCCTTAATGTATTTCTTCAAACATTTCCCATTGACTGTAAACCTCCTTCCAGTGTCCTCTTGTGTGATCTCCACTACACCATAAGGAAAAACATTAGACACAATATAAGGACCTAACCATCTGGAACGCAACTTACTAAGCATCGACTTCAGTTGTGAACTATAGAGAAGGACTTTCTCTTCAACATGAAATTCCCTTTTCTGGATCATTTTTTCATGTTCTGTTTTGCATCCTTCCTCTAGAGACTTGAGTTCTCATATGAAGATACTTGAATCTCCTCATGATCATGAATTTTCATCTTCTTTTGAATTCCATCTTGGGCCAAATCCATGTAAGATTTATTTATATCCCAATAAGATCGATGTTCAACATCCACGGGTAGATGATAGGATTTCCCAAAAACAATCTGAAATGAGGACATACCAATGGGTGTCTTGTATGCTGTCTTATAAGCCCATAGCTCATCATCAAAGAACTTAATCTAGTCCTTCCTATTAAGATGAACAATTTTCTCCAAAATTTGTTTCAACTCACAATTTGAAACCTCAACCTGGCCATTTGTATGGGGGTGGTATGGTGTTGATGTTTTGTGTGTCACCCCATACTTTTGAAGGAGTGAAGTCAAATTACAATTCCAAATGTGTGTCCCTTGGTCACTAATGATGGCATTTGGTACTCCAAACCTACAAAAAATTTGTGTCTTGACAAACTCCATTACAACATGAGAATCATCAGTCCTATTGGCCTTACCCTCCACCCATTTACTCATATAATCAATAGTGACCAAAATATACTAAAAACCAAAGGAACTAGAAAAAGAAACCATAAAATTGATGCCCCATAAATCAAAAATCTAACATAATAGAATGAGTTTTTGGGGAATCTCGTGTCTCATAGAAATATTCCCAATGTGTTGGCAATGAGAGGATGACTTACAAAACACTTGGGAATCATAGAATAAGTTAGGCCAATATAATCCAAATTCTAAGACTTTACTAGCTGTTTTTTGGGGACCAAAGTTTCCACCACAAGCAAGTGTATGAAAAAAATGTTAAACAGACTCAAACTCATGATCAAGAACACAACATATAATAACATAATAACTTAACATGCACCATAGGTATCACTCATCCCAAACATAAAATCTTGACCCACTCTTTTATTTGTGGACTTAATGATTCTTAAAATTGGGATTTCAAAGGCAACAAGGTAGTTAACTATATCTTCATACCAAGGATATATACCTGAGATGGCATAAAGTTTCCCATTGGGAAAGTGTCTTGATGTGGTACTCAGTCCAAGGTGTCATCCTCTAGTGTGTGAGTATGCCTAATCATGTGGCATACCACAAGGTCTTCTAACCCATACTTTTCTTTTATCTTAATATAAAATTCTTGAAGAAGGAGAATCCATTGGATAGTTCTGGGATTTGCTTCTGGCTTCTTCAAGAGGTACCTCAGAGCTACATGGTCAGAAAAAAACAACTTTAAAGCCCAATAAAAATGAACAGAATTTATCTAAAGAAAATATAACGACAAAAAACTCATTTTTTGTGGTTGTGTCATTTTATTAGGCCAAATACAATGTCCTCGATGCATATGATATCATATATTAACATCCATCCAGCCTATAAGATAATACATCTTCAACTACGAAGTTAGAGGCATCACACATAAGCTTAGAAGGAAACTCCCACCGTCGGGGCTGCATGATCAATGGAGTGGTCAGAAACTTCATTAGATCATAAAAGGAAGTCTTGAAATAATCATAAAACACAAAATTAGAATCCTTTTGAAGTAATCGCGACAAATTAAGAGCAATCTTAATAAAATATTTGATGAAGCGCCGATAAAATCATGCATGACCTAAGAAATATCTAACATCCTGCACACATGAAAGATAGGGTAAGGATGAAATAATATTTATCTTAGATCTATAAACCTCTATCCCATATTTTGACACTACATGCCCTGAGACAATTCCATGGTCTACCATGAAATGACACTTTTCAGAGTTCAAGACTAGATTCTTCTTAATAAAACGATTCAAAACCATTCCCAAACTATATATACAATCATAAAATGAAAATCCATACACTATAAATTCATCCATAAATACCTTCATGCAGGACTCAGTGAAATCTAAAAAAATACTCACCATGAATCTCGGAAAGGTACCTGGGGAATTGAAAAGTACAAATGGAATATTTCAATAGGAAAACATAACGAATGGAAAATTTAATGGGGTCTTATCCTAATCCTATAGAGAAATATGAACCTGAAAATATCCTGAAAATCCATCCAAGATACAATAGTTTGTTTTCCTAGCTAGTCTCTCAAGAATTCGATCAATAAATGGGAGGGGAAATGGTCTTTGCGAGTAAACAGATTTAGTTTTCTATAATCAGTTCACAGAATCCAACTGTTTTGTACCCTCATTAGAATTAACTCATCTTTAACATTTTTAAAAACAGTAAAACCACTTTTCGTTCGTGCAACCTAAATTGGACTCACACACTGGGAATCAGAAATGGGATATATTATACCTACCTCGAGTAAATTTTCAACCTCTTTTTCAACAACTTCCAAAAGAGTTCGATTCAGTCTCTATTGTGGTAGTCTAACTGCTTTAGCCCCATCCTCTAAAATAATCTTATTCGTGCAAATGGAAGGGCTAATACCTGATATGCCATCTAAGGTCTAGCCAATTTCTTTTTTTTTTCTCCCTCTAAACATTCAAAAGTATTTATTCATGTTCAAAAGGGATATTGTTAACAATGATAGCAGTTAATTTCTAACCACACAACAAGTATGATTATTTGATATTTGGTGGCAATGGCTTGTGTTCTAGTGTACGGAGGTTGTCTATGTATGGAGACATCGAAAGAACTAAAATATGTGCACAATGAACATTATTATCAGAATATACATCATCAAAATTAAGGAATAATGCATCCAAACCATCAGCATATTCAACAGCCATGTCATAATCAGAGTTCACATGATCAGAATCAAAATATGAATCCTTTTCAAAATCAAATCTAATAGTTTTGTGCATTATAAACAGGTGTGGATGTTCTATTAGATGTAAAATGATAACCAATACTCATAATATTTCTAATAATTGGATAATAATATTCTGGGGGGGTTTATTTGGTGGTTCAAATGGGAGATAACAAATGAAAATTGGTTCGATGAGGGGTACTTCATGGAGTCCATAACATTAAATATCACACTTCATCTCCAAACTCCATTGAACGTTTTCCCTCGTGGACTTTTATTATTATTATTTTCAGTTTTGAGGAAGGGCCTACCTAAGATAATGGGAGCATGTGAACTTACCTAATTGTCCTCCATTTTAAGGATGTAAGAATATGCTGGAAAGATCATGTCTCTTACCTGGAAAAGTACATCCTCAAGGACTCCTGGTAGATATGTCTTATCTCTATTTTCCAACTACACCACTAATCTCGTCAGTTTCAACTCACCAACCTATAAATAAGAGAATATAGAGCGAGGCATCACATTTATGGATGCTCATAAATTAAAAACAGCATCAAGAAAGTGAAACACGCCTATGATGTATGGGATAGTGAATGTCCCCAGATCCTCACACTTTTTTGTTATTTCTTGACTCTGTGTAATGAGTATGGACATATTGTTTCTCAGATTGATCCTTTTATATCACTTTATTTCTCTTAGAATGGTATAAAGTTATTTTAAAAATTTGGCATACCATGGTATTTTCTTGATGTTTTCAAGTATAGGGATATTTATCTCCACATTCTTGAATGTGTCCAAAACCACTTTTTGTATTTCCTCATCAGCGATATTCTTGGTTTGTACAACCCTATTTGGAAAGGGAATGGGTTTAGGAGTAAAATCATCAATATGTTTCTTAAATTTATCATTCTCTTTGGATTTATCATCCATTGGTATGGAATAGGGCTTCTCTAGAGTTGAGGTGATCCCAATGGAATGATATCTGAAGATGTATTAGTTTTTTTCTTCCCACATCTCAATGTGATGGAATTGACATTCCCCTAGGGATTTTGAGTAGGTTGGGAAGGAATATTTCCAGAGTTATTACTTACCAGTTCATGGTGGGTGGTGGAAATCTGGCTCATCTATGTTTTCAACTCCGCCAAATCTAAAACATGACTCTTTAGCACATTATATTAATTAAGAAAATTTTGTTTCAAAAGTTCATTAGTGTTAGAATCTACCATGGTTTGGGGATTTTCATTTTGATGACTTATTGCTGCTTGAGATTAAAATCGCCTGTGGGGTTGTTGGAAACCCTATTGGTAAGGTGGAGGTTGGTGGATGTTTTTTCGAAACAGGAGCCTTTGTTGTTGTCAGGAGCCATACCTCATTTCTAATTGACCCTTTTACCCTTGGTTGCTTGTTCGTGCAAAGGAATCATACTTTTTTGGATAAGTGTCTATTTTTGTTGCTAATATTGTCTCCTAGGAAACATTGCGGTATAATCTTCAATTTCTTTTAGTTGTGGGAAACTATTAGTTGAATATCTTGTCTCTATGAAAATGCCACAAGGCCTTGAAGGAGGGGGTTGAGTTGTATTTTGAGCCAAATAAATCTATATTACCATAGTGTTCAATTCTTATAACATAGTATCAATCAAATTATTTTCCCGAGATGAATGACTTACCTTATGTACTCCTCTAACATGTGGTGTACCTCGATCACTGAATTGTTAGGATTTTTATGCCATCTTGTTGATCAACGCACGTGCAGTTGTTGGTGTTTTTTCATCCAATGTTTCTCCAGCCACATGACTCACCATGCTCCTCTCCATAGGTGTGATTCGTTCATAGAATTATTGGATGAGGAGTTTCTCACTGATTTGGTGATGCAGACAGCTTGCACACAACTTCTTCAATATAACCCAATACTCATAAATTGACTCCCCTTGGGCTTGCTTGATCCTCGAGATCACTTTATGAATAAAAAAGGTCTTTGATTATGGAAAAATCATTTGCAAGATAAAATGCTTCAAATTCTTCCAACATGTTACATCATCAAGTTGAAAATAATATATCCAATCTTTTGCAGTTCCATCAAGTGAGAATGGGAATTCTTTTAGTTTGATTTGATCTTGGGAAACATTTATTAGTTTTAAGGTTGAGAAAATCATATTAAATTATTTTAAATATTTTTTGGGTCCTCACAGAATTAGCCACGAAACTTTGGAAGAAGATGAATTAACCCAGATTTTAGTTCAAATTCTGATTTGAGATTTAGGTATGTAATAAAATTTGGTTTATAGATAATATCAGGTGTATCTAATTCTATAATGATTCTATTAAGTTAAATATTATTATTTTCATCCATTTATTCTTGTTTTTTTTGATATTGATGTGTTTAAAATTTAAATGTTCCTAGAATGGAGGAATTCTCTAACCGGTTGAATGTTGAAACATCCCGTAGACTAAGAATGTTTGATTTGAGCCCAAAGGCTACGTTCAATATGAAACTCAAGATATAGAATATCCTCCAGATTAGTTCATTTCAAAAATAAAATAAAAATGAAAATAAATAATGTTCCCATAGTAAAATAAAAATGAAAAGTTTGAGTTGATGGTCAAAAAATAAGGGAAAAAAGAGGAAAAAATCAAATTGGGTAAAGTAGGAAAATATAAGAGAAGAAGAGAATAAAATGTAAAATAAAATAAATACCTCTAATTGGCTGAAATAATTACATGTCTCCCTAGAAATAGTACTAATTTTAAAGGCACTATTGTTCGCACATTCAAATTATATGAGATTGTTGGGTACTTAGGTGCAACTGAGTGGATGACCAAGGTCATCTCTCAAAGGGAGAAGTAAATTTAACAACATATTAAAGGTATTTAGAAAATAAAATAAATTTAAATAAGAACACTAATTAAAATTATGTGGTTTTTATATCATTTATAAATCTAGAATAAGATTTTTGTAAGAATGTTGAATTTATTTTGTATTTATTTTTTAAATGAAGTTCGATTAAAATGACGAAATAATAAGATGTGTTTTTAAAAAAATATTTAAACGGTGTAATCGATCTAACTATACCGATTCACAAAATTATTTATCATTATAATTTAAATTAGAATACACTCAATTATAATCACTTAATTATTTAACCCTCAAACCCTATGGGATTCAACTTTACCACAAGGATGAAATTATTTAAAAGCTAGGCTAGCTTCGGAACATGCAATCGTAGCACCGTTATTTGATTGATGTTCTAAACCTAGATTATGTTCACTAGTTAATTAAAGAACATATCCACACTAGAAGTAAGGATTAATTTATGTTAGGTCTTATTTTATAATTATACAAAGTTATCACTAATGGTCATGTATTACCGATTATGATCGCACTCTCACAATTTACAAAAAATTTGAACTCGCGTGTTTTTGTGTCAATTGATAAAATGATTTCTTAATTTCAGTTAAATCAAATACTAAATTAATATATCATATTAATTGAATTAAATTATCTCATTTATTAAAAATAAATGACTAAATAATGTATGAGTTATATTTATTACTAAAAAGAACCACTCTTTAATGGGTGGCGTAGTCATCGTTGAAACGTTTTTCATGTGGAAATATTTAGAGAGGGTAGAACCCAATCTCGTTTCTACCCATGATTCCAGAACAATTATGAATATTAATATAAGAATAAATTTGAAAACAATATAATAAAATATAAGATATAAAAGATAATAAATGACTTTATTATGAAAATGCAAACATTTCTACATGAAGAAGAAGAAGAAGAAGGCTTTGATGAGGGGATCCTTTCTTCAGGAGCTACCGCTCTTAAAATGGTTGGAGAATTTGAGTAAAACCAATTATACTCTACATTAAATCTCTTAATTCACGTCCCAACCCATCCAAAATAGAAAAAACAAATTTATCGAGTGGTGGGGAGGCTAGGTTTCAAGTGGTTTCAAGTGTGACTGGGGAATCTCGGCCAAATATTTTAATCAAAATTTCACTTCACATTTGACCACAAAATGAGTGAATCATCGGTCCTTAAAAAAGGAATATTTGTTTGAAAAACATTCTTAGACCTCCTCTCAAAATATGGGCCTAATCCAAGAAATTATTAAGATTTTATTGTCCAAATACAGAACCAATGTCTAATCTAGTGAGTCCAGCCTAACTTTGACTTCATGGCCCATTTGCACCAAACAAATGCATGATTTAGCACCAATGTTCTAAATTAAAGTTGTATCTCATTATGTAAGGAACATATTTAAAATAATTTAAGTTCAAATAATACATATGAAAATATTTATGTCTGAATGCTACAGTTAATTTTAAAGGGTAAAACTGGAATTTTCATCAAATTTTCAAATCAATTATCTAATTTAAAATATTTCATAAATGAACACATTTACCACAATGTGAGGAAATTATATCATTTATTATCAATAAAATATTCAATAAAATTATTTTTTATCAAATCATAAGCTTCAAATTTAGTAAATAAGTCCCTTTTATTTTTGAACAATATGAAAGGTAACTTTATTAATTTTAATTACCACAGTTAAGGGTAATATTATAATTAAGGATAAAAATGATATTTTAAATACTGTAAAAACACCCTACAACTTCACCAGACGTTATTTGATGAATTTAATTCAAGAATTATCACATAAGTATTTATGTTGAATAATTTAGTGGAAACTTTTCAATTTAAATGACTTAAATAATATAAAACTCAAAAGGAGTGACAAAATGTCACACTCTTACTTTGAATATTTATACTGCTCTTAATATGCGGTTAAATAAAATATATTCTCAAATAAATATATTACTCAAAGATATAAATTTTATATCTACCATTAAGACTTTTATTTTAAAAATTTTGCTAGAAATAATTATCATAAATAATTACAAAAAGATGATGCCATAATTACTCAGTTAATGAAACAATCAATTAAATGAAATTATAAATATTAATAGAAATATAATTTAAATTAATGAAGGTGATACAATAATTTTATAATATGATATTATATATTAGGGTTTTATTAAATTAATTGGTTTGAAGTAATATTGTTGGATTGATTTTATTAGAGTCAATGTTATTAATAGTTTTAAAACTGACACTTATGATATTGAAAGAAAATACAATTTTATTAAATTATTTAAAAATATTAATCTAATAAATAAGGAAAAGGGTATTGGATATGGTTTAAAATATCTTGAATTTTTTATTTATGATTCAATTGAGACTTTATATGTAAAAACTAAATCTTATTAATATAAAAAACATTGTGGCCATTGTTAAAATTAAAATGGCCTAACTAAGTGTTAATTAAAATGACAAGGTTTATAACACTATCAAAACATGTATAAATTATATTGGTTGTGATATTAAAACCTTATATAATCTAATATTCAAATAAATTCCCTTTTTAGTGTATTTTAATGTTATTTAATTTGTTATAAATTAATATTTTCTGAAAATTCTAAAAGTTCCCCTCACCTCAATTATAAAAGAGAACCACCACCCTCACTTCTTCACATCCCATTGAGCCTTAAATATTGACCATGCCCAGAAAATAACCCTTATCAATTTCTTTGGACACATTGTAGAGGTCATGGTCCTCTCAAAAGTCAAAACCTAGTTTCCTAAAGAGGATATATAAATGAAGTTCTCCAAAGAAGCGGTTAATGCCGTTACGGATTCCTTCAAGATCATTTATTATTCTACTTCACCTTCATGTGTTTCTCCATTATAAAGTAATAAATACAGTATCAACTATATATTTATAGGATATTATGATTATGTAGAGACCAAAATCTTTCTTTTTTACATCCTATGAAAAACAAAATAACCACACGTGCGTATGTATGGCGTGTCGCCTCCATATAGTTGTGTACTATTTTTCTCATCGCTATTTTATTTGAATGGGTATAATGATATACATAATATATATAAAAGATAATTATAAAATAATATTTATTATATAATAAAATATATATCATCCATTTATATACACTTTTACTATTATGGGAATGATACCATCACTCCTGCTTACGTATGACCTACCATCTCCAGGACATGATGCGAATCATTTTCCATTATCACCATTAAAGAATGATTATATAAATGTAATGAATAAATATGATATATATTACCATAATATTATTCTCTAAATAAAGGAACTATGTACTATTAATAATAATTGGGACTTATATAACAAAACATGTATAAGAAAATGAAGCACCTAACACATGAAGGAAGAATAATAATGAAATATTATTAACAGGTGAAAATATGATCATATATGATATTGTAAAAATAAATATGGTTCTGTAAAAAGTTACTAGAATTAATTAATTCCATTATAAAAGATTTTCTCATACATACGATAGAAATTAGACCAAAGTTAAGGGTTAATTCCATAATCTCATATATATTCAAGCTTGTTTATAAGTAAGTATCTAATGGGAAATATTTATCTTATGTGTCCATGTTTCTTTAAAAAATTCCAAAATAATTTTAATACTCTTAGAGAATTTTTAATTTCATTTTTTCCCATGTGTGAATTTATGTTGAAAGATTTTAAATGAATATTTTTTCATTTATCTAACGTGGTACTTTTGACTTTTATAGAAATAGTACAAGAAGAACAATTTTTTAATTTATATGGAATGAATGGAATTTTCCACCATCATAAATACTTAATGATTTTAATATTATCATACAATGTTACATTGTTATTTTCAAAGAAAATGTTGTCTTTAAAAAAATTACATCGTTTTAATAAAATAATATTTTTTCAAAGAAGGAAGGATATTTTCCTTATAAATTATTTTCTAGTGATCGGTAAAAATTATTTTCATATAAGATAACATTATTTAATTTTATTTATTATTTATTTTGAATATAATTCAATACCACCATTATTATTCTTTCTAATAATGGTTTGTGTTTATTATTGGATGGTATTTATGAAATACATTTCTCTTCCATGGGTTACTTTATGAATGAGTGATGTTTATGAACCCCCATTTTATTCCATGGGTTCAAATATGATTAATGTTTTATGTTCTTGTGGAACACATATATAGGGTTTTCATTATATGATGGTTGGGACCTGTATCACTCTCTTAATAATTTGGCAAATATTTATGTATCATGATATAATGATTAGAATCAAGTTGATAGGCTTGATCCACTATAGAATATGGTGAAACCTGATCCACTATGGGAAGATAGGGAAACCTGATCCCTTACAAGGAATGGACTATAACAAGGGATGGTGGTGTGTCCCATCTAGTAATAATTTTACCCATGAAGTTATTATTATGTTTTGGCAATCCTCCTTGACTTATAAGGAATAATATTACATGTTTATGTGTCTTCCACAAATTTCATTTCATATTCTTATGTTATGATTTTATGGTTTATGATATATATTCCCATATTATTTATGTATTGTAAACTAACAATATTTTATGTCATGACTTATGTATTTGATCTTTTATATGTAGAGTATGATATTCTATTTTTAGGACCATATTCTCATACACTTATGCTCAGGATATTCTTAAATATGTCCCTTGTTTACCATTTCGTAGCATCTAAGATCACCCATTTTAATGTATCCCTTCCTCAGGTTATGAAGATATGTATTATGTATGATTCGTCTAAGAAGGGTTCTAGTCATGAAGAATCTAGTCGGAGATAATGTATCTCACTAATGTACCAATTTGTGTTTCTATATTTCCAAAGAAACTAGACTAATACTTTAATTGGGAGTCCATTTGTGTAATGTTTTAATTATTCTACAAAAATTATGAAATTTTAAAGTATAAAAATTAAGGGTTGTTATAGTTGGTATCAGATAAAAAGTATACTTAATATTTGGAATTTACTATGAAAAAACAATGGTGATATCATAAGAGTTATTTCTAAGTATATGTCTAGGGATATCTTTAGTGATAAGCCTAAGGTGTCATAGATTATATAAGGTGTCATATTTTAAATAAGGTGTCATAAATTAGACAAAATATATGTTTTTTTCATGATTATGTGGTTCCTCATAATGAAAATTGTTTCTCACTCTATGATTATTGGTTTCAGTAAATGTTTGGAACTAGACGGAACTGCATTAGTGGAAATTGTGATGGATAATGAAACGATTTTACTCTTGAGGAACTGAATGTTATAGGAGTGAGAGTGAAAAAAAAATCTATTCTCAACCAAATTTATCAAGATATAAACCATTCTATACTACCAAATGATTGAAGGAGGGAAAAAAATTTGTTCAGTAATTTATGAACAATGTTCACCATATTTCAGTCGATCTTATGATCCACTTGTTGTTGAATAATGGTTTAGTATAAGTGAAAATATATTGTCTATTCTCTATTTTCTGGAACATGAAAAAATCATTTTGGTTGTTTATTGGTTAAATGGTGAAGTCGACCAGTGGTATAATCTAATCAAGAATACAAGGCAGAAAGTTGAAATTTAATCCATGTATTGGGATGAGTTCAAGAACCTATCATGTAATAAGTATTTTCCCAATGTTCTTCATATAAATATGGAAAATATTTACATGAGTTTAATCAAAAGGATGATGAATATGTCAGTACCTACAAGGCTAGTTTTACTAGACTTCCAAGGTACACTTCTAGAATTGTCATCCAACAATAAAGTAATGTTGATCAATTCTTCAGTGGGTAAAATCCATGTCTTAGAAAGACATTATACATAAGAAACTTTAGTAGCTATGAATGGATTGTATGTTGTGAAGTAAAGGATGAAATGGAGGTTCTATTTACATATTAATCTCATAGTTTTAACAATAAAATAATGATGGTGTTCAATGGAAAATCAAAATACCAAGGAGAAAAGAATATGAGGCTTCTTATATCCTCTATGTTTGGAAGGAAGCATGGAAGAAATTTTCATATGGGGTCTAATAAAAGCTTTAAGTGTGGAAGTGAATTATATTAGGAAATTGATTTTGGAACTGAGTGAAAGAAGTTTTCCAATGATGTGAATCAATGGAAATACACAAAGAATGCACCTCCTACCCTTCAGTGTTTCAATTGTATGGATAATATGAATTATGATAACCAATTACCAAACTTCAGGGTTGGGGATGATGATCAGCATCAAAAACTTTTTAAGCTAAGGGATAAGGGTAAATAAAATGAGCCCACTCTGACAAGGGTTGCAACAACGACGTGGTAAAAGGTACACTTAACATCCACCCTATAACAGATAATGTCTTATTAGATTCTAGATTTACCCACCCTTATATATCTAAATAATTTTATAAGGGTGTTATTATTCCACCCAAATAATTAGATATAGAATTATTAGATAATACACCTAATTTAATGATGTTAGAATATCTATTATATAATTACTCTATAGTATAAGTTTGTGGGAATGTTTTTCCTTTAAATATTATCATTCTTACTCTTGTTAAATTTCATTTCATTATATGCATGGATTGGCTTTCTCAGTATAATCCCACAATAATTATTGAGGAAGAGAAGTTACATTTTATATTTTAAACCAACCTATTATTTTCAATCAATGTGATGATAATTATGAACTTCCTATGGAGATTAAATCCAGTGTATGGGTACTAATTCCAATTAAGAAGGGTCGTTTATCTGAAATTAAAGGGTTAAAAATTGACATCATTGGTATTATGACTTTTTAGGAATTTTGGTAGTTCTTGTCTGAAGAGTTATCTATTCATCCACTAAAACATGAAGTTGAATTCTTGATAGAACCCATACCTAGTCCAACCCTAATTTCAAGTATTCTCTATAGAATGGACTCAATTGATTTTAAGTAATTGAAGAAGATTATCCAATAAAATCAATATATGAGACTCATTTTTCCAAGTATGACACCATGGGGTGCACCGGTTCTTTTGTGAAAATGAAAAATGGATAAATGTGAATCTATATTGATTATAACCATTTGAACAAGATCACAATCAAGAACAAGTATGATATTCCCTGTATTGATGATTTTTTTTTATCAACTTCAAAGATATCAATACTTTCCCAATATTGGTTTTAATTATGGATATCATCAATTGAGTGTCAAAAAGAAGGATATACCCAAGATGAAATTTCTTACAATGTATGGCCACTATGAATATGTAGTGATGCCTTTTAGTCTTTATAATTCCCCTACAATATTCATGGATTTTATGAATATAGTATTTAGAGATTACCTCAATAATATTGTTTTATTCTCTATAGATGATATTATAATATCTTTATAGAGTATGGAAGAGCATGAAGACCATTTGATAATTGTTCAAAAGACCCTACGGAAGTATAAATTGTATAAAAAATATATAAAGGGTGAATGTTTTATGAAAAAAAAAATTTTGGGTCAAATAATCTCAATAGCTGGTGTAGAAGTAGATCCATCAACAATGATGTCTATTGAATGCTGACCTAGACCAGATATAGTGACTGAGATTTGCAATTTTCCTGGTTTAGTAGGATATTATTGATTTTTGAGGAGAATTTCTCATGAATATAAAATCCTCTTACCAAGTTTACATGGAAGGGATCAACGTTCCTTTGGATAGATGAATGTGAGGAAAATTTCAAGGAACTAAAGAGAAGATTGGTCAGCACAAATGTGCTTACATTACCCTATAATGTATAATGGTTTGTAATCATCAGTGTTGCATCCAAGAATGGATTGAGATGTTTTATTATACATAATGAAATTTTTATTGCCTATGCCTCGTGATAGATGAATATTTATGGGAAAAATTACCCAACTCATGATTTGAAGTTAGCCATGGTAATTATTTCATTAAAAATATGGAGGCATAATCTTTTTGGAAAAAAGTTTGATATATATTCCAACCATAAATGTATAAAATATATATTTTCATAGAAGGATTTAAACATGTGATAGAGTAGATGGTTAGATCTGATAAAGGATTATGACTACTTAACACATTATCACCCTGGGAAAACAAAAAAGGTGGTTGATGCTTTTATTTGAAAGGATCATGCAAGCTTGTCCATCATGAGGATCATAAAATATCTAATATTTCATTATTTTTAAAGGATGGATATGGAAATATTAAATAAAAGGTAAAAATATTATCTATCTCAATTTAATGTTAAATCCTTCATCCAAGTGAAGATTAAAGTGGCACATAAGGATGATGTAGATTTTCCAAAAAAGGATAGAAATATTCATGAGTTTAACCTTGATTAGTACGAGATGACAAGGTTCATGAACCATGTATGTTTTTCATCCTTACAAGATTTAAATAATGATCTATTAGAGGAATCTCACAATTATAAATTCTTTATTTATCCTTGAAGTACAAAGATGTAAAGATATTTGAAAAAATGCTTCTGGTGGGATGGCATAAAGAGAGATATCATTGAGTTTGTATCTCAATGCTTGATATGTAAGTTATTTAAGGATTAAAGAAAAAAATATAAGGGGATGATCCACCCATTACCTATACTAATATTTAACTGGGAGAACGTCAAAATAGATTATTTTATTGGAATCCCCAAAAAATCTAATGGATTTGATGTTATATGGGTGCTAGTTGATCACCTTACTAACTCACCCCACATCATTGTAATCAAACAAGTCATATCTCATGATAAACTTTATAGGATATACATTAAAGAAGTGGAAAGTTTTCATGTAGTAACACATTTGATTGTGTCTAATCAAGGCCCAAGATTAACCTAAAATTATAGTGTAGGTTTTATAAAGCACTTGATATGAAAAGAGTCTGAGTATTTCTTATCATCCTCATATGGTGTTCCATCCTAAAATAACAATTCAAACCCTATATGATCTATTGAGATCATGTTCTCTGTATTTAGAGGGTTTTAGGGATCAACATCTTCCTCTAGTTGAGTTTTCATACAACAACATTTTTCACTCAAGGATTCAGATGGATCCTTGTGATGCCCAATATGGGAAGAAATGTAGATCTCCAATGTGTTGGGATGAAGTTGGAGTAATAAAGTTATTGGTACCTGATATTTCTAAAGATATGGTTGAGAACGTTATAATCATTCAACAACATATCAATGCACCACAGACTCGTTAGAAAAGTTATGCAGATACTTGAAAACATGATCTAGAATTTAAAGTTGGTGAGAATGGGTTTCTACGATGTTTTCCATAGAAGAATGTTATGAATTTGGGGAAGAAACGGAAACTATTCCATAGGAATATCGATCTGTTTTTTATTCTTGATCGTATTAATATGGTAGCCTATATCTTGGAACCTCTTCCAAATCTCCCTCAAGTCCATGATGTGTTCCATATATCTCTCCTGAAAAAGTACATACTTGACCCTTCACATGTACTAAATTGAGAAGTCCTACCACTGGGGAAGGATATTTCTTATGATTAGAAACCAGTTTAAATTGTAGATCGTACATAGAAATTTCTACGAAATAAGACAACTCACTTAGTCAATGTTTTTTAAAGAAACCATCAATTAGAAGATGTTACATGTGAACTTGAGGATATGATTAGGCATAAGTATTCTCATTTTTTGTATCAGAATGATGAATCTAGTGGAAGAAATTAATTTTATGGGGTGAAACCCAAGTTTTTATGAAATATTTTTCTAATAAATTAAATATAGTTGATTTATTGTGTTTTATTCTATACTAAGTAAATCTTGCACTACACGCAACACCGTCATATCTTTCTTTAAACAATACTAAGTTTCTATGAAAGATTGTTATATTGTTATAATTATTTAAATAAGAAAATTATAAACTATCCATTAGAATGGATGGTATGAACAGTATTAACTAAATTATGAAATTATGGTTTACATATAATTATTTTACCAATTTATTATAAATGAATGTAACCCCTTTTTAAAATAAAAGGAAATGTTTCTCTAAAAAATTATTTAAATGTGCGCATGATTGTTATATACCAAAAAATATATAAATTAATCTTATTGAGTTATATTAATGAAATATATGTATGATAAATCCAATATAATTTTTTTAACATTCATTTTATTTGTTCTGTAGACTTGATATAACAACAAATACAATTTTGTACATAAAAGAAGTCTTTTTCTAAAAATACAGTTTTGTCACCTTTTGATGGTGCACTTATTATAAATATATTTCTTCACACTTTAATAAATTATATTTGAAAAAATAAATTTATTCTTTCAAATAGGGACATAAAAATTTACATTGTTTTAATTTTAAGTAATTTCTCATAAGTTTCATGTTTTAATAAATACTGAATGAAATTAAATTTTCATTGAAAACTACTTTTTTATAAAAATAATTTATAGTGATTAATTATGTATTTTATTAGTTATAAAGTATAATTATATTATATATTTATAATTTAATCCAATTATGGTCATTGGAATAAATTTTACATTTAATTTCAATATAAAAACATGTCAATCTTTTGGATGTTTTTACATTAAAAACTCATTCTCTTAATCCGAAAAGGGGATTTATTTTTAATTTATTTCTAAACATTCTATTTTTTGAATTTTGAAAAATGGATTCCATATTTTTAGTCATATGTTCCTAATTTATTAAATAGGTCCCTTTCATTTTTGGAAAAAATGATATGTAATTTTAGTAATTTTTATTACCATGGTTAAGTTTAAATCAGGTAATTAAGGGTAAAAATGATATTATAAATATTATAAAACAACCCAAACACTTTAAAAATGTTATTTTATGAAGTTTTTTATAACCATAACTTATAATTATCAATGTAAAATACATTAATTGACATTTTTCTAGGAAAATGACTTAAATATTATTGAACACAGTGGGAGTGACAAAATGCCACACTCTTACTTTTAATATGTATTTTATTTTTAATATGGGGATAAATATAATATTTTCTTGACTATATATATTTTTAAGGATTATAAAATGTTTATATACATCATATAATTTTATTTTTAATTTTTATTGAAAACATAATTGTCATAAATAATTACAAAATGATGATGTAGTAATTACTCAATTAATGAAACAACCAATAAAATGAAATAATAAATTTTATAAGAAATTTAAATTTACTTGATTAAGGTGATATAATTATTTTTTAACTAAATATGAAATATTATGGGTGTATTAAATTAATTTGTTTGAATTAATAATTTTTTATTGATTTTAATAAAGTAAATTATTTGAATAGTATCAAAATTCACACTTATGATATTTTATAAAAAATATATTTTATTAAATTATTTAAAAATCTTAGAAATTTATAAATAAGGGCAAGGGATGATATATGATATAAAATATATTTAATATTATATTTATATTCTAATTTTAACATTATAAGTAAACATTACATATTTTTAATATTAAATACATTGTTACTATTTTTAAATTTAAAATGGATTAACTATGGGTAAATCAAAATGATAATGCATAAAATTATTTCAAAATTGGTATAAATTATATTGGATTATGATGATACAACCTTATCTCAAATTATTTTCTAATAAATTAACTTTTAGAGGTATTTAGATTAATATATAATTTTTTATAAATTAATATTTTTAGAAAATCCCAAAAGTGCCCCTCACCAGAATTATAAAAGGGAACGTTGTCCCTCACTTCTTAAAATATGATTGAGCCATCAAGCTTGAAAATAAAATTAAAATATCTCCTATAAATTTAATTTTCCACATTCTATAGGTTTTGTTCCTCTACAAACCAACCCTAGTGTCCCTAAGGGGAGATCTAAATGAAGTTCTCCAAAGAAGTGGTAATAGTCTTTACAAATTCTTTCAATATCATTTCTTATTCTAATTAATCTTCATGTATTGTATCCATTATAAATTAATAAATCTTGAACCAACTATATTCTAATATTTTATAATGAATATTTAAAATCCATATTCTATCTTTTATCAATCATATGAAAAATCAAAATCATCACACATACGTACATACATCTTACCATCTCCACCTCATTCTGTAATCTGTTTTTCATAACTACTTTATTTGAATGTTTGAAATTATGGAAATAATATATATATATATATATCATAATTAAAAAATGATATTGATTATATAATAAAATATATACCATATTTTTCCTTTCCCTTTTACTATTAATGGAATAAAACAATCGCTCGTGTGTATGTACGGCCAACAGTCCCCATGATGTGATGTGATTAATTTTCCATATTCACAATTGAAGAATTCTTATAAAAATTTAATGAATAAATTTGATATATATTACTTTAATATCATTCTTTAAATGATTTTACAATATCCTATGCAAAAAAAGTTGTGACTTATATGAAATACTATGCATAAGAAAATGAAGCAGTTAACACCCCAAAATAATAATAATAATGAAATGTTATTAATAGGTCATAATATGATCATATATGGTATCATAAACATAAATATGGTTTGGTAATGAGTTTATAACACTATTAAATACATTATACATGATTTTCAATTATGTACGAAGTAAATGAGACCTATGGTAAGGGTTAATTCCACAATCTCATTGTTATTCGAGATTGTTTATACATAAGTATCTAATGGTAAACAATTATCTTCAATGTCCATATTTATTTAAATAAATGTCTTCCAAAATATTTTTACAATTATTATAGAATTATTATACTCATTTGTTCCCATTTGTTACTTTTTACTAAATATTTTGAATAGAATATTTTTTCCATTTTCCTAACGAGATACTTTTGACTTTTCTAGAAAAAGCACGCAAAGAATTTTTTTATCTTATTAAGAATGAATGAAATTTTCCACCACAATGACTCCTTAATTATTTTAAGATTCCATTATAAGCTTAAAATTTTATTTTCAAAGAACATTTTATCTTTTAATATTGAGAAACATTTTGATAAAAGAAAATTTTTTCAAATAAGAAATGATATATTCCTCAGGAATTGTCTTCTAATGATATTTGAAAATTATTTTCCATATAAGATAACATTACTTGATTATATTTATCTTTTACATGGAATATTCTTCAATGATACCATTATTATTCTTTTTAATAATGTTTCATGTATTTGAAGGGTTTATATTTATGAAATCCATTTCTTTTCTCTGGGTTTTATTGTGATTTAATTATTATAATTACACCCATTTCATTTCATGGGTTCAAATATGATTAATGAGTTATGTTCTTATGGAAAAAATATTTATGATTTCCATTATGTGACTGGTGTGACCTATATCTACCTCCAATACATTAGGTAAAGATTTATGTCTCATGATTTAGTTATGGGAATCAAGTAGACAGGATTGATCAACAATTGAAGATGGGGAAGCCTGATCCACTATAGAATGATGGGGAAACCTGATTCCTTACAAGGACTATAAGTAGTGATTTTGGTGTGTGACTGCTATTATTCATTTTCCCCATGATATTACCTATTATGTTTTTTCAATGTTCTTTGACTTGTTGAGAATGAGATTACATTTTTATGTGATGCCTAAAATACCTTGTCATATTCTTATGTTATGATTTCATGGATTATGATCTTGATTCCCTTATGATTTATGTCTTATGAAATTTCAATACTTATGACATAACTCATGTATGTTATATTTTATTTTTATGCTATGATCTTATATTTTCATGAACATATTCTTATACCATTTTTCTAGTGATAGTCTTATATATGTCCCTCTTTTACCCTTACTAAGCATCTGATCTCATCACTCTTTATGTTTCCTTTCCCCATGTTATGAAGATATGTATTATTTATGATATTTCTAAGAAGCGTGATAGTCATGAAGAATCTATTAGAACACAATGTATCTCATTTATGTACTATATTTTTTGTTACCATGTTTCTAAAGGCAATAAAATAATATGGTATTTGGGCATATGTTTGGGTAATTTATTAAGTATTCCGCAAAGATGATAGGATGTTGATGAATGAAAAGTGAGGGTTGTTATAGGAAAAACTCATATTTGTTCCATCGTGAATTATTATTATGATATTTACTTGAATAATAATGTTATATCAAAAGGGATTAACTCAATAATTAGTTGACTTGAGAATTCTAGAACCAAGAATGCAAGATCATCACATATAATTTATAATTTATTTATAAATAGGTTAATAATTAACTTGTCTTTTAATTATTTCTTCCATAATAATTTGGTTGACTACTCTTGTTGTAGCATCATTTCATCATAATAAACATGGTTAAAATCTTTTTAGTGGTGATCCACATGTGCTCTAATATCTCGAATCATCATTATTGAATATCAAGGTTTTAGAATGGTTGATATTGATCACTTGAATCATTATTTACTAATCACAAGAAAAATATCTTCATAGATAATGTATTATTATGGTTTTATTAATTTTTTGAGAATTTTGAGGAGTATTTTCTCTCTTATATTGATGTATTTCTTATGAAGATTTTCCCTTAGGATTGGGGGGATTATCTGTAGATTTTTTTTGTGAAAATGTAGTGAGTAACCTTTAGAGATGACATAACAAGGTATTTATAAAGCAAGGGTTATGTTGGTAATTGACCATAGGCCCTTAGAAAATGTATTATTCATTAAAAACCTCATATATAATAATAATATTTTTAATATTATTATTTCCTTAACATGTGATGCATGATTGGATAAAAAAGTATAATTTGATAAATAAATTAATTAATATTCTTGAAATTATTTTTAATATATCATTTGAATATAAACCATTACATCTAGTTTTATATCCTCCTTAGTGTTTACAGAACCATGAATAATGATTATTTATTTAATAAATACGTATTAAAGCATTATTTTTTAATAAATATAATAAATAGTAAATTCACTAAATATTATGAAAAAAATTTATTTATTTGTCTCTGGTATTTATTCTTGTGAATAAATTGTTAAATTCAGAGTTGAATTTAACAAAGATTTTGGAAACAATTAATATTTTACCCTCTAGGGACCTTCATCAGGGGAATTCAGAAGAAATGTCTAATGTATAATGTTAGAAATAAGAAACACACAAAGGCACCCATGGATATATAAGTTAATATTGCAATGATATAAAACATCATGTGAATGATCATTGTGTAATACAATCTATTTATAGTTAAATCTCTAATATAAAAAGGTTACATGCTAATGTCATCAACTTATGTGCTCGAAAACACTTTCTATGGAATATTATAATTGAACCTTACCATAAAACCCCATGTAAAGGGATTTATTTAGGTTTTTTCATTCCTTTCCTATGGCTTAATATATCAAATTCGTTTAAAGAATATAAGGGAAAAATATTTTCTCAAGTTTTTCATTAATTTAATATCACTTGTGATGTAAAAAATGGATCCTACATCACCCCAAGTTCATGTCATCATAGACTTCATTAATACATTAAATTTCAAGTATCATGACATGAGCTGATAATAATCATAGATTATAAGGATAAATACACACATATGAAGATAATAACAACCAATAAAACATATGAATATAGATTTTTTACTAGAAGGCTATGTTCTCATAATCTGTGAAATTGGAAATTACAAAGGGAATACACCCTGAGAAAATGCCTAAAAATCCAATGTGTATCCACCCTTGATATACTATATCATTTAAAACTAGTAAAATAATATCATCCAGATATAGAACATATATTTAATAATATTTTTTCCACACTTCTTAGTTCTTATCATGTTGGAGAGCTATTATGACATTTTAGTGAGATAGTTACTATTATGATATTTTCAAATAGAAGAACAGTCCTCATGTAATAATAAGTTAATTATTATAAAAAAATGAATATCGGTAATCATATTCTACATAGAAGTTGGTTATTGGGCACCAAATCCAACAACATCTAACTCTAAACTCCATCCCAAGGGAAACCTTCTTTGATAATGCTCTCACATGACCTAACTGTGTTGTGTCTTGTATGGGATGGTAGTAAGTCAATTGTACCACCCTATGACAACTTCTAATAGGAAAATGGAGGGTGACCTATGTTGATTATGAATATCCCACAATGTTAGGCCTTTGACTGATTAACATGTTCACAAACACCCAAAATATTACCACAATAATTCTGAATAACAAAACTATTACAGTCCAAGAGGAAAAAAATGAATATAGATAGATCTAAGAAAAAACCAAGGTGTATTAAATTAAATATATTAAAATCATAAATATGGAGAAATAAATGATCAATAAGAAATAATAGAGATCCTAACATATTAACTGATGAGGAAAAAGATCCATACTTATTAACTCTAAAACCAATAAACTCATGCAACCACTATTACCAAGTACAACTAATCTCCACCAATATCGTCCTCACCAAGCTCACCATATATCCATTTTTTGTGTATATAATACATTAAACATTTGTTCAAATACCATGTGGGTTGATTATGTACATACCCTTTAAAATCCCATGAAAACTAAAAAGGGATGTAGTAGATTAAAAAAAATTCTATTAAATCGTAATAATAGAGTAGATAAATAAATTAAACAAGTAGATATTCTCATAAAATGATTTAATTAGGAGATAGAAAGAGATATCTTAATATTCAAAACCAAATATTCATGATGTTCTTGGATGAAGCTCCATGTGTTAGAATTTTTTAAAATTTTAGTATCCCATTGTAACCACAACATATCCAATGTATGGGAACCTCACCTCAATAATTACAATTCACGGTTTAGGGGGTAATAACACTTAATGGAGGACCCATGAATCATACGAGCTTGTAGGAAAGGTTGTACTAGCTCTATTGATAGAATACTTATTACTCAAGTGAGTAAATTCAATACCAACCATATATGTAAAAAAATAGATTGCAATACTTATGTCCTCACAAGTACATGTTTACAGGGGATATTGACCCTAATGTTACATAGAATATCTTACTTGAATTTCAATGTAAGTAAATCATATAGAAATAAATGACCAACTTAAACTGCCTTAACTCATATAACTAATGTCTGAAAAAATAAAACCACTACATCATATGTGAAAATATACTCAAGAAGGGAACCCCTTGGGTACAATTCTGATCCCAAAAGAAGATACATGAGATAGTTCATTCTGGGAGAAGTATAGAGCATTCACACTTACGGTACATGGGGTTTTATCCGAATGAAAAGCATTGTCCCTATGTTATCATCCCACACATAATGTAAAAGTCCAAGCATATTATTCAGTGAATAAGGAAAATGACATATGAAATAACTCAAATTCATGGGAATGTACTCCTCAAGAATGCTAAGATAGACAGTTAGGGTAACATGGTGTGCGGTCTAACCACAAGGTGGGTGATATTTTTCTCTACATAAAACTCCAGATGTTGTTTCACACAAAATACATGTAATTTGTTTTACCTAACTACATTCCTTATAGTCAGGATATTTATAAAAAGTTAATCTCTCAGCCAAATATGCATCATGTAACGAAATCCATCATGAATGCCTCTGAAATATCTGTTTAGCGAATTGATCTAGCCTAGATCCCTTCCAGTGGCTACAATATAGCCACTACTCACCTAGAGAGCATGTTTATATCACCCCACATGTGCCTAATACTATCATCCAGAGATTATAATTCAAATCAATCATTTCTTTTTCAACATCTTCTTGTAATACACCTATAAATCACTGCCTCCATCAATATTTTTACAGAACAATGTAATTATATGGTTTGATCATGATTCAAACTCGGCCAGTAGTCAAATCATTATCCATACACAAACTGATGATGGACTCACAAATAATAGGGGATAAAAGACACAATCGACCATGTGAGATTATTGGTATCCACGGTGACTATAGCCACTAATCATTATCAAGGAAACTAAAATCAAATGAAGAAATATAGTGAAATGGATATATTTCCAAGATAAAGAAAGGAAGAAAAATAATATTTCCTTGTGAAATAAGGGAATAATTGGGGATTCAATGTTGATATTAAATCTATTTTTCAAATGAAAAATAATAGTACAAGACTCTAGAAATAAAAGTTCCCTACCACATCAATATATTAATCAGTGTTTGTGAACATATCTACATCATTATCCTTGATGATCCTTATTAAATTCATACATTAGATCACCCTTGGTTTTACATCAAAGACTCTTTAAATGGTGTTTCACACAATTCCATGGATTATAGGGATTACCCTATAGAATTTACATATATGGGATTAAAAATAACATATAATGAGGGAAAATATTTAAAAACAAATTAATTATTTAACAAAAAAAATTAATTATTTGACTATATAACTTATCTTTATAATTCATGCATGGCTGGGAACTACTTTGAGAAATAATGTTAAAGAAATTTACACCATTCCTAGGGTCTAACCCTTGTATTTTATCTAATAGAGTTTTTGGTTTCCATCTCAAGGATTACATTCAATGGGAAATCAATTATTTTAAAAATTATTTGTGTGTGTAAGTGTTGTTTCCTGATATTAAATATTTGTAATATATCAACATCGTGGTTTAGAGACTCCTGAAACTCTATTCCAATGCCAAAATGAAACCCTAAATAATATTTAGGAATGATGAAAAGGTTTAAATAAGAAATAATATTCATTGTGTATTTTGGAAAAATAAATTACTCATAAAATATATTTCATTTATTTTGACCTAAAAATAACATTAGAATGAAAAATAACCATGGCTTCTGGAAATAATTTAAGGATATAAAAATACCTACCCCAATAATTTTTAATCGATGTGCCTTAATAAAATAGGTATATATTAGGGATCAAGAATACCACTTCCCATATTTAGAAACAAAATAAAAAAATTATAGATACCCTAATAAATTAATTCAATATCCATATCTAGGTAGGGGAGATAAAAAAGAAAGAAATATTATGAATGGGGGGAAGAATAAAAATTAGGTTAAAGGGTACTAGAATTTTGATTTTGATGAATCGTCACTAAGATACTACAAAATATCCCCCATAGAGGATAGGGATATAAAAGGAGTTTACTATTGAAGTTTCTAGGCCAAGTCCCCCGAACCCTAAATCGAAATAAATGTACTGGGAGGATAAAATTAAATAAAAAAATCATGTAATAAAAATTATTTGGATTCATAGTTTATTAAACCAAATTTCAATGGTGCACTAGCTACTGAACTCAAGGTTATTGTGAATAGTAAGGGTAACCATGCACTTGAAATGTGAAACCTAGAATAATTCATCAAAATTCAAAAAAAATACTCAAATTCCAAAAATAAATTGTTGAACTAACAAGTAATAAATTATATATTGAATAGTGAAATAATCAGTGTCAAATTTATTCCTAAAATTCCACTATCTTACCCTAGAATGTTATTTTAAATCTTAGAAATGAGAAAATGAATATACCCTCACATCAAAATTTAGGACTTGGTTTACCTCATGATGATTAGATTAGTATTTCATTATATAAATAGCCCATCACATAATAGAATCACCATATAAAAATTATAATATTGCCATCCAATTACATTAAAAGTATCATAAAATGTATATATGTAATTGAATATACAAATAACATAACCTTATTGAAAATATTTATAAGTACAAAACTAGAGGATATATCATCCTCCATAATCAAATTATTAAGAACTCGATATAGTTAAATATGGAGAGAATCATCATATCAAATTACTATTATTTAATAATAACTATTATTATGAGTATTTAAATTAATAAGAACTATATTTCATATAAAAAACCCAAATTCATGTACTCAAATAGGGGTTTGTTTATAAGAACCCAAAAAAACAATACCATTAGGTCACTGATTCGTAGATATTTCACCTAGATTCTTATTAGAATTCAAGAGAGACTGAACCCACAAGGTTAATTCATTACACTCCAAATTCTCTTAACAAAAATAAGAAAACTAGGAAACAACATACACATAGATATCATATTATATTACAAATGTCATCACGCGATGATATATCCCATACTGAATGTATCCTGATGAACGAATCTTCTCGAATAATAATTACACATTGTTATATCCTATTTGAATAATAAGTCCTATTAAATGTAAAACAATTTTTAAATTCATCTTATGATAGATAACTAGATTAAAACTATGCCACTATGATCTAATTACACCTCCAACACAACTCACCCTAATAACCAAAATAATCAATGGTATTCCAATAACACTACATAACCAAATTTCAAAGATATATTAACTTTTTACCATGACAACAGAGGGTAAGAAAAAAATATATGGGTCAATAATATTTATAACTTGATTATATATGAAATAAAATACGGAAATAGTTTCTTATATGACTTAAGATAAGAATTAATAAAGAGACATTAATGAGGTACCCCAACTACATTTAATATCACTAATAAATTATCTATACAAGCTCAACCATGGACTACTTTCTATATTTGGGTTGTGGATGAGATTTAATCCTTCAAGTATAATTCAGATTATAATTTATAAAGATGAACCATCCAAACACATATATGATAGGTTTTGGGGATTTTGAATACATTAACTAAGAATTATGTATCTTTCTATATTATAAACATAAAATAGATCATATATTTACTAAAAAAATAAAAAATAACACCCCACACTATCATCTCCATCATTCTAAGGCTCATCAAGCTACCAAACCTTACCATTAATATTACCATTACTATTTACTGATGGAAATATAAAACTACTTAAGACGTGTTTTCCTACAAAATCACCTCTATGATTACAACCTAATTTAATACTACCACTTTGGATATTTTTTGGTGAAGATATAGTTCTGGTCTGAGGACTATTTGAAGTACTGTTTTGAAAATATGTGCCTTTAATGTGTCATTAATGATTATATCAGCATAGAAAGACATAATATTTGTAAAAAGTTCAATATATTCTTTCTATGTTTCATCACCTCACCCAAGGACCATAAATTCAATTTTTTACACCTTCACATTTATAAGATAATTCCACTAAATAAACATAGTCTTGATATATTGCCAAGACATACCATCAAATTCATGATCTTGAAATATTGTCTCTCACCATTCTTAACTCAGCCCCTTGAATATAAAAATGGTATCTTACGTTTTAGTGGTTTTAGATTATTCTAATGAGTCAAATACCACCACAATATTCATCATCTACTCCATTTCCACATTAGGGCCTAAAAATCCATAGAATGTAGATTAATTCTGTTTTATAAACTCTTTTTTATATTTTCTAGATTGAACAAGTTCCTTTTATATAACTCTATTCAATGTCTTGGAAGATTATATTATTGTAAATAAAATATATTGATCATTAGGATGACAACACTAAAAATATATACATAGACACATTCTCCCCTTTATTCATTGTCACTTTTGTGATTTATAATATAACAGAAAATATATAATAAATATTAACAAAAATATACCTCAGGAATCAAAAAATACAAAAAAAACTTATATCATGAAACTTATGAAAACATTATTTTAAATCAAACACATTTCCTATAAAACACCAGTCGAAGTTAAATTCATACTTTGTATCAAACAAGATATGTTTACTATCAAAACATACTTAAAAATAACATGAAATTATTATTTATAAAATTATCATGTATTTTTTAGAAAATCTTGATTATATTTTTAAAAATATGAAATTCAATCTTTGAAAATCATTTATAAATCCAAATCTCAAGTTCATTTAAAATTTCATCACAATTAAATTCAAAATATTTTTACAAAACCCTATTTTGATAATGTAAAATTGAATATCCCAACAAAAAATATAAAACTCTGGCCAACCAAATAAAATTAATACCTCATAATTATAAAACAAATTACTTCAAATAAACAGAAAACAATAAAAAATAAAACCAAATAATAAAAAAACATCAAAAAATAAAAAAATACACAGTTGAATTATTTGGTTGCATGGTTCCCCAATCCTTGCTCAACTATGAAAGAAACTGTTGAATTCATTCTGAACTATACTCAGGGTTTACGGAAAAAAAATCTTTGTGAGTATAAACCCCATTGAATATCCCAATTTTCTCTCCAAAACATTTTATTTTCATAAAAAATTAAATATATTTTATATCTCAAATTTGAGAGACAATTTCCTAACTACCCATTGTAACTCAAGGCATGGCATGATAAAGAGATATCCAAACACTCTTATAGTCCTAACTATTGAGTTATGATAATCCTTTTACTCTTTTACCTTTACATCCCAAATAACAATAGGTATCTTAGACCATTTTTTAATGAAACAACCTAGGTTTTCAAATTGGGTTACAAAAACCTACTCACCACAATCCCCAAAGTGCATTTTCAAAATTTCTGGACTCAAAAAATCACAATGGAATAAAAATTAAACCATGAAAATGATATAATCTTTTAAATAAACATAAATAAACATCATAATCTTATAAATAATCTGGTATGAAGTATTCATACATTGAATAGTCATTCTTACTAATAAAAAAATTAAATTATCAACCAACCAAAAAGAAGAATAACACTAGTAAAAAGTCATTAACACCTAATGTGGAGAACATTATTAAAAAATTTCACTAAGTTATAAAACTTATAAAATTACAATAGTTTGAGAGAGGGAAATTTTCTAATGTATCCATTAAATAACACAAATCATAATATTCCCCATTACTCATGAATATGAAATATATTTCTTCCATTTGACCCAAGGTCACCTTCATATCCCTATGATAAAATTCTACTAGAATAATAATTCATAATACCCAATAAGGGATTCATGACCATTATAAATGCATAATATATCCGGACTATAACCACACCAAAGTGTGTATATTTGTTGTTAGATAATTCCTAATAGGATACCACATAGAATCCATTCCATTTCTTTTATAAGATAAACCATAAATTTTTTATCGAAAAAATAAATAGAAATTATATTTCCAAACATTTTATTTTAAAAAATTAACTCTTTCACAATCCTCATAACTTTATAAAAACATTTATTTTATTAAAAACCCAAATATTCTTGTATTCTTCCATTAGAAAACAAGTTATGAAAAAATGGATTTTATAAAGGGATGAAAACATGAGGCGTGTTTACAAAAAAAAATATTTGACATGGAAGAACTAATGTCTAAAATTGATCTTCCCTTTCCATTTAACCCATTTAGAGACCTTAATATTTTTATTAAAATATAACCAAAATAAGTTGAAAATGATATTTTATAAAAGTAACATAAATAAGATAATCATAGAAAACTAACTGTATGTAAATCATATTTGAATAAAAACATCATAACTCATAAATAATTTCTAATTAAATAGTATGTAATATCATCCCATTGAAAAAAATAAACTAACACACAAAAAGAATCATGAAAACATCACATAATAGGCATAATGTGACAATAAAATTGGTTTTAATAAGAAAATACTACATATGTTTTGGTGGAACCATTTGCTAACCTAGGATGAATTACTGATAAAATAACCTTTGTCTTACTCTAAAAAACATTCTTGGAGGAAATCCCCATAGGGAGGTAATACTCCAAACTTAGGTTTTCTAGATAGTGTATATTCCCAACTAAAATATCACTCATCTCTTAGTTTCCCACTTATCTACCCAAGGATTATCATGATGTTTCTAAATAGAGTTGATGTAAAAATACAACTATCACATTATAATATAGATATAATTGAATAGATAAGTCACATATTATCACCAAACACCCTTTCAAACCCCTTTCAAACAATCATAATCATTTATAAATAATTCACTTAATATCAGTTCCATAACAAAAAAAACAATAACCAAATATGAAACTATATAAATGGTGTAATGTTCATACTGGAAACATTTTTTTATTTTAAAAATAAACATTAATTTTATTAAAAATAAAAATCTAGAAACAGTCTTTATAAAATAAAAAAAACAAATCTTCAATGAAAACTCGGTTAAAAATAACATAAAACCCAATAAACACATCAATTATAAAAAATAATAATTTAAATGGGTAAAAAATTTCCCTTATTATATACAAAAGTAAAAAATTTGACTTCATATAAATGAAAAAAAATTCAAACCCATAGAATAAACACGTTTAAAAACCAACTTTAGTGAAAAACATCACTTATAAATAACATATTTATGAAACCCACATTGGCATTTTATCAAACATGTGGTGTGAATAAAAATATACGTTCAGAAGAAATTTATTTTAATTTTCATATATCACTATAATATCATATGATAAAGAAGGGAAAACATATGATCTATCTGAAAAATAAAACATTAATAACATTTATTACATTTACATAGATATGAAAATAATTTTAAAACAACAAGAACCTAAGGATTATTAAAATAATTGAAATGGTATGGAAAGACCTTCGTCGATCATGTATAATCTATGTGTCTTCATAAACTAGGGATATATTATGGATCAATATAAAATTTCCATACTATCAAAAATAAAATAATCTAATATTTTATGTTGTTATTCAAGAACATGACCACAGTATCCTATTATGTGTTAATGAAGGATAAATAAATACAAGTAATTAGTGTAGGAAGAAGAAAAATAGATAGGATGTGACCCAACCTTTTTATTTTGATAAAATTTTACTAAGAGAAAATTATAAATAAATCATCTGGGAAAGGGAGAGGAATAAATATAGTTAAAGAAGTGTCTAGGCTAAGCACTCCTAATCCCACACCCAACTCACAGCCGAATAAATGTTTAAGGTTCTATAAATGAGGATAAAATCTGAAAAAAAATATTAACTATCATGGTTTGGATGCATGGTTTATCAACCCATGTGCCAACCGTGTTCCATATACTTTTCTTAAACTAAAAAACTTTCATTTTCACTATGTGTGGTTAGGGTAATCATAAATAGTAACTCCTTAACCTTAAAAATGTCATAAAAAATTAAAATCAGCACAAAACATTCCAAAGTAAATAGTTAAAGAAACAAATAACAAATTATATAAGAAATAGAGATAGATATATTGTCATATATCTAATATCCACCATCTTAAAACACGGAATATTTTTATTTGTCAAGAATTATGATAAGAACATTAGCATGTATATATGTATTATATATGTAATAGGTGAGTACAAAACATAGAAGAGTATTCCTAATGAATTCAATAACTTTTCTTATGGTAGTAATGAAGGATATGGATGCAAGTTTATAATACATGTAACATAAATATTCTAAACCAAAAAAATACACATAGATATATATAAACCAAGTGTAGATAATTATTTTTTAAAAATGGAAAAAACTAAAATAAGATCTTGAGAATCAATCCCATCATTTTATTTGAAAAGAGATCTTAAATAAATCCAATAAAAACTATATTTTTTCTATATTTGGGAATAAAATTCACCTCAACCATATTAGAAAGTACTTAGTAAAATGTAATAATTTGTGTCCAAATAATATTACCAATACAGTATATGGGACATCTAGGTAAGAATTTATCATAATTAACCATAGAAGTGTTTCATAAGTTAACCTATTAATAAATGTGGCTAAACTCACAAGTTAAACAATTGAGTGAACAATAAAACCGTTGTACATTCATTTATTTTCATGTGAGTGCTAATGAATAAAATATTTCTTCTTTAATAGAAGATACTATGGGTAATAAATAACATTATAAAAAAATTATATTCAATGAATCCCTTTCCTAGACATAATAATAAAGATTCAAAATTAAATTAATTTTCTCATGTTTGAAAACTATAACAATTAAATCGTTCTATTTCTAGTCCCAATGAAATCAAATAAATAAAATATAACCACATTTATACCTAAAAATGACTAACTAACTATTAATTCAAATCAAAATTACATTAATAGATCAACACTAGACTCACCCTATTTACTTTCCAAAGGAAAAAAGTATCTATTTAGTTATAGTAAATCCAAATAAAATAGTGTTGTACAATTTACTCCCTCACTTTTCCCATGTAGTGTGATTTATATTTATCAATATTCCCCATATCTATGTGTAAATAATTTCAATTAATCAATCATTATGCTTATGTTGATACATTATAAATAGAAATTTTTGGGAAAACCCCTTATTGATTCATGTATCATAGTATATAATATTTTCCAAGGGATATGAATAGCTATGATTATTCTTATAATTTATTAAATACTTAATAATTCAAAATAACAAAAGAATTATTAGTTGATGCATGAAATATATAAACTATTCGAATAAAATAGTATATAAAACCCACCTATTATAATCATAATTCCCCTTCTTTGAATCATCAATGTCTAAATATATCAATAGTTTGATGCTCAATGATACCTAAATACCCATATTAATTTGTAGATTCATTTTTTTGAATATATTGAAATTCATTTTTATTTGGATCACAAATAGGTTAAAATATCTAGGTAGAATGACTATAATGGATTTATAAATCAAAATACATGTTTCCTTAATGTTTTCTAAGTAATTTGACTCAGCCATCATATGTCTGTGAGAGAATAAAAGGGATAATAAAGGATATATCACTTTCGGTGCGCTTCCTATAACTCGTGAAGGTATATATTTTACTCTTAATATTTAGTAAATAACCTATGGTAATGAAAATATACTATAAGTATTAACTCCATAAAAATAATTTTCTCAACATCCAGTAGATCATTTAAATGACATAATACATCCATTTTAGAAAATTAATCCCAAAAACACCACCAATTAACCCATATAAACATCATGGGTTTTTATTCTGTAAAGGTCTAAACTGGGACGGAATAAATCTCTCCCGCTATGAGAGTTACCTTACTAGGACCATTTGGGTTTTTGGTTCTTCATTGATCCACTTTCGTCAGCCTAGTTTTTTAGATTGGTGCTTGGTTTAGTCCTCCCATTTTATCTTTCCCTACATATCCTTTTGGAGGTGTTCTTGTTTTCTCGACCTTAATTCATGATCATTATTTCTGGGTATCACAATTTTTGGCCTCTGTTTTTCCTCAATGCCCTGCCATCCTCAACCTATAGACCTATCTACTAGTGTAGTTTTGTGTTTCTTTCAACTCATGTTTTTATTTCGATCATTCAGCGGCTCCTGATCGCTTGAGTTCTGGTGCTTCCATTCAGTCTATGGTGTAAGTATTGAGAACAGCCTCTGATTTCTCAAATTCTTTAGACTGATGAAATCATGGAAGTCTTTTTCAAAAAGAAACTCATTGATCTATATTTGGGGATCAATGGAGGAGTGATTCCTAATAGGTTCTCCAAACGGATCTTATCATCATCTTCTACTTCCATAGTTAGAGGAGATCTTCCACACGATGGTTTTTTCCTCACTGATTCTATGTTGATTCATCTTCTACATTTCATAGAGAACCTATCACGAATGGTTTTTTCTGCATGGTTCCCAATTGTGCTTTCCACATAGGGTTCTTTTCATGTATGGTGACTCCTCGGGTAGGGTGTTGGTCCATGGTTCATGAAGGCCTTGTTTTTATAAGGGTTTGGATCACATAGGTGTCTGGATCATGGTGAATTTATCTCATGTAGGACTGTTCTCATTGAGAACCTGGAACTGCTTTGTCTAGGGGATTTGGTACTCAAAATTTAGTGAAATTATATTAACCTTTTTAATGGAGAATAATTTGGTTAATAGGTGGAAAAATTTCTCTCTCAAAGACAGAGGAAAAGAACTAATTATCAGTAACATTGATGATAACCCCTTATTTTTGTGATGTATATCCCTGTTATTAATTGGTAAATTCATATCTGAAATATCCTTTAATCGGGATGTGCTGAAGAATATTTTACAAGCAGTATAGAACCTATATGACGGAGTGAAAATAAGTGAAGTAAGATCTATATATATAATATTTTAATTATTCAACATGTTGGATAAAAAAAAGTTCATTAAGGGAGGTTATGGTAATTTGACAACTATATCCTAATTATGGAAGAGCTCAAGATCATAGAAGATATCTCTAAGACAGATTTTTCCTTGTCCCCTTTATGGGTGTGGCTAAACGGTATCCCCTTTAGTGGCAGGTGAGAACTTGTGATCCAAGAAATAAAAAATCACATTGTCTTGTTCATGGAGTGGGATCAATCAGAACCTATCCATTGGGGTTTGTCAGTAAGAATTAAATTATTGATTGAGATTAAAAAACCTATTATGAGTGGTAACTTATTGACACTTGATAGATTAAAATTTTTTATATCCTTTGAATATGAAAAGATTCCAATTTTCTATTTCTCATGTGGTTTCCTCAAACCATATAAAAAATATTTTATATAAAAAAGTAACAAACAAATAAGGAAACTAGGTAATGCAGTACTTCCCATGGATACGTGGAAACAATATGAGAACATAATTCCTCCCTGAAGTAGAAAATCAGTGAGATAGAAAAAGTTTCCCCAAGGATCTCTCTACACACAAGGACCTCAGGCAAAGCAATATCAAATGTGTTGGACCACCTCCTTTCTAGGAAAACTAGTGCAACTGAAACCACTCAAGTGGTACTAAGAAATCACTGAATAATATTCTATCGGTGGAAACTGGAAAAACTGAAAAACCTCAGATGGACCTCTCATTCATAATTTCCATGTCCAAAGGCTCCAGTCCTACATCCTCTCGGGAATATCTTTATCCACCGACCATCCCCACACACATCTACTCAGAACCCCGTAGATAGTAGGAGTATTCCTAGGGGCTGCCTCATCTTTCATGCTTTATAACTAGTGGTGGTCCTTATCCATACTGCTTCACCTGCAACTAAAATTTTATGTATGTGGAAGAGGAAGGAAAGAGGTGATCACGGCTGTGATATGGGATCAATAGAAACAATTGGTTTGAAAATAATTTTCTAAGAACCATTGGAAAGTTAAAAATCCCCTAAAAGGTGAAAAGTTACTGACGATGGAACCCTTCTCGAACATCAATAAGAAGTGTCTGTAATAAATAATCCCTTCATATCACAATGATTATCCTAAGCTAGATCTATCATGGGATTGGAAACCCATTAATGGTTTGTATTTTCCAATTTTATTGCACTAAAAGCCACCCTGATAGGGTTTTCCTATCCAAAATCATGTTGGAAAACAAGCACAATATTGGTATTTCATAAAAATGTGTCTTTCACGGATTCTTCCTCATCCCCCGCCAAGGCAACGTGAGGAGGATGTGTCTTTTATGGAAGGGAAACATTGATTTCAGAATCAAATCTTAATCATTGAATAATGTGTCTTCTTCCATCAATGATCCCTCTCTCCACCATGGACATTTTTGGGTTTTTATGGATGGTCATAACAAAATGAGAAATGGAAATCTTTAGATCTTCTTTTCTCATTATTATAATGATTTACTAGATCTATCCTTTTTTTTGAGAATTTAACGAGATTCTATTTTTTCATGAAAAAATCAGGGATCATATCAGTCCTATGACATGATTTTAAGCTTCTAGGATGTGATCTCAAGAAAAGAGCTATCTAAACTTTTCTTCATAGGTTGATTGTTCACCTGGTTTCAAGGAAACCTAGAATTCACATTCATTACAGAGTATCTAAATATATTTTTAGGTTCGATGGAATGAAAAAACATATTCATAATGTTCCATATCTCTCACTTGTAACTGAACTCATCAGACCACTACCCTATTTCCATTTATTTCACCCACCGATTTTTCAATCAAATATATGTGAAATATTTCATATTTGAAAGCATCAGGGATAAATATTGGTAATGTGGAGAGGTTTTCCTCTCTTACTAGAAGGGTGGAAACTCGAAAATTTGCTTCAACTTCTTACAGGTATATTCTAATCTGATTTTGTTGAGCAATAAGATATTTATTCAACCCGACATGCATTGCGACTCCATTGAGGGATAGTTAAATTCCCTTCTAGATTGACCTTCATCTGATGTTATTCATTCTAGAATTAATTTTCTCCAAGGTGAATTGGATGCAGCCCTAAAAATTAAGGATGTCTTTTTGGAAATCTGTGCACACAAAGCCCACATTAAATAGGGGAATGAAAATACATGTTACTTCCACTATAAGGAATATTTCAGGTGCCAAAAAAATATTATATCTTTCCTCACATATATTGATGGTAGAATTTCATATAATGTTGAAGGAATTCTAGATATTATTTCATATTATTTTTAGAATCTTTACACTGTATGGGACTCCACCATTTCGGATGAGGTTGAGACAAGCATCAAACCCATGATCAAATTAATCGATATCTCACAAAGAACTCTTCGTATGATGAGATTTATAGTTTTTGAAAAAATATATTCTACAAAATCCCTAAGTCTAGATGGATTCCATGATCTATTATATAATAATTATTGGCACATTATCATCCTGGATATTTCTTCTCTCATTAAGGGTATTTAGGTAGGGAAAATCAATCATTTCTATTTTAATGAGACAATTATAACCCTCATCCAAAATATAAAGTAACTACTCTTGGATTTGGACTTCATTCCAATCAACACATGCAATGTCACCTGTAAAATTGTCTCAAATATTTTACATGATTGACTGCACTTGTGGTTACCTTCCATTATTTATGAAAATAAAAGTTCCTATGTTGTGTAAAGGCTCATCATGGATAATTCTATTGTGCCCATGAGGTGTACCATTCTATGAAAACACACTCGGTTGAGATAATAGGAACTACAGCATGGAAACGGGATATGACCAAGATGTATGACAGAGTAGAATATCATTTTCTCCAATTTTTCATGACTTAAATGGGTTTCTTCTCTAAATGGATAAATACGATCATTCACTATGTTTAATTTGTTTTTTTTCAGGATCAAGTTTAATGGTGAATTTTACATGGCTTATTCCCCACTCAAGGCCTCCTCTAGGGAGAACCCCTCTCCACCTTTCTTTTCATCTTGGTGGTTGATATTTTTTCAACCACATTTCAATGGAAGCTTCCTCCGACTAAATCCATGGGGAAAAGGTGTTCTAGATTAGTATGCATATTTCTCATTTATTATTAGAATTATATTGCCTTATATTCTAAAGAGCCACCGATGGGGCTAAGGTGTTCCCATATATTATAGGGATTCTAGATAGGTGATTAACCGAGACAAATCAGAAGTTTCCTTTAGTGATGGTTCTCCACCGAACAACAGAGTAGAGGTTTGTCTCAAGGTAGGGATTTAAATGGTCAAAACTCATAATAAATACCATGGCTCCAAATGATGGTTGTCAAATCTAAAAAATAATATTTATCATACTCTGTAGAAAAAAATGAGAAAAAATCTAAGGTTGGTCCTCTAAAATAATTTCAAAAGAGGGAAAATACCATATCATCAAGGTAGCTCTTCAATCTATCCCAAGCTATATCATGTCACTGTTTAATCTTCCTGGTGAAATTATTGACCACATTAATTCCCATATTTCTAACTATTGGTGAGGCCATATTAATGGCAGAAACCAAATTCATTGGATTTCATGGAAGTCACTATAAACCCCTAATGTAAGTGGGAGAATGGGGCTCTGAGACCTTTGTTTGTTTAATGATATCATGTTGGATAATAAGGGTTAGCATCTTATGACTCAACCGTCTTATATCTATGTGTGGATTCTTTGTGAAAAATATTTCCCCCACTCGGACTTCTAAATTGACTCTCCAGACCCCCTCCGCATATTTCTTTAGTGAAGTTTATAGGGATCTTAATATCCTATTGATAGAGGAATTGGCTGTTGGATCAGAGATATAATGAAATTCAATACCTAGAATGATCCTTGGTTGACCGATAAAGATATTATACTAGTTACTTCTCCATATTTTCCCAGATCGGAGGACGACATCTTCTGCTGCCTTTTTGATTATTTTTGTAATGGTTGGTTCCGGGAAAAAATTAATTTTTAGTTCAACTAAAGGGAAAAAGATTATTCTTAGAATTCATAGTGTGGTTGATGTGGGGTAGGATTTTTTCTTCAGGATAAATGACATTTCATAAGCCTATTTAGTGAAATAAAGATACATAATTTATCTTGATGCTCATGTTGAAGATAGGGAGGGGATTTGGAAAAAACTCTAGAAAATGGATTTCCCCCTAAATACTCTTTACATCTGCTGGCAGGTGTGTTCTAGAATTCTTCTCACCTTGTATTTCATCTCTTACGTCCATGTTACAAACACCCGAAAATGTCCCTTATGCTTGTATGAACTTGAATCCCATGTTCATGATATTATCCATTGTAGAGGGGCTAAGGAGGTTTGGATTTCTTGGGGATCTATTATGAAACGTATTTTGTATGTGGCACAGGATCTCCCATCATAGCTAATGGCATGGTCTTCCACATTCTCCACTGCAAAGGTAGATTCACTATGTGAGGTGGCATGGATTTAATGGGTTAGATAGAATGATTTCATTTTCAATTACACATCACACCCTATGGTTTTTGGATTGTATGACCTACTTCTTGGATCAATGGGTGAAGACTATACCCTTACCAAAATGGGGTTTCTGGTTCTCACACAGTAGAATCTAGATGGACCCCCACCCTCTAGAATGAGTCTTTAAGAATAATTTAGGTGCTTCTATCTTAATGGATGGTTTTTCTGGAATAATAATAAAGATATGGGACCATCATGGTATTATCTTTTCTGCCAAATGGGAGTTGAACCACACTTTTAGGGATCCCACTATTTTTGAAGCTCACACTATCCTTTCTGGTCTAACCTTGATAAAATATTCTATTTGGAATGCTATACACATTGAATCTGATGGTATCAATATCACAAAAACCATCAACACAAATTATTTCAGCCTCCAATACTTCAGGTTCCCCATCAGTAAAATACAGTCTCTCAATCATTGCATCATGTATTGTTCTTTCCCCTTCATCATATGTGATGGAAATGAAGTAACACATCATTTGGCTACTCACTGTCTATCTGGGGAGCCATACATCTACCTAGATTGTTTTCATCTATTGATGTTTGATCTTGTTACTCTTGATCTCCATGATTAATAAATCTTCTTCATTTGTAAAAAAATCATGGGCTTTTATTCCAACATTGATTCATATAATATTCACAGAAAATTAATTTCAAAATTAAATATTCAAGTAATTGTAAATCCTTCATCCCTTGTATTTATAATTGAAATTTAATATTAAAAAATATATATATTTGAAAAAACCCAAAATTGGTGGATTTTAAAATATATTGACCATAAATATTTCCATACATGGAAATTAAATAGAGATGAAATACAAGGTGAGAAGAATTCTAGAACACACCTGCCAGCAGAGTAAACCATATTTTTAAATATCTGATTTAAAAACCATCTTTTACTCCTTGATAACATTAAACCATTATAACAATACATCAAATGTCATTAATAATTATTCATAATTCAACATCATCAAAATAATATAACTCATCTATTATTATCATATCATCATAATTAATAAATCACAACATCAATCAAAATCATTACTATATCATTATAAATCATCTATAATATAATCAACCATTACCAACAAATCATTCAACTTTTAATCAATAAATAATCATAATTTTTTTGCCATTAATTTTTCACCCCAATAAGAAAATACTTCTATCTAAATCACATAAATTTGATAAATTCGTAATGTTATAGTTTTTTCCAAATTAAATCATTTAGAAGAAAGTAAATTCATTTTACTGAAATAGATAATATATTCCCATCAATAAATAATTTTACATTTATATATAATTTTTTTAAAAATATAAAATAAATATCTAAGTGTATATGTTTTTGTGAACCAAGAATTATATCCCATTAAAAAAATTATGCTTATTTTTTTGATGTTTTTTAATTAATGTATTAAATAATTTAATCGCATAAAATTTTTAATCTACACATATTTACTAGCACAAAATAATATTTTATATATAAATCATAATAAATATATCATCTACCAAATCCATCTTTATAAATTTTACATTATAAAACTTTTAACCATATATGTACTTAAATTATTATTAATTTATCTTTACATCATGAATAAAATAGGATAATATCGCTTTTCACCCATAAATGTGTTCTGCACACTTTTCTGCTGGATGTTTGAGATGTATGAGGCCCATGTGAATATATTTTATTGTTTAAATAACATTGAGAGTCTTATCTGAGAATTCAAAAGAATCCCCTGAAAAAATAGTTTATATTTTATCATGGAAGTTATTTTTAGAGAAAATAAGATGTTTTTGGGTGAAATTCCTGATAATAATGTATTGGGATTCATTTGATAAATAAATATATTTTAGTCTTTATAATATATAATACTTAGTTTTATCTACGTATTTTGAGTATGTATTGTTAAAATAATTAGTTATCTATGGATAGGCAACCAAATAGTTTGTCAAAGAATATGTGGGAGTCACATAAACCATGCATGGGTTCTACCATAGCAAGTTAAAATGGAATTAGGGGTGGGTGAAAGTATTTGAACACACATTGGAAGAGAAGGAATTCACCATAGCTAACCAACATAGAGAAGGGTTCCAGCACAAGTTGATGTTGATGGAAATCAGAAGCTGACCCCGGTACTCACATCTAGTTTTCTATGGGAACAATTTTACCTATTAAGAGATGTCAATCCAGTTTCAAGTTTTATGTGATATTCAGCCTTCACGTCACATTTTTCATCAACCTAAAAACACACACAAATAAATAGAGTGTTTTCATATTTTTTACTCTAATTCTTTTGATCAATGCTAGTGATCATCTTTGACCTCCAACCATTGAAGAATCTAGATACCCACCTAAGAAAAATGGAATCTTAAATTAGAGTTATCTCTATTGATCAAACCAAGAAATCACATGAGTCTATTCATATAATGAAGAAAATTATATTGAAAAAATTTATTAGGTATCTCCATGACATTATATAAAGAATAGATTATGCATTAAGATCTATTCTCAGACATTCTCAGTTTCAATACATGATCATGAGCTTCAATTGAAATCCAATCAAGTGAAGGTGATCATGTGCAGCTAATCATATGAGGACTCAACACCAGAATATTTGGTAACACATGAGTTTAATAAGTCTGTTAGTTTTATATTTTTTACCTTAACATGTCATAGTCCTTGTATCTAAGGATAAGTAACTTGTTGTTATAAATGTTATGGTGTTTTTATCAGAAAACCCATATTCTTTAGACGTAAAACGATAGTGAAAATATACGTTATAAATACCTTAGGTCAAATCCAAAATAGGGGGCTTCCATTGATGTATGGTTTGAGTGGGAGATCACTTTTTTCTAGAGAAAAACAATTCATCATTATATACCCACTAATATATAATGAATATTTGATGAGATTAATAGTGGGGTTCATTTATTTCAGAGACTTTTTCTAGGTAACTAAGCACCTGATGAGTTTTTAACATTTTATATCTCAAACCATATTTGATCACATGATGATTTTAATTTCATACGATTCCTTCATGCAACCTCATACATGCACTTATAGACATATGACCCGACATTATAGTTTACATAGGTAGAGAATCCCATCATAATGTTGTAATGTGAAGTGTATTCTTGTGATGCTATCATGAAAACCTCCAGTTCTGCATGCATTCTTTAACCTTGTAGAATCTCCCCTAGTGATAATGGAAATTAGCATTGGACATGCACCACCATTTTAGGTGTCACCATGTAATGAGGCCTTCTACATACACTTTAATCATGTGATCTTGTTCATGAACCCTTGGTCCATGTTTCTTAGCTATGATCCCTAGGACAGGCTTCCTCTTCATGTGAGGAGTATTCATTTAACTTTTGTTTTGATCCTAGTCCTTCCTACATTGTCCCCATGGTTTAGGTGTCTTCCCTTGACCATGTTCCCTTGATCACACGACTATGTAATGCAAAATTATCAGCCAACCATGTTCACATGGCCTATGTTATATTCCCTTGGATATACTCCCCCTTCAAATATAGTTAACTATTAAAGTAAATGGATATGAAACCCTATTCCAAGCACCCTTAGGATATGTGTCTAGGTTATGATCCCTTGGTTGTGTGATTTATTTATGCGGGAAGTGTCTTAGATGAACTAGGGTTATGCACCCATGGCCTTGTCTACCATTTTTCATATAGAACCCTAGTCATGTAGCCAAATTAATGCACTCACTTTTGAGTGAATGATACCCTAGAGGTCACACGATCGCATGACCCCTACTTGGTCGTTTGATTTCCACACACCTAGTGATGAAATGGAAGGTGATCTTCATCTATTTTCCCAAACAGTTCCTATTCTATAAAATCATGTTCATCGGAACATTTATGTTCATATCCCCTTATCCATTTAGGACACGAAATGAATACGTGACATGGGAATACAATTAGTGTAATCCTAAAATTATGATATCCCAAGGAACCGAATTCTCCTATAAGTATATCATCTTTCTCCATCTCTCAATGAACGAGGATTTGGTTCATACATAGGCCTAATATTATGTTTAATCCATGAACATTCCCACTAGTGCCATATGTTTTTATGTCCCATTTTGTATTTATCATGTATCATGATTCCAAAATCAGACACTCATCTTTGATTAATCCTACCATGGGCATCCTCCTAATCGTAAAACACAACTATTTATTATTAAAACGCATGCTGATAAATTCCACTAGGTCGTATAGGAATCCACCACAGTATAAGTATCTAATATTTCAGAGATTTCTAATATCATGGGAAATATTCCCATGAACTAAATTATCACTTCTTACCTATCATGAAGTCAAGAGAAAATTAACTATAAGGAAACTAATTCCTATAATAAACAAGACATGTAAGATTCCTTCCAAGGGATTGAGCTCTATATCTATAATACTTATATATTTCCTTTCGCTAAACCAAATTCCCCATGAATTCCATATTTACTACATATAGCATTAATATTATAACTCTTCTTCTAAAAGATCAGGTATTTTCTCACGGATTTATATCCTCCAAAAGACACATAACCTTGTTTTCCCCATGGTAGCCTCAGTTTGTAAGATCCATTAAAATATAGTTTTATACTCTCATTTGATGTGTAATCTTATGTCTTCTCTCACAGAGACTTGTTATCCACATGAATCATACTAAAATTTCTCTCAAGTCAGCGTTAATGTGTAACCCTCATACCAAAACATCCATATCATGGGTATACTCTTTAGGTGTAAACCTTGACTTCATTTCCTTCTATTCAAAGGGACATATTCTCAATAAATAATCTCTGGGTAGACTCACTATGTAATCTCCATATAAATTTGATCCTACACTTTCATGAAATGTGTCTAACCATCTTCTACCTCTTGTTACTCACACCGAGCATGATTAATATGGGCTTAGAGACCAGTGATTATTATACCATAAGCATGAAAAAAATACCCCCAATATGGTCCTCCTCTCAGATGTAATTTGATATCCAATTACCTTATTTTGGGAATTTTTATTCTCTTTATTCATTATCATCTATATTTGGGTGTGTCATTGGGTCTTCAGATAATGTAGAACATTTTTTGAAGAAAATTACCTAATGTTTAGGGATGTGTTCTTGTTATAATTAATGGAGACCATTTTTAAATGTGTTAATATATTTTTTGGGTTCACCCATAGTTTAGAGAACACCTGAGATGGTATGGTATTTGTTGTAGGAATATTATGTTTTTGCAGTCTGATGGGTGATTTTAATCTATGTAACTGGTTTACATGCCCTGTATTTTATTACCATTCCTATATTGTGAGATAAATACACATTTTGAAATAGTTCACACCATTTATAGATTACATATCATGTAATTGTTAATTATCATTTTTAATAAAAAAAAGTTGATGGGGTTTTATCATATAATGACCCGATGGATTACATGACATGAAAAGGGATTACATTCCATGTAACTATGGCGAGTTTGGTTTTTAGTGTGTCATATAGGTGATTTTTTTATTCATTAATTTTCATCCTTTATTTCTCTTGATGTAGAATCATTCTTTGGTGAATTTGGGAACCTTCATTCATTCTGCATTAATTCATCTAGAAATTAATAATCGTGACAATTATGTTGCATCTATCTGGGTAAGAGATCCTTCTTATTCTTTGTTGACTTTGATCGCAGTAACACCATTATGTTGTATTATTGGATTCATTTATCTGAGATGATGTTTCTCTTTATTCCTTTCAATATTTTCTATGTGATCTTGTTCTGGGGATTGATATTTGTTGTTTGTGCTGAAAAAGGTGTTTTTTCTTCATATATGTGTTGTTTCCTATTATTTTTTGACCCTTTTGTTAAATTAAATCAATTATGAGATGTGTAGATTGAGTCTAGGCCCTCCGTTTTTGTCGTTGTGTTCTTCTTGTTGGTATATCCCATTGTAAGAATTTTTAAATCGATTTTTGAGGTATGTGGTTTTGTCTTTAGCCTATATTGGTAAAATGCATTTCTCTAGTTTTGATAAATATTTTTATAAATGTAATGGATGGATTGATTAATTTTATTTGAGGGTTTGGAAATGGATTTTTTTATAAATTATTATTTTCCCCTAATATTGAAAAATTAAAAGGGTTTTTCAATGCTTTATGAAATTGTTTGATGAAATGGTTTGGAAAATAGAGCACATGGGAATCCTTGGGTAAATTGGTGGAATGGGTAGTAGTAGGCCTCATCTACTTTAGGGGGGTTCATTCATGGGGTGTTTCTATGCTCTTTAAGTCTTATATTCAAGAAATATGTTAAACCTATTGAGATTTTAACTTTCTATGGGTACTCCTCTACTGCCAAGATTTGATTCATGTGTCTAGATGATTCATGCAGGCATGATTGTCCATTTTAGGTATGAGTGATAAAGATATAATGCCCTAGTGTGATCCTTAGTGTGATGTTACTTGTGATTTGGATGATTTTGGATATTTTGGCATGTACTATTTATATTTTACTTCAATGGATTTGATATTATATGTGAAAAATTATTTTTTTTTATTTGGTATATTTTCTTTGACATATGTATATGAAATTCATTGAAGCTGATTTACCTGATTTATTTGGAAATGAGGGGAAATTAAATTGTTTTTACATGATTTTATATAAAAATTTTATACTATATATCATGCATTATTATCTTTAATGTCGAGAATGCTTAGATTATTGTATAAATTCTTGTTACGAAACAGCTGGGTGGGATCCAACTAAGCCTATTAGCTCACACCATGTGCAACCCTTTGGTGGTGCATGGACCTTGTGGTGTATTTCAATTTCGGTAAATTTAAGGCACCATAGTGAGGCAGTGAGGTTTTTTGTCAACTATTTTTAGGTAGATGGTGGTGAGATGGTGGGAGTTTTTTTATTCTATCACATGGATATTGTTGGAGTATTTATTTCATTTTTATCATCCTTTGTAGTTGTAATTGTCTCTTGGTGATTGTTTTTATACCATTCCAGTTGTATCTCATTTTTAGTTCTCTATCTATTATAAAATATATAATCATGTTTTTATGCACTGTTTGATTTTTTATACTTATATATGCTTCATGTTGTATTATTAAGGTTGTGATAAATCATTCCCTTGGTTAGTTGTTGATGCTTAGGTTCTAGACACCAGCCTGTGGGGGTCGGTAATTCCCTTTAGCTATGTGGAAATACATTTTGGGTACCAGTACTGAGAGGGTATCTAAGTTAGGTTCATCATATCCATTCCTTAAATAAATCTTGTTTCCCTTATGTATTACATAATCCAAGTTATGCATCTCAAGGAATCCTATTGTGCATAAGCCCCGCTCAAAATTTTATTATCGTACCCTTCACAAAAATGATTTCTTGCTAACCAAAACTATATAGACTCTAAGTCTTTTTCTTTATAGGATATATAGGAAAAATTTACAATGATTAATCCCTTGTACCTAATATTCAAATGTATTCATATACATCCTTATATAATAACATTAAACTACATTGCATGGTTTTATCACATGAACTTAATCTATGATATTTGAACTGTATGAGAATTGATCCTCTTCTTAAATGTTATGTAGGATGTCTCTTTGAGGTTCAATCCTAATTCAAAAAGACCAACCACATTAATTTATTGTTATAAACTCTAGAGTGCCAAAATATGTATGTAAACTATGGGTATATATATTCCCACGACCCGTGGAAGTTGCGATCTAGTGAGTAGTGTGGGAGATGATTCATGAACATCTAGAGATGAAGTCTCAAAGAATTATTTCTGAAATGTTAACATTGCATAGAGGTTGAATCATATATTTTATTGTCCCAAAGTTATAATATGAGTTATTGATTCTAATATTAATTGAATCTAGAAGATGATAGATAAATAAAGGTGCACATTTATAAGATATATTGAAGTGATGAAATAATGAAGATACATTTTTAAAAGATTATTTATTGGAAAAATCTATTGTTTATCCAAAAGATAAATCTATTGTAAAAATTTGGTCTCTCATATGTCATAGTCTCCATTATGGGCCCTCAAATAAATGGCAAGAGAACCCTACTGAATCATTTGTTTTATACTGACTTTAGGGAGATGGATTCTTGTAAAGGAAAGAAAAAACTAAAAAAGGAATATGGTTAGAAAAGTGTGCTAGCATTGAGCCTTGTACTCTTGGAATGTATCTTGATTGTATTGATAGAAGACAATGAGGGGAATATTATACAACATTTGAAAAGTTCATTTATCTTTTTTTACAATCTATTAAAAATATAGTGTTGATTAATTTTTGGTTACATGGCATTGGATGTGAGAAAGATGCAAATAAACCTCTTTTAAAGGCAGTTTTCCAGGTTATGATGAAATTGTTTAGCCCATGGAAAACAACATTAATCTTTTTCACATGTGATAAAACCAAGACTCTATTGTAAAATCTGGGATCTCTTTTAAGGGAATATATTCAAAAGATATGAGAATATGTTCCCACATCATAAACCATTAAGGATTCCCCTCTCAGTGATTTTTTTAATGTTGAGGTTGAGGCCCTTTCTGGTTATGAAGTTAAGGAGCAACAGTTTAAAGAGTAGGTTGATAGTATGAGACAACGGTTCTTACATTCCATTCCACCTGGTGGGATTTTGGGAGATTGATGAGCTATAGTTCCTACTTCATGTTTTTTAGTGCACAACAGATATGGAAAATCATTAAGAAGAATAAATAACTCGACCTTCCTTCCCACAAAGTCATGGTGGCAACAGTAAATTGTAAAGAAATTATAAATAATTTTTTTGTCTTTTTTTTCAAACTAATTGTGGCATCAAATGAAACTGATTGTACAATGTGGCCCAGTTTCTAGTTTTGGGAAGAAGCTCGGTGTGATCCTCGACAATTTCCTTTCAGTGTATGATGCATAGGTTATATTTTTTGATGAAGGTGTCTAAACTAAAAAGTTAAAAAATCTGAAAGTGAAATTGATTCAATATACATCTAATAGCATATATAATGATAAAATAGTGGAATAACGAATACCCAAGGTATCTCTCTAAGATAGGCCTTGAGTTCATTTTATAATGAATACTAAAGACCAAATTAGACCATAAGTCTGATGTGGGATACTGACTCCAAAAAATATAAACCAAAAAAAATGAGGGATAAGGAGTTTGGAATGTTTATCATTAAATTAAATCAATAGATTCTAAGGATTATCTTAGAGAATCACGTACTAGAAAGAAAATACAAATGATGAATTTGAAATTGAAGAGGTTGATATAGAATAATTGAAGTTAATAATGATTCATACTTCATTTGATGTAAATTTGAATGTGTTTTGATTATTGAATGTTTTATTAACTAATTTAGATGTTGGATAAGTTCATGCGTGGAATATAAGTATCTAAAAGTCAGAATATCAAAAGTTAAGAAAAACAGAATTATTCATAAGTTAAATGATTGAAATATTACCTTACACTAGAGCTTATAGAAAATGATTTTTCCATGTATGTTGATTGGAGTGATAACATCTTGCAAGATTAAGTAAAATAGAAAGTTAATGTCTCTAAACTATAGGAAAAGAAAAACCATCTCAGAATTTGGACAAATTATGTACCACCAACTTCTAATTCAATGGAGATTCACAATCAAAAATTTTATGGAAAGGTGGTTGTGGTTTTAAATAGAGACTTTGTCATCATGGATGATTATTTTATCCCATTTTGAAGATCCTTAGTAGAGCATCCTGTTAATCTTGACAGAATCAGGTGTCCCAAAATGGGTATTCCTCATCGAGAAGAAAAACCTTCTTCCTATGACTGGGAGGAAAAGTAGTTTCTATGGAGATGCCTTATTGGACAACAGGTGAATGTTTTGATGGAATTTTTTATGAAAGTCAGTATTACCAATTTACCATCTCCAAAACATTGATCTAAATATTCAAAAGTGATGGATTTTGTATCAGGGATCCTAGTGGGTGATGATTCCACCTCAACCGCTTCCCATATTGTCATTGTCCATCCTTCCGTCATGAACATTGTTGATCTTGTGGTTTCCTGTAGTCTTGGCATTGTAATCAGACATCGAAATTTCAAAGAAAAATAAAATTATTATTAAGATCTAATTCATGCGGAGTCTCATTCCATTACTGGGATGAAATGGATTAATTCTTCCAAGGACCCCCATGTGGTTCACATCACTGATTTGCTGACAGTAAGTGTATATCGATCCAGGAGATGAACATTATCATGTGATAGATATTTAAGAAATATTTCATGTTTTTACTTTCTAAATATTATCAGAGGATATGTTGGAAAATGTTTTGAAAGGTTTAATATAAAATGATTTCCAAAACCACATGAAATGTTGATTTCTATAAAAATTCAAAGCTTTTCATTGCAAGACTGGTACATTGGGAATGGTAGCCCAACTATTTTGTTTATTGAATGTTTGAGATTTCTTTTTCTTGATGTGTGATTTTTTTCTCAATATAATTCTTTATACGTAGAGAATTCCAAAATAATTATCCAACATTTTGAATATCAAAAGAGTTACAAAGGTATAACTCTTGAAAATTCATATTTATGAAAGAATAACATTTATTAGAGCTAGAAAGGGGTATCAAGATGATAATTTTCCTAAGCTGAGAAGATATGATTTTAAGGAAAATAAAACCCAAATAAGTTCATATATCTAGATGTAGAGAATCTTAGAAGTGGGATTACATATTTTAAAAGATATTCTTGAAACAAAATATGGATTTTATTACCAATGTAGCTAGAGTCGTGTGTGAGTCACAATGTGTTGAACTCATGTTGGGTGAAACCAATAATATAAATGGATACAATGTGGTGTGTTTTCTAGAATCACAAGGGGGTCAGTAGAGGGTTAGGTGCACAAATTATTTTTTATCAATCAAATCACTAGATATTTAATTGATGACTGAGAAGATGAATACATGATGAAATATATTTGAAAAAAAATTGACATAGAGGAGTATTATTTTTCAACCCATGAGTTCCAAATATGATTCGGGTTGAATAATTTGAGGGTATAGAGCGTCAAGTTCCAAATCATCCGTGTGTGAATTCTAGATATTATGGAATTGGAAGTGACTATATAAGACCAATATTTAAAAAAACGTACCTATGTTTCAAACGTTGATGTACTTAAAAAATGTTAGGGTATAACAATTAAAAAACAAAAAGATAGTGAGTGTTACTTATATGTTCCAAAGCATTTACTGAGTCAGGGAAGTTCAATTTTTTGATTCAAAAGTAATATATTATAAATATTCATTAATCTGTAGAAGATGAAAACAAGAAGAAAGTTATATAATAATTGTCTGTGGATCACGGAATCACCACTTGGGAACCATTTCGGGAACAAATAATTAATTTAAATAGAATAAGAAAATAAATAAAATTATGTCATGACTCATCCATATGTTAGATGATCACTTCTAATGAAAATAAAATAAACAAAAAAAAATACAGTACAAAGGTTCAAAAAAATGGAACATGCTAATTAAACACTACACTACCCCAATCTCCCTCCCCTATAAAGAAAATCTTGAATCTGCCTCCAAGGCCCTTCTCGACCCCTATGTAGAATATAACAAAGCTTCATCTATAAAAAGTAGTAAAAGGAAAAGTTTCTTATGTGAGAAAAAATTAAAATAAAAACTAAACTATATCATACCTCTCTCTTGTTACTATAAAAGTCACTACCCCAATATAAGAACCACAACACCATATGGGTCAAAACATATCCCTACATTCAATGAGGAAACACATTATATTATTTCAAGAGGATTTGGACTCTCCCATTCCCATATAGTGCTTGAGTACTATAAATATTATAAAAAAATCATTTATAATGCTAGGATAAATAACAATGAGATAAAATACCATTTTATCTATGAGAAGTCGGATAAAAAAGTAATGAAGTTGGTGGATGTTTCAACACAAGCTTTGGTGGATGAGATTATGACTATGGCACTACCCAAGGTATATTTTTAAAGGCATAAATTGGCACTTAGGGTCTAACCCAGTCCCTCTGAAAACATGAGTTAGATAAGGGACTCCTACTCCCCCATGGAAATTTCTTTTTTTAATATGATTTCTCTCATAACTTCAATGATTGATTTTTAACTTCATTTTATGAACATTTAGAGAAGTTATCTTTAGGTTCATTTAAAAGGGGTAGAATTTTTTCATATGTGAAGGGGATAATGTTTTAATAGAGTTTTATGCCTATTGAATAAGGGGGATAAATGTCGGGATGGAAGGAGGAGTTCTTGTATGATCAATCCAAGGGAGTAAAAATATGAACACCCAATGAGGTGTTTTAATGCATATATTTTCATTTAACTCGTGTTTATCACATATATATTGACTCAATTTTATATTAAGTTTTTATTAAGATAATAATTGATACAATACTTAATTTTAAGAGGCCCAATATGTGTATATTCTCAAATTTGATTGGTTTTAAAGTCTATCAAATGTTAAAGTGTTTAATATTCTTGAGGTAGTCCACAAAACCAAAGAAGATATTACTAAAAATTCCAATTATAGTGTGATTTTAGTTGTTATTTTTATAATTAATTTTAATAAATCATCAATTAAAGATTCATCAATGATTTTTTTCATATTTTAAAGGCTGAAAGATGTTTAAAGGGGTTTTGGAAAATTTATGGAAAAATCAGGTTAGAGAAGCAGCTATAAAATTTAGTAAAATCTATGTTGTATAAAGACCATCCTATCCAACATGAAAATTAATTTTTGTTTTCATGGACATAATTGATAGGTTGTGTAAAAAGCATATTAGTATATGTAACCATGAGTTTTCTCTACATAAACCTTATTCGCCGTTGTGTAACCAGCTTCTCAGGGCACCAAAAGAATCAATGGGAGCTATGTAATCATCACACAATGTTTCATAAACAAGGTGTTGGAAGGATGAAGGAACAATATTAACAGTTTATGTGTAAACATCATGGTTTCTATGTAAACATGTACTAGTATACATGTAAGGATCTTACTTTTATGGTTTTTCTGAAAGTGTTGACTAACAAAACAGTTTTTATGGAATTTATTAATCATTAAATATGATTAATTTTTCTATAAACTTTCAATTATAGAATGTATCCTAGAATTAAAGGAGGATCAGGACAAAATGTTTTTATTATATTAAGGATCTTTAAGGATAGTTGTGTTGTGATGAATCTAACCACACAGACTAACTCATGAAAAATGAAACAAGTGACATGGAGCATGAAACATCCATGATATGTGTGTATATTTAATACATTAGTTGGATAAAAGTTAGTGGATCCACTTTTGGGAAAATATGTCTTCATGGATGGAGTATGCTTCCTCATATAGAAGTTGGATTTGTCTTATAGAAAAAAAAAGAAAGATAAAAAGAGATAAAAAGGAAGGATTAAGTTGTTAGAGCTAAATGAAGAATATTTCTAGGCTGATGATAGAAAATTTGAAAGGGGATTTCATTGGTTTTAATTAACACCATTTTTTGAGGTCATTATGGTAGATTTGGGTTTTTTGTTATGACTGGAAATAAAATAAGAGAGTGAGAGAGAGAGATAGTTCCAATGCTTTTCATTAAATATGGTTGATGGTTACTATATGGTTTTTTTAGGAGTGGTTCTCACTAGAAGTTTTTTAATACTATGTTAAAGTGATACACCAACCTGGTGTGATTTTATCATCTATAGTTCCTAGAGAAGAATTAAATAATTGGATAAGTTTATTCCACTTTGAAGAAGAGTAATGAATTCTTTATTTCTTACGAGAGTTGTTATAATGACCCATATCATTTAGGTTTGGAAATTCATAGGAAATTAAAATTTTTGATCTAAAGAAAGTGTTGTTCCTTGAATAAGGATTATTATCAGGAATCAAAGTGTTAAAAATTTACAATGAGATGTTTTTAGATGTTTAACAGGGTCTAGTTTTAGTTTTGGTGTGTGATCAGGAAATAGAGTAAGTAACGTAGTCCTTCGTAAAATTATATTGTTAAATTAGGTCGCACCATAGCCTATAGACAACATCGTGAAAAAATATAGTATAGGAGTTGCATTGGAAATGTGTAACAAGATGTCACATTGTGGCACAAAATCTATTTTTTATTTTCATGGTAATGTATAGTGGCTATCGTGAACCAAACTGGGCCACCCTTGAACAAGGGACCTGATCTGCCCTCTGATAAGGCCAAAAGGTCATTCTCGATACACATGGTCTAACAACTACTTTATGAGAATAAATAATTTCCTTTAGAAATGTTTTTTATTAATAGTTTCATCAAACGTGTATGTACCATGAACTCAAAAATTCCTTACCATAACAAGGAAATTCATGCTCCAAAACATAGGCAGTCATGGTCAATATAAATCATGTTCCTAGATATAAATAATACTCTAAATCATATGAAAACAATATAAAAATAAACCAAAAATGATATAAAAATGGAAGAATATGATATATATGATTACAAAATAAATATAGGATGAATATTGATTAAGAGACACATTATACATCAAAAACCTAACCCGAAATGAAAAAAATGGTCACCCATATCCATGTTTCATAAGAGTCAAGTACTAACTATGTCACCACCAACAACCATAGCTCTACCAATAAGATTACCTAGCATCTTCATATAGTTTCTTAACTATGAAATATGATATAGACGAGTGAGAATCAATTTTATTCGAGGTAATAAATTTATATAGAACTCCACATCTCGTTTAGTGGGTATCATTAAACAAGTTTTTATAAATGCATTAGGAGATAGAAAAACCACCAACATTATATCCTTTTCCTCCTTTGTATAATTACATTAAATGTAAAACATTTCATTTCAGTAGTGATAGAACCCACCATCCCTTGATTAGTTCTGTATAGACTATCATGTAAACCAAATCTATGATAATATCATATTAAATAACAGTACGAGATGACAAAGTGACCCACATTTTATAATAGTCGATATGGGATCAAATATAATATAATTAATCTATACCATGAATAACATCTAAATAAATCCTATAAAGGGAAATGAAATCCAAGATATTCCTACATGTTCATACCATGATGTCACAAGACGGAAACATGCTTATCCTTTATGAACTCTTATCCAGATGAGTATCAAGACTCATTGGTTTTGAGTAAATCTATACTTTCATCCCCAAAATAGAGATCAATTTATCAGATTTAAAATAGTGATAGAACAATGTATCAAATAAAGATGAAGAATGTATAGAAGAAACTAAAAAATTACCTCTCACTATCGTCGATCACCATGAAACTAAATAAGTACCTCTCAATATCGCCATTCGGACCTTCCACGTGTGGTCAGGAGACTGCATGCTCCGAGAATCACGGCATGCGGCTGCGGGCCACTCCACAGATGTGGATAAGGGGTTACGTCCTTCTGTCAGCTATTGGCCTGGATAGTGGTGTATATTTCACCACCACGGCCTGATCTAGTCACGGCACACCTCTCGGTGCAACGTCGTGGCGTCTGCCTCCATCCCGCAGCCGCCATCGTGGGCCCCTGTCAATAGTCACTGGCATCACTATCGACGGGTTTTTTTGTGAACCATCGCTGGTCCGTTCTTCACACTGTCTACACCTCTAGCATCCAAGGGTGTCTCCTTCCTTGTGAAGGCCTCAAATTTTCCTTGTCGCCAATTTGAATACTTGGCCATGAAGAACACACAAGTTGGAGGGGCTTGGGCCTTGTTTATATTGGCTTGCACCCTCTGCGTATGATGTTTAAAAATAAAGGAGGACTGGTATCATAATTCCATTGGATAATCATCAATACTGGTGAAAAAATCTAAAGGAAACACCATCCTGCTAGAACACACGATCCACGAATCAACCTGTTTGTGGGCCGATCTGCATTCGTTGTTTTAAAATTAGAATTGGGAAAACATAAAACAATAAACCCCTTTCTAGGTTGGATCATTTTTTGGTGATGAACTATGTCACTATATTATTCATTCTACGATTCTCTGTTTAGAGCTGTCAGTCGATCGTCGTTGGTGACAATCCATTCGAAGGGGGGTTGGCGTTCATCATCGTTAACCACCAGAGCTTTGAAGCAGAACCATGATTGTTCCATTACCTCTGAATTGTATGATTGGACATTAAAGGATGAAACTTGATTCAACATTTTTATTTTCATTATTTTACAACGTCATTATGTTGTTTCATCTAATGAAACAATGTATTCAGTTTCTCTTGGTTAGAAAACCATTAGGCTGTGAGAATTTGAATGTTTAGAATGGAAACACGTTTTTTTATTTTTAACTTTTTCGTTAAAAAGTCCAAAAAATAACTTCTTCCCTCAACCCATTGTAGTCAAGGTTTGGTCCATTCTAGTCAAATCTCGATATTCTAAGTTCAATGGTTCCCCCATATTGTTGATCTGGTCACTGGTTTAAAAGTAATAAAAATATGCTCGCACGTTTACCTAAATGAACTTAAAAAATGTTTAAAATTATATTCCTGGATCACTGGGCCTTGGAATAAAGTTCTGTCAAAGCATCTGGTCTCAAAATAATTCGATACAATTTAAAAAAATACACAGAAGTTCTAGGATATTACATTACACCCCTCCTATGTTTCACATCCTCAAAAGCTAAAAAATGCTAAACAAACGAATGTGGGTACTGAGCACGGATATGGGCCTCCTACTCCAATGTTCTCTTGTGGAGGTTCCTGTTCTACCACCAAATTTTCACTAGATGAATCTTCTTTAATTGAAGGAACTACTCATTTCGATCCCCTATCTCTACGGAGAACTCTACAAACATGACCCCATCTTTAATGTTCATCTCGCCCCAGTTGATGACATGTGATGATTCATGAAAGTACCTCCTCTATTGCAAAATGTGAAAAACATCGTGCATCTAGTGAATATGTGGGGGAAGATCTAGATGTTATTCCACCTTTCCAAATTTTCTACCAATCTGAAAATTTCCGTTGAACCTCAGAGATAACTTGTCGCCCCTGCCAATTCTCTACAAACCCTGTCAGGGTGAGACCTGAAGGAACACATGGTCTCCCTCCACGAACACCAAGGTTCTCGACCTACAATAATAATAATATTTATACCTACTCTGTGTAATCCTCATCTACTCCTAGATGATCTTCACTTTCTCATTGGTTTCCCATACCAGCTCTGGACACATGAATGCAGACTCCCCTATGTTTTTCCAGCAAAGAGGTGATCTGCATGGCCACCCATACAAGACCTCAAATGGAGCCATTCCAATGGTGGAGTGATAGTTGTTTTTTTAAGAAAACTCTATCAGTTGTAGGTGTTCCTCCCAACTAAAAAAAATATTAAGGACTCAAGCATGAAGCATGTCTTCCATAGTCGGTATGGTTCACTCCGTCTGACCATCTGTCTAAGGGTGAAAGGCGGTGCTCAAGTGCAGTTGAGTCCCAAATGCATCCTGCAATCCCTTCTACAGCTAGGATATAAAGAGTGCATCACAGTCTAAGAATATCATCGAAGGAACCCCTTGAAGTTTCACTATCTCTTGGATGTAGAGGCATCCCAATCCCTCTATGGATCCCTACTCCATGATGGGTAGGAAGTGAGCCGAAATGGTGATTCGGTCAACGATCACCCAGATAGAATCGTGGCCCCTGGACGTGCATGGTAACCACATCATTTATTCCATCGAGATACCATCTCATTTCCACTCTGGTACCTCAAGTGACTGGGCAAAGCCTGCTGGAACCTGAAGCTCATCCTTCACTTGCTGACAAGTGAGGCATCATGAAATGAACTCTTCCACTGCTTTTTTCATCCCTGTCCACCAGTACTAACATTGGGGATCCTAGTAAATATTCTCTAAACTAGGATTTACTCTCAAACGGTATTTATGGAATTCCATCAACACCACCTCCTACAATGTCACTCGTACTTCGGTGCGCCCTATGAATAGGATGATGTGCTCCCTGCCTTTCAAAAATCCATCTGGGGCCTATCTTGAGGATAACTGAGCACGTCGGGCCTCCAATAAACATCCCCAAGTTTTTCCTCCTTGAATCGTTGTAAGAGTAGAGGGGTGTCAGTCATTGACTTAAGGTAAGCTTCCCCAACATCATCCATAAAGGATATCCGCTTCGCGACTAGCTTCTTTGTTGCCTCACTAAACAGCTTTAAACCAGACATCCTGCTGAGTGTGTGTGCTGCCACATTCCTATTACCAAGAGTATAGACTATATCAAAGTCATAGTACTAGAGTAACTATATCCTTCAATACTCTCTAAATTTCAGGTCCTTTTTTGAGGAGATATACCTGAGACTCTTGTAGTTACAGTAGATATTAAACTGGTCACCCATCAAGTAGTGCCACCACATCTTCAAGGAAAAGACCATTGCTGCAAACCTCTGGTCATGGGTCGCATAGTCGGCTAATTTTTTCCTCAACTATCATGATCCATTAGAGATCACTACTCACTACTACATCAACACACAACTCATTTCGGTCCTTTATGTGTCTTTTAAGACTATATTCCCAATTTCCTCTTCTGGTAGTCACAATATGGGGCACTCGTCAATCTCCACCTTAGCTCCTAGAAACTCTTCTGGCACTTCTCCATCCACATGAAGGGTAGTCCCTTCTTTGTCAAAGCTGATAAAGGTTCTTCTACTCTAGAAAAGTTGGGCACAACCTCTGGTAGTATCCAGCCAACACCAAGAAACTTCGCACTTCAGTCACACTCTTGGGTGGCTCCAAAGTCAGCATAGCCTCTAACTTCACCATATCCCTTGTAACTTCATCCTATGAGATGACGTGTCCTAGAATGTAGACCTCCCAAATCCATAACTGGAACTTTGAGAGATTACTATGAAGTTGTTTCTCTCTAAGTATATCCAGAACTATCCATAGGTGTGTAGTGTGCTCCTCCTCAGACGTTGAGTACACCAAGATGTTATTGATGAAGACTACAATGAATTGGTCAAGGAAAAGTGGGAATATAATGTTCACAAGTCCCATGGATAATACTATGGATATTTTCATTCTAAAAGGCATTATCAAAAACTCATAGTTTCTACAGCCATATCTATAGGATGTCTTCGGTACATCTGCATCCTGTCGCCGAAGCTGATGATAGCCTGACCTGAGGTCGATCTTCAAGGAACACCTTGCTCCCTTTATCTAGTCAAAGAGGTTATAAATCATCAGTAGTGGATACTTGTTCTTCATGGTCACCTGGTTCAAGTTCCAGAAGTCTATGTACAAACTTAATCTCCCATCTACATTCTTTGAAAACAACACTGGGGCTACCCATGGTGAAACACTAGGCCCCACAAATCCCTTCTCCCATAAGTCCTCCAACTATACCCTCAATTCATGAAGCTCCTTGGGAGCCATCTGATATGCCTATGTAGATATCAGTTTCGTATCGGGGTACACGTTGATGCTGAATTCTACCTCCCTATGAAGAGGTAGTCCCAGAACATCCTCCGGAAATACATCCTCATAATTTTCCACCACTATAGGAAAGCTTAGAATCTACTCATCCACTACACTGAGGGTGAGGCTAGACAACTATTGAGTGGTCGGATGAACCCTACTACGATAAATTCCATCATGTGATACAAATTTTTCCTTCTTGCTGATGAAGGAAAACATGGTCCCATCATCGCAGACACAATGCACATTGTGCCAAATATAGTTGATCTGAGAATGGACTGTAGATAACTAGTCCATACCTAAGATTACATCATTAGGCCTCGAAACTGCTACTAGGAGATCTCAGTTAAATCTCTCACCTCCTAGAGTAATCTCACACTATCGGCACCAGTGTGATATTGTCAAATCCTTGCTTGTAGGAGTCTCTAATTGTAAGAATCGATTCAATGACTCCAACAGAATCTCTGAGCCTCAAATGAGCTTCAGGGAGAGGAAGGAGGGACTGGAACCTATGTCTATAAGAACTGAAACTAAGGTGAAAAAGAAAAAAAATTAACTATAATCATCTCTGGAGTTCCATGGTCATAGGCCTCCATTGCCTATAGCTGGCCTCACCCCTGTCCACCGGCTCCCTATGACTATGGTGGACCACCTAGGGGTGGTGTTGGTATCAAATAGAACCATCATCCATTGCCTACCACTCGGCATACTCCCATGCCATGTCTACTACCCTACAGACCTCCTCACTTGAACCTCTGCCTATGTATTGGTTGTCCCTTGACCAATTGTTGATAGTTTGTATGGTGGGTCAGGTAGTCACAAGCCTTGTGTCCATTCCCGCTGCACGTGATGTATAGCCTAGTTCCCTACTAACTCCCTCTTCTCTGGGATCCCTGTAATACCAACCCAAAGTCTGGGGGTCGTCCCCTGGAAAATATGACTGGCTTGGGTCCCCTCGTCTGTTGCCTGCTGCTCACCACTGAAGACTATATCGCCAGATGTCTATTGGTGGCTCCGATTGTCGGTGTCTTCTCTACTAGGAATATCTTTACAATAAGGGATCATTCTAGCACTCCAGTATAAGTTTGGATGCTGAGAGACACCATGGATGGCCTGATATCCCATATGAGTCCTTGTTCAAAGGATCATGCCCTAATGAAATAGTCATACACTATGTATGTAGAGTAACGAGAGAGGTTTGTAAACCTCATAGAGTACTCAACCACTAACATGCTGCCCTAGTGTAGGTAAAGCATCTCATGTATGCACACCAAGCACAAGGTCATGGGGAAGAACTCCTCCTAGAAAATATGATCGAAGTCAGCCAAAGAGAGGGTCGCCTCATCATGAGTCTGAATCGTCAAGCTTCACCATCTCCCTACCGAGCCCTGAAGAAGGATCATGGCTAAAATCGCCATCTTTTCAAGTGGTTTCCTCACTAAATGAAAGACCCATGTCACTTCCTCTATCCAGTCCTCAATGGCCTAAGGATATGTCTCTCCCCTGAACCTGGGAGGTCTCTATCTCTATAACTCATGTAAGGCGTTGAGCCTGAATGGATCCTCTATCGGTAATGCCATTAGTAACTGTCGATCAAATGTTGGTGGTAAAACTGGTGCACCACCCGACAGGGCCATCTCTATCACTGGTCCCTGAACTAATGCATCATCATTAGGTGGGATGTCTTCACGGTCATGTATCATAATATGAGCTGGTCATCTTTATCGAGGCATCCTGATATATATCAATATGTACGAAGTTTAATATATTATAACTAGTGAGATAACTATTATACAATAAGAACATAAAGAAACACTCAATTCCTATATGATGCATGCAACCAGTGTTTTTATGTATAGATTCAAAAAGTAGAATTCAAGGTCCTAGTGTATGGATACGTTGGCCATTGCACCAACACTGGACTCCCCAAATCAGAAATTCGAACTCGAAACATTTAACATTATTTCCCAAACACAAAATAATAGACTCCTAGTCTTTAAGGTAGAACTGACCACCTCTAATACCACTTTTTCGCGAACCGTCCCTAGAGGACCCTGATGTGACATACCCCAAGCCTACCTCCCAAAGTCCAGGGGTTGGTGACTACCACCTAAGGAATAAAACTATAAGTGGGAGTCATTTTCTTGAGTAATTGTACACATGCACAGACAACTACATCCCAAAACTAGATGAGTAAACATCCATTCCACTAAACAACCACTGGGTAAAAGTACAAACTATATGTCAATTGGGTCAGAATAAAAACCCAACAAAAGATAAACTGAAAGCAGGAAGGTACAAGAAAAAACTCTAAAATCAGTCTGCTGGAAACCCCATTGGATGGGTAAGTGTATAGTAGATGATAGAATCTGTATACATATGCCCCGCCTTCCTAGTATCACTGAGAACCACCGGGTCCTAGGCAACTAAGTCCTCCTTCAAGGCGGTGTTCGTCTACACCAGACAAAAAATGTTCGGGTGAATCCCATACAGGGGTGAGTAACAATATACTCTGTACAGACCCCAAACTAACAAGAAAATGACACAAATTAATCCACAAAGAAAACCAAAAAACAAGATAGCTCATACATGGTATAATCCAAAGTATGTGAAGTAGGACCATTAGTCATGTCATCGAACACCTTGTGCTGGTAGATAACTCCTCTACAATGAGTACAATGGGCCTTCCAGGTCACACCGAATCCAATTCTCACTAACCTTGGCTATTGTGGTACCTATCCCTATTGAGTACCATGGGTATATTGTGTCACATAGAAGTCTCTCACCATCGTGGGAATGTCAGGTCAAATAGAAGTTGATTCACAACATGGTCATACTAAGGTACTCCTCATGTCAAGTATCATGGGTCTATCGGGTCACATAGAGCATCTCCCCACCATGGGCCTACTGGGTTACATAAAATTCACCTCCATCTAGGCTATAGTAACTAATACACATAGGGTCACTTATCAGCAGTCTTAGGTCTCATCCAACCATAGAGTTTCAACGTGTAGGGAGTTTTATTATGGATGAACCAATACTCAATCCATTTGTTGAATTTAAACTTCAATAAAATACTCTATAGATTATTACAAAAGATATTCCTCATCTCTAGTGTTCCAACGCTGCAAATAGTTAGTCAAATGGATGCTTGATTTGAATTACATTGAAGTTTTTTCAAGAAGGGACTGGTTGGGTCCGGGTCCAGTCTGACCCGACCTGGACTCAGCCTGGCCTGGGTATGGCCTGGTCTAGTCCGTTGGGTCATGGGACTGTTGGGTCACAAGTCTGGCCCGACCCAATAGTGGTGTTTCCGGCCCGATGGGGCTTGTCCGGCCCAATGGGGTGTGTCTAGCCCGATGGGGTGTGTCCGGCCCGATGGGGCGTGCCCGCCCAGATGGGGTGTGTTCGACTAAAGGGCGTGGGTTTGCCTTGATGGATGGGTCTAACCCACTGCGAGTAGGTCCAACCTACTACATTGCACGGTCAGCTAGAGGCGAACCAGTTTTGTTCATGTCTGAAAAGCATCAGGCAACCGCATCCTTCCTCCTGCCCCGTGGGTCACCATGGGGCCGCCTCCTATAGCCCAGACATATCACATCTATGGGGTTCCATCATGAGGCCAGAAAAATGGCCGACTGGACCTCCCGAATGGGGCCAGGCGACCGTGTTCCCCAAGAATGTGGCCCGTAGCTGCGGGCCACTCTACCAACATGGTCGGTGGCTTCTTCTGCCCCGTCGTGGTCCGATCTAGCAGTGGAGCTCCTCCCGACGTGTCATCATGGCACACCGCCTCCAGCCTACAGCCACTAATGGGTTCTTCTGCGGACAACCAGGTTGGCACCGGAGGAATGTTCTTCATGTATCATATTCCCTTTTCTTTTAGGGGGTGTTTCCTTCCCTGAAAAGGCCTCAAATTTGGCTTGCTTCAAATTTTAATACTCTTCCATGAAGAACACACAAGGCAGCGAGGCTCGATTATTGTTCATCTCAGCACGTGCCTTCCACGTTAGAAGTTTAAAAATAGGGGGGCTTTGAATCACAATTCTATTAGATAATCATCAATACAAATTGAAAAACCCAAGGAAAATACTCTCCCTCAATAACTCACAATCCACAGAAAAACCTATTTGTGGGTTGATCAGTGTTAATTTTTTTAGAATAACAAAAAATAATACATAAAACAATAAATCCCTTATTGGGTCGGATCGTTTTTTGGTGATGAACGGTGTTTTTGTGTTCGTCCTTCCACAATTTTCTATTTACATCCCTCGGTCGATCATCATTGGTGATGATTCGTTCGAAGGGGGTTTGGAATTCTTCGTGGTCACCCACTAGAGCTTCGGAGTAGAACCATGATTGTGACAAAAATACTACACTTTCTGCTTGTCCGCTAAAGGAAGAAACGTGATTCAACATTTCAGTTATGTTTCTGTTACAAAGTCGTTTCATGTTTTCACTTAATGAAACATCATATTCAGTTTCTATTGCTTGGAAAACTGTTGGGCCACGATGATTTAAAAGTTTAAAAAAAAGTTTATTTTATTTTTAACTTTTTATTTAAAAAGTTTAAAATATAACGTCTTCCCTCAACTTGCGCTGGTCGAGGAAAGGTCCATTCTAGGAGAATCCTGACGTTCTGAGTTCAACGGTGCCCTCATATTTTTTATCTGAGCACCGGTTTAAAAGTTAGTAAAACCCACTCGCACATTTACTTAAATGAATTTAATATAAGTTCAAAATTATATTCCAGGCTCACCATGCATCAGAATTATGTTTCGTCAAAGCATTTGGTCTCAAAATAATTCCACATAATTTTAAAAAAAACTACACAGAAATTTTGGGACATTACACTCTTGGTTCTCCCTTGTAGCATGTTAGTAATAGAGAATGACTAATATAAAGGGACTCCAAAAGGATTCATTAGATAATAACAAAATTTCTCATAGCTTATGGCCTCATGGAATTTTGGTCCCAGATTAATGGTATCCCTTTAACCCCTGATTTATTGTCATTATTGTGTGTGATATAGTTTTCTACCATTACATTTTGTAAACCTACTACCACCAATAATTATTTCTCATTAACTCATATATTTTGGGTTATGAATTAAATATCCCATAACAAACTATTCAAGAAGATTTATACCACCTCAATGTCCCACATCTATGGGTCGTACCCATTATCAAATAAATATTATAACATTTTATTTGGGTACTCTTTCATTTCAGGGTATGTATCCCTGTCAAAGACCCAAAAGACTCATGGACCCATAATTGAAGCTATATGACTATAAACATCACCCCTCAATTGTCTTATTATTATGACTATGAGCTATAATAAATTTCTTTCATCCTATAAAACCTAGAACTACATTTAATGGGAAATACAATCTAACCCATTACTTATATGAGATCTAGATCTATGTAAGGATATTGAATATTATTTGAATCCATAAACCCATGATATGGTTGAATGCTTTCTCCACATACTATAATATCATATGAAAATCCCCCCCCCCCTCACCGTATTTCTAAGCTAGGTATATGAAAGGGACCCTTTATTTGACTATCATATTAACGTTTACTCAAAAAATGACAAAAAATTCCCCACCCTACATATGATCAAGATCTATGTAAGAGTTTTTTACAAGAAAAACATATGGATTGATTTCCATATTTATGGGGAATTTAGTGATACCTGGATCTGTATCCAAGGTACAACATCACCTTAAATAAATATATAACTCCCCTAAAATTTGAACTTAATCAATGTAGAAATGGTATCTTTTTATGAACTACAAGTGTCTTGATTGTTGGAAATCCGGATATGTACTGACATATAGAATCACTTATCATGGACCGAAGTAGGGGTTCTCTTTGATATCAAATCATAATTCTTGATAGTGATACATTAAACTACAAAACAAATAGTCCTTATCACATGATGATAAACTCCATTGGGTCCTTCCTACAAGCCATTAAACTACTTAGAGTGGGTGATCCTATGAGACCCATAACCACCATGAGAGTCAGATCCAAATAAAGAATCACCCTCCATATATTCTAGATCAAGCATGAGGAATTCTCTCTACATGAATAATGTATGCATTGATTACCATTCCTTTTGTATATTTAGTGATGTCTATATCTTTAACTCTAGACTCAACCAAAAATTCTGAAAATAATATGTCATATGTTTCCCTCTTTTCACATAGCCTCCCCCACCTTGTCTCAGTACTTGACCCTTCACATGAATATATTAGGTATTCTAATTACATGAATCATGATTCCAAGAAAAAATACACTAAACATAAAAGAATTAAGATATTGGTGGAAATAAATAAAATTTAATAATACCAACATCCTTGACGTATGATCATAAACTCAATTTTAACTGTCTTCATTGAATTATATAAAACTTTTGAGGTAAAAATCCACCCTTCATGAATTTAAACTACTTAGAATTTCTAATTATTTTTGGCTTATTTCTCCCCTACATGGGAACTTTATTCTTAAGAATTATTGAGCACATAGTCATCTTATTCCATATAATATTAACACCCCCCATTCCATGCATATGATTTCGATATTTGTAAATAATTATCTTCATTTTCAATAACTATATATAGTATTGATTCTCAACACATTGAGATACAAAGTGATATCTTGATATTATACCATGGGTTCAGGCTCCATTTTCATAATTAAAATATGTGCATTCCTCTCCCCTATATTTGAGTGGGATATGTCTTGGATATTTCAAGATGGATTCTCTCATTTATAGACTTGTGCCAGAGATAAAATACCTCATCTTCTACATAGGAGTCTTATTTTTGTAGGGTAAATTTCTTTCTAAGAACAATGTCTGCCTTGATTTTTATCTATAGAGGATATGTTTTAATGGAAGGATCCCTTAATCCTAGGACCATTCTCAATATCAAGGATAATAATTCCCCTTTTATTTCCCAAACATATGATCCAGATTTGTTTAAGGGGTCTCCTTTTTCTCCAAGAACTATATGTGTATTTATTACTATCTATATTGGTTATGTATTTATGCTCGGACCATCAATCTTGGGCCTATCCATAATGTGATAATAATATATGCTCCATGTATAATAGCTTGATTTGTATAGGGAAATTTCTCTACAAGATATACATATGGATTGATTCCAATCCAATGTAAGACACATAATGAAGCTTAGATAGATTATCTTGGGACCAACCATATGTTCATCACCATCATAAACCATCCTAATTCATGGTCCATTTCAATAATCAGTTACCCTTATTGAGCTAAAAAAAATTAAGATACCCCTATTGGAGTTACTGCACTAAAACCAACTTCAGTTTCATTTATGATGACTTGTATTCATTATTATGAAATTCTAAATACTCTTTATCAAATCATTATCATTATTCTGTGTAACATAGCATGTTATAACTTCCTAATAGTATTTTTCGCACTAAAACATCATAGAATTTCCTTAATATGATGAGAACCTAGAAGAACCATGACAGTACTCCTAAATTAAAAGTTCTATAGAAGAATAAAGTCATTTGAGGAACACAAATGATACAGATTATCAAGGGTGGAGAAAAATAAGACTTTGAGTCACATTCTCTTATTGTACACCCTTGGTAATATCCAATGTAGGATTTTAGGAGAATGACTCCCACCATTAAGAAATCCACATTTATATGTGTCATTGGATGTTCCTATCTGTAGATGTCTATATTGATCATCATATGTTAAGATTATTATTAATCAATATTATAAGTCATGTACTATGATGTGTTGAAAAACCCCATGATGAAATATGTTTACAGTGAGCTAGGATACATTGGGTTCATCATGAGTAATATTTCATTAATGAATAATGTGAGAAAGGATTTGTCCCTTTAGTATTTTAACAAAATTTTATATCCTAGTCCCTTTGATATAAATGATATATCCTCGATAAATCCATTTACATGGTATTCTATAGACATGTTACATTTTTTTGATATTTAAATAAAGGGACATCAATCATATAGGTTGATGGTACATATATTCTACCTGATTGATTAGATATATCATGATAAGGAATTATATTACAGAGTAATAATTATTATAAGGTATTATTTTATTATGGAATTAACTTATTACTCTATGGGTTCCTTGGTGTGTTGCTAGATGCTAACCTTAGAATTTAGGCTACTTCTCTTAATTCCCCTGACAAAGTGGCCTATAGGGTCACGTCGTAAGTGTATCAAAAATATTTTTTAAATAATATATTATTAATTATTATTTAACAAGTAGAATAAATATTATTCTCACATAAGGTTTATTAAATATTCATGTTTTCTTGATCACAGATATTTTTCCACTAGTTATTCAAGAAAATTTAATGTGAGTAGAATATTAAAGAAATATTTATTTTCTATTTAGTGAATATAATATTTATTTCTTAATTTGAAAATAATTTATTGATATTTATTTATTAAATATATAGTCATTATTCAAGGCCTGCTAAATATTTTTCAGGAATAGAGGACCAATTTTATAGATCTGGTGAAAAATAATATATATTTAATATTATTTGATTAAATAATATTTAATTTTAATTCAATATTTTAGTGAATGTCAAGAAATATTATTATTATTATTATTATTATAGTCATGGGGTTCCATATGGAATAAATAAATATTAAAGGGTACTTTTTCAATTATTTATTTCTATCCCTAGCTTTATATAAACCCAATTATATTATTTTTAAAGGGAGACAATTCATTATTTTATAATGAATGTGGATAATAATCTCGAATCCCTCGAGTGCTCCCTTCCCCATTAACAATCCCATGAATGGAGAGTTATATTCATCAACCTTACACTCTTGATTCAAGAGAGAGAAATGAAAACCCATTGGAAGTTATTTTTAGAGAGATCAAAGGCGAATGATGCAAGTGATAGGATCTTCCTTTCTAGCACCTGGAGACTCTTACGGAGATGTTATTATATTTTTAGACCACATGTGAATCACCTCAATATAAAATCTTATATTGATTCCTAAAATCAGTGACATTCAAACATAGATCCATTTTAAAATCCATCAAAAAAGATAGAATTTCTCACAAGGTAATTCTATAACAACATACATTAATTAGATATAATATATGATTATCCTACACTTTGGTTCAAAAATTTACTGATTGTCTGTATTCTATGATTTAAATATATTGATCATGGTATTTATCATCATGTAAATCTTAGATTTATCATCATTCATGACAAAAATAATTATTGAGAAGGAACCATCACATGCTTCCACTACTCTTGGAACCTTTAAGTGGTATCAAAGTGAGTGTCATAATTACTTATAATTATTTGAAGATAATTTATTGATTTATTAATTTTTAATTTATTTTTCTATTCCAGTTTAATCTTTTGTAGTTCTGAATTACAAGATCTAATTATTCCTTTTATATTATTTTAAATATAATCATATTTACTAATTTTATAAACTAAATAAATTATAAGTTTTTATCTGAAATTTTTGAGAAATCTAGTTAGATAACACAAAAATACACACCACGTAACCCAGAGGTACAAACTGTGTACAAGTGTTTAATTAACCAAGAACTAATTCAAAATTAATTCAAGGTGTGTGAATTTATGACACGCGTTGTATTTAATTATACACTATGTGTTCACCATCCTAACCTAGAACATATTCAGTCAGAGTACACATCATGTAACTGATGTACACAATGTATAGTCCTTTAGTCATAGACGGGGACTATATCTTCTTACACAGCCTACCTAACTAATGATAGTGTAACTCAGAGACCACACAACGTGTTTCCCATGTACATTCCATGTACTCCAAATTTTTTCAAACGCACGGTTAGATGTCGAGTCCCTAGGAATGTGACTTATATAGATAGTGATAAAATTACACTCCATTTAGTTATCTTTTATACACCTTTTACTTGTACCAAATTGTGAAAATTTTAAACTAATTTATTATACTATGTAATCCCTATCAAGATGTTCTTGAGTGTGTTAATTAATTTTATAGGAAATACAATTTTATGGGTTTTAATATATATAAATATATATAATATTTTATTTTATTTTTTTCATAATTTTCAGATCTACATATCACGTATGAGTCATATTATGATTATTACATGATGCACATTAAATAATAACACGTGACATAAAAATATTTTCATCCATGTAATAGTGTAGTTGATATTACACATCCTGAAAGTACATAATAAGTCGTGTATTTCACATGTTGTAATATTAAATATTATAAGAGTATAATAAATGTTGGGTAGTTAGGATGGTCACTCATTGTGTGGCCACCAAGGTATATTTATGTACGAATTTAATTTTAAAAATATTTATTTAATGTTTTAAAAATTATGATGGACAATAGTCATAAGAAAATACTGATGAGAATTAACATAAAATAATTGATTCATTAAATAAGATAATTTATTTTCTCAACATTGATTTATATTAAATAAGAACGAAAATAATTGAATGATAATTTTATTAAATGTGCAGCTCATTAAACATTGATGACTGTGAGATTAAACCAGACCATTTTGTGTGGTTGTTTTCTTTAAATTTATTAGTAAATTAAATTATTGTCTTATGTGACATCTCTCCTCTTATTTCGTAAGGTCCTGTGTTCCCATGGTTTCTTTTATGTAATCTCGTTCCCTTCCAAGAAGCATATATAATGGATAGAGATCCCATGTTAGTGGAGACTTTTCAGGTTTGGAGATGATGAAAAACCAATCCAAGAGAGATACATAGGTGGATAAGTGGAAACATGAAATATGAACCATAAATGGTTTAATGTGTTTTCTCTAGGCAATGGTTCGTTTATCATTCGTTATACAAACTAACCATTAGTAATATTTCATGACCATATAACTTTGATATTTTATTTCTTTTATGTTGCATTTTAATTTCATTATGGATGTTTATTCAAGATCACATGAATTAATGAAGTGACATTTATGAAATATAGAACTAAAATAAATTTTCTTCTGTGTAAATATTATATAATACATGGTTAATAACTTATGTGAATCCACTTAATATTAAAAATAAATTAATAAAGATAAAAATTGGTAATTTATGCATAAAATTTAAAATCCATCAATTATATATTATGTTGCTATACCCTTTTACTACTTCTATTATAATTGAACCATAGATCAATGTTCTTGACCATATAATGTTGAGATTATTTCAATTATCATGAAATTCTATATTTAATTTTTGGGTTGATTTAACTTAGTTCACAACAAGGGTTGACTTATAAAGCAGGACTTGATGTAATTGAGATAAAAGAGTTGAAGAAATATAATTTATGGATTTTGGGATTGGGGAGTCCACTCAACAGATCAAGGAACTATGAGTTAATAGAGTTGGCATTTGGAATGCCTACCTAAAACCATTCAAATTGCCTGAAAATCAACGTTGGGGTAATGAGAAGGGTAATATGGATTCGTGCTACTAGAATTTACAAGATCAAGATATTATGAATCCAATGGTGAGGGATTTTAAGTTTTAATAAAATAATGGGAGATTAATATATATAATATTTATTTATTTTTTTATTTTTTTAATATAATGTGCAAAAATTACACACATATTATTTTTTATAAATAGTAATAAAATGAATTTCAAAATAACAATATTATTTATACTTTTTAAGTATAATCTTCTCACTGATACAAATTTTCATGAATACAAAAGGTTATTATGCATTATATTCGGCCAAAAAACAAAATTGTATATTCTGGAAGAACCTATACCTGATGTTCCTAGTAATGAGGCTAGTGTGGAAGAGTTATCTCTCTGTGATAAAAATTAAAATGATTCTTCTGATGTTCAAAATTTCATTATATAATTAGTGAACAATGATATTTTAAACAAACATGATTACATGGATGCATATAGTGGGATGATTCACCTTTAAGATCTCTATTAGGAGAATGTGAGATTGGATGGATACAATATCTACACTAATATGTTTAAAACTAAGCATGGAGAGTTGGTTCCAAATGGGCTCTTATGAAGTTAGGAATGTTAGAAACATTTAATGCTTTGACATCATAGAGATTAAATTATTATTTTATTTTCACATAGATCTCATAATTTCCTCACTACTCAAGACCTTCACTAGTTTTTTATTAACTATAATATAAGAAATAATGAGAAACATCTTATGGAAATTCAAAAAATGATTTTCCAAGTTGTTAAGGAAATAGGGTATGATAATACCATAGTCTTTATAATGAATAAGAAAATTAAGAATAAAAAAGGGGGAAAAACTCATAAAAAAGTCTAAAACTCCCAAGAACCATCCACCTAAGAAGAGGAATACCCAGAGCCAATGTAAGGAAAAAGAGACAGCATGTTTTGCATATGTCAAGAAAGGACAGTGGAATAATAACCTCACCTAGAAGAAAGGGGAAGCTAAAGATTCAATATTTATCTAGTTTAATCTTTCAATATTTATAAATTGGGTCTTAGATATAGCATCTAGTTCTCAAATTTGTATCCAAATGTAGGAACCAAGTAGATTCAGTAACATTTCTAGAGGATTACAGGACTTACGAGCTGCCAATATTAGAAGGATAGAAAATCAAGAAATTAGTAACTATTACCTCTCATTGAAAATGGGGATGGTTTTGGTTTTAAATTTTTTTATATTGTTCCAAATGTTACCAAGATCATAAAATTTGTTTCATATCTTGATACAAATGTTTTTATTTTCATGTTTAGAAAAAAATTCACTTTTATAAAGAAAATATATTTTATGGTATAGAACATTTAAATAATGGTATTTATGTATTAAGTTATAAAAAGAAAGTATATTAAATAGATAATTAATCATGTTCCCATGAATCATCTAACACTATATTATGGAATTACCATCTTGGTCTTGTAAACGGGAATCATTTTATAATGATATGTTAATATTGTTATTTATACTCTTCTTATCAAAATCCACTTTAAATATTTCATGATTTTTGACAAGGAAAAATGAAAAAACATTTATTCAATGGATTGGGTGAAAGGGAAATTGAGCGTCTAGGATGGGTACACATTGATGTGTCTAGACCATTTTTAGTAGAATATATAGGTGGATAATATTGATTCATAACTTTTACTGATGAATTGAGTAGACATTGATATGTCAACTTAATGAGAAAAAAGTCTGAGTCCATTGAGAATTGAAAATAATTCAAGAATGAATTAGAGTATAAACTTGTAAATAAGATAAAGAATCTTTAATCATTTTGAGGTGGTGAATATATTATCCAATAGTTTATCAACTTTTTTTGGGAGTTTGAAATTATATCTAAACTCAATATACCATACACACAATAATAGAAAGGTGTAGTGAATGGAGTAATTGTACCTTTTGAAAAATGGTAAGGCCGATAATGATTTATGTAGATCTCCATTATCCTTTTGGGGATATGAATTAAAAACTACCACACACACACTAAACAGAGTACCAATTAAAGAATAAGATATAATTACCTTTGAGTTAGGTAGTGGGATGAAAATATCTTTATTGCATACACATGTATGTGTTTGAGAGGCATTTGTTTAGGATTTTTCAGAAAAAACAATCACCCCTATGGTACAAAGTGTATCCATATAGGGTATTCTAAAGAAACAAAGGGATACTGCATATACGACCCATCAAATAAGAAAGTGACTATTCTGAGACAAATCCTATTTCTTGAGAGGGTGAACATACTCAAAAAGGATAATGGGAGAAATATTAACATTGATGAAGTTCATTCTTAAGATTCAAAATAGTCGGTACAAGAATAGATTCCATGGGTCCTCATGGAATAAGTTGTTCTTAAAACAAAATTACTGTATAGAATCATGGGAGAGGTAAGAGAACCGAAGAGATATGATTTTATAGTCACTGAATATGGTGACTAATAATTGGTTGACAATGATGAACCTCTATCCTAAAAAGATATTGTAGGGCGATCAGAATCCTTAATATGGAAATAATAAATGAATTCTGAAAAGGATTTCATATATCATAACCAAATTTTGGTTCTAGTCGATATGCCAGTTGATGTAAATCCTATAGGGTTTAGATGAATATTGAAGAGAAAACTGGACATAGAAGGTAATGTAAATAGTTATGATACAAGGATAGTGGCTAAAGGGTGTAAACAGCATCAAATAATTGACTATTGTGAAACCGTTTTCCAGTTTCCATGTTTAAATGCATCATAATTCTTATTGTTATAGCATCTTACCATGACTATGAAATTTGGAAAATGGATGTCAACAGCTTTCCATAATGGGAACCTTTAATAAGATTTCTACATGACACAATCATAAATTTGTGTGACTCCATATGATGCTAAAAAGATTTTAAATTTCAAAGATCCATTTATGGATTGAAGTAATCATCTATGTCATAGAACATTCGATTCGATGATGTTATAAAATTATTTGGTTTCATTATGAATGAATGTGATCAATGAGTTTACAGGATGTTTATTGGTAATGCAATCATTATCCTAGTAGTATATGTTGAAGACATATTACTTATTATAAATGGAATACCATTCTTGTAGTGTGTTAAGGACAGGTTAAACAAGTGTTTATCCATTATGGTATTATGTGAATTAACTGATATTCTAGAGATCGAGGTCATCTGTGATAGATTGAAGAGGCTTCATGGACTAAGTTAAAGTACATACATTTACAAGATTTTAAATATATTTTTTATGGTGAAATAAAAAAATGTTATTGGTTCGAGTGTGACATGGTATACATATTTCAAAGAAAATGTTCCCTTAAAAACAATAAGAGAAATAGATAATAAATAAGATCACATACACTTCATCAATAGGATAAATCATGTATTTCATGTGATGTACTAGACTTTATTTTGCATATTTATAGATTATATTAGGAATATATCAAGAAAATCTAGTAGAACATCATTGGTAGTATGTTTACGATTTCATCAAGTATCTGAGAAGAACTAAGTATATATTCTTAGTGTTTGGAGTAGATGAGGATCTAGTCATTTGGGATTATATTAAAACTAGTTACCAAATAGATTAGAATGATATGAAGTAACAGTTAGGATATTATTTTTGTCTCAATAGAGGATCTATGAGATGAAAATTTTTAATGCATGCAGTTTTTTCAAATTCAATGGTATATTCTGAGTAAATAATAGGTTCTAATATAGCCAAGGAATATATTTCGATATATAAAATTTTCTAGGAGCCTTATTTGGTACCTAGTAGTAAAGACATTATAACATTGTATTGTGATAATACTACAGTGGTGGCTCTTGAAAAATAGCCAAGGTCACACCAATGAACAAAGAACATACACCAGAAGTATACCTTATTGAGGGATTTTTTATAAAGGTCTAAAGTTTCAATAACAACAATTCCCACAAAAGAAAATGTGGTAGACCCCTTGACTAAAGTTATATCTTAGTAGAATCATGAGTATCATGTGAGACCATGAAAACTAAAGGATGTTAGCAGTGGAATCTAATGAAAGGAGTCTATTGAAGTTTTTCCGCTAAATCCTACATCATCATACATAATGATAACATGTATTCACTGTTATGAATATTAATAAACATTTTATCTACCCCACTATGATGAAAAACTAAAATTTTCACAATAGTATTCTTTAAATAAAAATTATATAGCTAGATGAAATCAATTTAGGGATACAAATGATACAAGCTATTTGGTGTGGATAATCATAGGACTTTGAGTAACCTTCTCATGGTGTACACCCTTGGTAATATCCAGTGTAGGATATTATAACAATGCGACCCTCTAGTAAAAAATCCACATTTATATGTTTCATTGCATGTTCCAATATGAGGATGTGTGTATTGATCCTTAGACATTAATATTATTTTTAATAAATATTATAAATCATGTTCATTGATGTACTGAGGAAAATCATGAAAAGTTATATTAGTAGTGAGGTAGGATACGTTAGGTGTGTCATGAGTAATATCACATTAATGTATTATATGAGAAACGATTTGTCCTTTTTACTCTTTAACAGAATTTGATATCTAATTACCTTTGATGGAAACAACATGGCCTACATAAATCCATGGGAATGGTGTTCTATAGGCAAGTTTGATTTCTGAAAATTCAAGGAAGGATACATCGATCTCATAGGTTGATGGAACCAGAATTCAACCTGCTTGATTAGTGATATCATGATAAAAGGATTATATTAAATAATAATCGTTTGTATGAGGTATTGTGTCATTGTGGCATTAAATTATTTCTCTAAGAGTGTCTTGGTGTGTTTCTTGATGATAACATTGGACTTTAGGCTGTTTAGCCACATACCACTGAGAAAGTGGCCTAGAGGGTCACACGCTATGTGTATCTAGAACCTCAGTTAAATAATATATTATTATTTATTATTTAACTTGTTGAATAAATATTTTTCCTTCACATGGTTTGATAATTAATCATGTTTTCTTGATCTCATATATTCCACCACCAATTACTTGAGATAATATTATGTGAGGAGAATATTTCATAAATATTTATTATTTATTTAGTGAACATAAAATTTATTTATTTATTAGAGAATAATGAAGTGATATATATTTATTAAATAAAAAATCATTATTCAAGTCCTAAAAAATATTTTTGATGAATGGAAGACTGTATTTATAGATCCGATGATAAACAATATTTATTGAATATTATTTAAATAAATAATACTATATTTTAATTCCCAATTATAGAACATGTCAAAAAATAATGTTATAATAATTATTTTTATTATAGAAATGGGTTCATGTACAGATTAAATAAATATTAAAGGGAACTTTTGAAATTATTTATTTCTATCCCTACTGGTATATAAACCCAATTATATTATTTTTTATGTTATCTAACTCATTTGTTTTCTGTGCACAAGGAATCTGTAGAATCATCTAAAGAATTAGACAAATCCATTCTCTAAAAAACTCTGCAAATAATGGAGAGAAATAATCCTCCAACATCCACTCTGGAGATAATAAAAATTAAATAGAATCCATTATAAGTGATTCTCAAGGTGATCAAAGGATAATGATGTAAGAGATATGATCTATCATTCTAGCACCTCAAGATTCTAATAGTGACGTTAAAATATTTGTGTAACAATTGTGGATCAATGATAGAGGGAATCTACACATTATTCCCCCAACGCAATGATGGACAAAAAGTAGATCCATTTTCAGGTCGATCAATGAATAAATAATTTCTCATAAAGTAATATTTTATTTATTAATTTAATTATAAATAATATGTGATGATCACACTCTTTGGTTCCAAAATTTATATATTTTTTGTATTATTTGTTTAAAATTTATTTATCATTGAATTTATCATCATCTAAATCTTGGATTGATCATTAATGATAATAAAAATCGATAATGGGAATGACTCATCACATACTTCCACTGCACCCAAAACCTTCAACCCCTGTAATTGAAATCATCTCCTAGAATATGAGTTGTTTACCTTCACAATAATTGGGGAATAATCACCTAGATGATAGTGTTTTGATTTTATTTTAAGGAAAAAATACTATATTTTCCACTATTTATTATTCAGATCTATGTAGTGGATCTATTTATCAATAACAATGTATCTCTTGATTTTATTCTATATAGTATATGTAATGATACTCAGACCTCCAATCCTATGGACAATCACAATGAAAAAAATATTCCCTCTCCTTTCACGTGATTCAGATCTATATAAGGAACTTCTTATATAATAACTGAATGTTTCTTCATCCCTATCTATAATAGATATATATAAATGAACAGGTATATTTTCCTAGTCCCATCCATAGGTTTATAACAATCATAACTATACCTGTTTCTTGGTCTATGTCAAATTTTTCACCCTCTTTAGACTATAAGACTATTAAACTTACCTCACAAGTTAATTTTTTTACCAATATGGGGGCCTATCACCTCTGACACTTGTTAGAGAGAATAAACTAAGATGATGTTGGTTAACTTCCCATTGAAGATAAATATGCCTATTTCCATTCATATAAGTTTAATTTATCCAAGGGACCTTTTCATCAATAACTTTGTGTACCTTGATTCCTATCTATAAATGATATATAGTGAATCCCAGATCCTCCTTCCTAAGACCAACCACAATCTTTAAAATAATGATACCCCTTTTTTCATGCCTATGATTCAAATCCATGCAGAAAAACAATGATTCATTATTATAGAGACAGATGTCATCGTCAGAAAAAAGTGGTATGATGAGGACCCCTTCCACCTTGATATGTTGGCCTCACTCGCTTTATGGAATGTCTATACACTAAGGTTGAACCCCCTTTAATTTTCTCTTATATATGATCCTAAACTATGCAGGGAGTGTGCTTTCCAAAAACTATGTGTGGCTTGATTCCTATTTATACAGGATATGTACTAACAATCATATCTATTATGCTAGGTCTAAATAAATATATAAAATTCCCCATCTTACCTTAATGGGATTGTAAAATGGTAGGAATAAATTATCTTTCCATGAAAATGAGATATATATGTGTTGAGGGAACGTCACAAATATTGTGCATGGCTCAAATAAAATTCTCTACTTCCATTATATGAGTATGATATATGTGGGGATATGTACAATAACTATGTTTGGATTGAATCATATTATCACAAGATATATAATTACACTAGTATTCAATATCCTAGGACCAACCTTAAAAAATATAACTAAAATTACCTATTTTCCTTCTACATATGATTCAGATCAATGTAGAGGATTTACCTTGGGAAATCTATATATGGATTGATTCCTATCCTTACAAAATGCATATTCAAACCTGGATAGGCCCATACAGATAAATTATAATGGACAAAACACATCTGTTTTCACAGCTAGTTCACTCATCATTCAAAATGGACCTCATCCAATCTCAGCAATGAGACAAGTCACTTTTACCCTATGCACAAACCAGATCCAAGTAGAGTACGAAATCAAAAAATGACCCCTTCATAAATATGATATAGATCTTTATTGGAGTACCCAGCATAGGTTCTTTCATTGGGAGTCCCATTTTATGTAAATATTACCTCTAAATTTCTTATACAATGTTTCTATGAACCCCTCACTAGCATAGTATGGGTTATTCTCTTACCACTTCTTGTTTCTCACATAAATATTGAATCACATCAGCTTAGAAAACCAAGAACACCCATTTGGCATGGTTGTGGGTATCATGGATAAAAGAAAATTGTTTATCTAGTAATACCATAAACTACTAAAGAATGTTTGAGTAAAAAAATCCACATTGTTTATGTCTGATTAAAATCTATATAAGTTTTTCTTGAATATAAGTTAGATCAACAAAACAGGGCCACAACATTTGGTTATTTTCCCATAAGATCATGCTAGTATAAAAATATATCTTACATTCAAGTGCCACTTTCCAAATTTTAATTGTTTATAATGTTAATTTTAATAATTTTCACATTGTTTCACAATGTTCTAGACACATAATGTTAGACTATATTACCATCATCCTAGTTATACAATGTTAAACAACAAATTTTAGGGTCCTCATCGAATGAACCTAAACTATAGATCACCTGAGTACTCAAAAATAATACTAAACTATATGAAATTCACATCCTTGTTACATGATTCTAATCTGCACAAACAATCACCAATAGTCTCTCATTAAAGTACAACATGAACTTAACTATGCTCAATTGATGTACAAGGTGATTTTGTTATATTTATGAGTACCTTAATCCATAAATAACTATTTTTTTAATCAGTTTATTAGATTGACACAAATATTATATAGAAAATTAAATGATCAAGGATCCATATTCTTGAATATTAATTAGTTGGATATATATAAGGTCCCTTAAAGCATCAACCACATGTGTCTTTTCCTTGTAGAAATGACCTCTAATCCCTGTGATCCATAGCAGCATGGAAATAGAGTCCATATTCTTATTGTGATTTGATGACATCTACTAGGTGTCTTCCCTATACCATTACCCATGATTTGAGACCATTGATCCATGATTTACATCACCTTTATCCACTGTTCCAACATAATTTGTGTAATCTCTACCTTGGGAAGACTATAAGTTCTATTAACTAACTCTACCCTAACACCTAGTCCATGAATCATGATAATAAACTAAATTTACATTTTTAATTAATGTATGACAATAAACATCATTTTTGGGGTTCCAAATCACATGACATTAAACTGATAGTGAAAGAGAAATAAAAATTATCAGGCTAAAATCCTAAAAATGGTAGTCTAGGAAACATTCAAGTCTCCACTCCCTAAGATCTCCATCTTTATATCTTAGTAAAAAGTTACAGTGTAAATAAAAAAATTAAAAATCTCATAGGTTTCATCCTATGACCCAATAAAAAGTTGATTCATGTTTCTAGACCCTTATTGAGTAGGAAATGGTTAGATAAATGATTTACCATATCCCGTTTTTCAAAAAAAATCATTCAATATGCAATGTTGTAACCTTTAGTATTATCGAACCTTTCTGGAATTTTATTTATAACATAAAAAAACATCATGTCTATAACTTCTTAGTTAATACTCAACAATTCCTTAAATCAATAAAAATCTCTTAGAATCCCATAACCTTGATTATATCCTCTTGGTTCGCCCCTATAGTGTTTTGGTAATAGGTACTAGTTGATCTAAAGATACCCAACTATGATTCATTATGGAATAACACAATACCTCTAATTGTGGTACCCAATGGATGTTTTAGTCCTTGAGTAAATGTCCACCTTAAAACCATGAAAAAATTTCCTAAATGTGTGTGACATTGGTTTCTACCATTACTATTGGTTGACCTTCTCCTACCAGTCTCAAGTTCTCTTGAATCAGATATTCCTTGATCATGATTAAAAAGTCCTCAAACATAACTATTCAAGTGTCTTAAACATCATCAAAGTTACATCACCATGTACTATACCCTTTCTAAAACTAAACATATAATACCTCATTTTTTTATCCTATTAGTATTGATCATCGCATGACCCAAAACCACATAATAAATGGGTCTAAGCTTCAGGAACATAAAATAAATTCCACCTTTCTGGAGGTAGTCTATACAATCACTGGGACCTTCATGTGTGTCAAGATTCACAAGGCCCTTATCATACGTACTATCTCTAGGATGTCTGAACCCTATTTTGATATTTTATTATATATACCCTACTTTATTTATTGGGTATTTTAACATAGAAAAATATTATAAAGACCTTGAAAAGGATTAGGGACCAATATTATTGACTATAAATTAGTTGATAATCATAAGTTCTAATTATCATTGATAATAGGTTTATTTTCGTTACAAAAAGGACATATGATCTATGTGACCTTTGACGACATCACAGTGAAATTTAGAAAATAAATGGGTTCTAAAAACATCCTTGACATTTTTCCCCATCTCATAATCCTCATTATAAAAACCTTTGTCCTAACTTTTTCATCCAATGATCCAACTATCCAAGTGGATTTGACTACCTTAACGTGATGTCACTATATACCAACTCCGTTATTCAGGAAAATATATGGGTTTCTAGATCTCTTCTAAATTATTCATCCCTCATGATTTACGTTAGGATATAGGTTTCTAGAACCCTTCTTGAATACTCATCCTCCATTATATGAGAAAGGATTTTGGTTTCCAAATCCCTTCATAAATATTCATCCTTTATAAATTGACTAAGGATACAGGTTTCCATAACACTTCATGAATATTCATCCTTCATAAACTACTCTATGTAGTAAGTGTCTGAATCTATATAAACCTTCCATAAACCTTGTAAAGGATTGAGAACCCCTTTGATTAACTATAAATTTAAGCATTTATCAGTTCATTCATAATTTACCTTTACCAATAAACCATAGGTGTATTTTATTTCAAAAAAGGGACTTTGATCCTTGTGATCCCTAGTAACATCACAGCGGAACTTGGCACTATGGTGAGTTTTTTTTTCATCCCCAGCATGTTTTATCCATCTCATTAACCATGATTCAATATCTTGAAGAAATGATTCACCTCTTTCATGAATCCAACACTCAAGACATGTAATTTTTTTCATGTAATAGTATCCATGTTATATGACATTAAAATAAAAACAAATATGTGGCCCAAGCTATATGACCTTAAATATTATCATTTTTTGGGTTAAATAAATTCTGCCTAAAATGATAGAAACTCATTGGTTGTGGATTTCAAGACCTTAAAATACAAATTTAAAGTGAAACAATTCTCAATAGGTTGAGAACCCATAAATGGAATCCTAGGAAAATTTCAAATGCATGCTCTCTAAACAAATGCCCAATGTGATCTATGAAAAATTGATTACTCGTAAAATAGAAAAGGCATAAAACTTTTCATATGATAGACATTAAATGGTAGCCTGATCCATAGTCAATTAAATGCTCGTTGTGCCTCTACCTCAATGTATTAGGAAAAGGTTAGTATAAAAATAATAGTTACAAAGCTTGTAGATACCATTATCTAGACCCATAAAAATTGATCAATGCTCTGTAGGCCCACTGACATTGGTAAAAAAATAGAGCACATCTCTTTTGCACATGATATATTTGAGTATACTTAGACCTCACATAAATTGAAACTACATAATACTTTGTCTATACTATAGGACCTTAAACTACTTAGATAAGACTTCTCTATATGGCCTGAAATTGTAGTATTAGAGTAAGGTCTATGAAATATCCCCCATGAAACATTGGTCTCTACCAATGATTCTATCATTAAGTGATGTCATCTACTCTATTATGTAAAAGATAGATCAACATAGAATTTTTCACCATATAATTATTCTTATAAAAACCAATGTTAAATATTTTTTTCCCTGTGCATGATATTCATTTACAAAGGAGTCATTTTTGAACTACGTGTGGCCAGATTCCTACTCTCATGGGCCATGTAACAACTTTTAGATATCTTATAATGGATTGATCCATAAATCCCTTTCCATTCCAATAACTTTTATAACCATGAGTTTTTATATTTTCCAATTCATGATATATGTTCCTAGAGATAAGATTACTCCACTGGGAAACCCAACGCCTCAAGAAGATTATTCATCTTGGAAATTAAAATTTTATCCATATTGGAAACTCAATAATCAAAGAGTCAAGACTCTCCTTTTGATATAACCTGAAATACTTTAGAAAACACACTCCTGATAGTTAATCCTCTCATAGGGTTCAGTATAAAGACTCTTCAGATATCTACATACATGGAACAGAGACCAATATTTACCTTATAACAAAATTTATTCCATTTTTGAATGAATCCAATTCTAAGGGTAGGAAATTTTTAACACCCATAAATATGTTCCAATAACTTCTTTTGCTAGATACTTGAGAACATTGAGGCCTAAGAGAAAACAATTTTCTTATAAATAACTTTCAAGATTTTATCGGATAATAAGGAAGAATCAGGTGTAAAAACATCATATTTTACAAGAAATATCATATTTTAGAAAATAAAAGTCTTGGGGTGTCATAATTAAGAATAATGTCTTGGGATTAATTTTTAAAGGAACATATTCTATTCCATATGAAATATAATACTTTTAATATTTCTAATTATTTTGACTATTTCTTAATAAAAATAAGCTAGAAATGGCTATCCAGCTATCCAATTTGACCAGGTATTTGTGTGAGTCACATCAACCATGCTTTGGATCCATCATAGTTGAAAAGAAAGGTTGAAGGGATGGTTGTATGTAGATTCACATGCATATAAATATTAGATCAATGTCATGGGTTGGTAAATCTTATGTGGTAGTTCATATGTGTCAGTGCTAGTCGAAATTGGGAGCATACCCTAGTACTCACATATAGCGGTTGAAGGAAACAAATTTACTTATCATGCATTGGAAAACCATTAAAATGTTTAATTTGGGATTCAAACATCATATGAAATTGTTCTTATACCTAAAAAATATTCATATAAGAAGAGTCACCCAATTTGTTTAATATGAGTCACTTGATCAGGGAAAATTATCATCTTTAACCTCTTTCCTTATAAGGATATGCATGCGCGCCTGAGACAACCACCATATAACATTCCATCTAACACAAGTGATCAAAACAAGACATCTTATGAATCTATTAAAAGAATGAAATACACTCAATCTCATGAATCCATCAGTTATCTCCACAACACCTCAGGAAGAACAATATACATTAGAAGATACCATCTCAGATATCTTTGGTTATATTACGAAATCATGAACTCTACCACAAATCTGCTCCTGAGAATCCATTCATGTGAATCCCCAACTGTAGACTATTCAGTATCACATTATTGTGATATTTTTCATAGTATTATAGTTTTAAACCATGACACAACATGATCCTTATATATAAGGTTGAGTAAGTCGATATGATTAATGGCGAAGCATGTTTATCAGATATGCCACCTTTATGAGATGTGCAAATGAGGTGATAATATCTTCTATAAATACCAAGAGTCTAATCCAAGACATTTGGCTACCATTGAATAATTATTTGAGTGGGAGAGCTCTCATTTTCTATGGAAATTAATAGAATTCATGTATACCCACTGGTATTATAGGAAGAGGATAGGAGATAAACATTATGTTTTTCTTCTTTCAGATACACTTTCCTGGTAACTATGAACCACACAAGACTCCATTTCATGACATACCACCCCTAACATGATTTTATAGTGATTTGAACTTCATTAGATACCCTCATGCAACCTAATACATGAACACAAAGTGATGTGACCCCTTCTTGTGTTGTATATTATAGGATAATCAATTCTTAGTGTAGTCATGAAAAGATCCTTCATGAGATGTTATCATGTGATCCCTTAGTTACATGAAACATCCATGTTCCCTTGCAAAATAACCTTCTGGTCATACAAGATATCATCCTTGGACATGCACCCCCACACCCCCTCATGTGGTTCTTTATCTCGTGGCCTTACATATGCACTTTAGTCATTATCTATCAACCGTGAATCCTTGGTACATGTTTCTTAGCCATAAGTCCATAGATAAGATACATATTCTCATAGGAAGTATTCATGTGGCTTTGTATTGTGACCCTAGTAATGCCAACACTATCTCCATGGTACATTTTTGTTTACTTGATAATGTGACTCTAGATATGTACCCCTGATCATGCAACCCTATCGTGTGGTGGCCTCATGCAGTCATGTTCATGTGGCGTAGGTTATATTCCCTTAGACATGTTCTCCTAGACTTGTAGCAAATTATTCTCGAATAAGGTTTGGAATCCTATGGATAGGAACACTTAGTCCCTTTGACTCAGTTAATAAACCTTGTTCATGTTTCGTCTTCATATGGAAGTTTCCATGATGGACTAGGGTTGTTAAATCATGACCTTGTGTACGATTATCCATACAAAACCTGATTCAGGGACCCTAAGTCATGTTCTCACTTATGAGCATCTGACACCCTTGAGTTCATGGGAGCTCGTGATCCCTTCTTGGTCATGAGATTGCATAACCCCTTGGAGAAGAAGTGATATTTTCTCCAATTTCATTTTTCCTATGGGTAACCATGTTATAAGAACACGTTCAACATACCCTTCACGGTCATATTCAATAATCCATCAAGGAATATGGAATAAATACACAAGCTATGAATCTACTTGGTGTAATCCCACAATTATTAAAATAAATGTGACCAATTATCATATGATTCAGTCATAATTCCTCATATATCAAAAAATGAGGAATGGGTTCATGCATGGACCTCCCCTAACGTGTAACCTTTGACCATTCCCTCAATCACCTTAAGTTTTTATGTCTCTTTTCAAATTTATAATGTTTAATTTTTTCAAACAAGGATTCTACTATATGAGTAATCATACCATGGGCACCCTATTTGGTGTAATCCCTGACTATTTCTTATTAAACTGTAGGTTGGAAAGTTCCCTTGTCTATATGGCCATCCACATCGATGTAAGTCCCAAATATTCAAATGATTTCTAATCCCATCAATAATATGCCTATGATCTCAATTTTCTATTCTTACCCATTAGCTGGTCAAGGGTAAATGAACTATAAGGACAATAATTCCTATTTTAAATTAGATATATATGATACCTTTATAGGGACAATTCTTCATATCCAATATATCTACATCAGCCCTTCCACATGGCCATATTTCTTGTGAAGACCGCAATTCCCCCAAATAAGGTTCACATTATAATGTTTCTTATGAAAGATCATGTATATAATCAAAAATATATATCCTACACAATTCTCATAATAATATTTCCCATGGGTCATCTTCAGTGTGTAAGGATAATTCAAATACAATCTTATACACTCATGAGATGTGTAAGATTGTGTCTTCTCTCATAAGGGTATATTCTCCACATGAAAAATCATCATATTTTTCTCCAGGAATCCTCGATACATAAACCTCATATAAATATGTCCCCATCATGGAAATCTGCTATAAGTGTAAGCCCCAAACTTATTTACATTTTTTTAAAAGGGAGATACTCCCAACGAGCATCTCAAGGGTACATTGATGTGTATGCCTCATGCAAATTTGATTATACACTTTCATGAAATATGAAAAATATTATGATAACTCTTTTGTCTTACACTAATCATGAATAACATGGGATAGTAGTTGGGGTGTGGCTTAGTGGTAGGAACCCTATAATCCTATATGAAAAACGGGGGTCCAAAACCCATGGGGTGCAGGACTATAGCAGTACTGTAGCAAGTGTATCATACTGTAGCTGCGGCAGAACTGTAGCAACGGTGAGCACTGTAGCAGTGGCAGGTCACAGTAGTGGGCGATAAGGTATTTTCGAAATGGTGGGTACTTTTTGGTACTGTAGAAGGTAGGTACTATAGTAGTACCATTCACAAAATGGACCTTGGGCCACAAATTTGGGACTACGGGCCATGTAATGGGCTAAATTCCCATTGGGACTTCGGTATATAGAATGGGTCTCCCTCTACCCAATTAAAAGAGGTCTTTACTTTGATTTAATAATAAATGAGGCTTCGACCCCAACCTTTAAAAATATAAATAACATGGTATTAGACACCAAGAATGATTATATCATTAGAATAAAGAAAAATCCTCTAACATGGTCCTCCTTTTATATATAAGTACCAACTTTATCTTCATTTTTCCTTCAAAAGTCCATACTCTCGAGGAAACATCTTAGGACATCCTCGTGTACATAATCTATGATCAAATTTTTTCTCATATGAGTCACACCATATAATTCATTAATATATGAAGTACATGGAATCTAATTCCTTCCCTTTTCAATATACATCAAATGCCTCTCTAGGGATTGATCCCCTGTATCTAATATTCAAATGAACACATATATTTAACTAATACATGATGTCAAACCTTATAGTATGGTTTGGTCACACAACCTTAAACTATGTCATTCAAAATTCAATGTCTTTGATTCATATTCTTACATGTTTTGTAGTATGCCTTTTTAACGATCAATCCAAATTAAAAAACAAGAAAAAACACCTTCTTGGATTGAAATAAACTATAGATACCGAAAATATGGTAATAAACCAAATCATCATAAATTAATAAGAGAATAATATAGAACATGTGACTCATAAATTTTTTCTTTTCAATAAATTGTACTAATAATATCATTGGAAATTGTGTAACTAGACTTGTATCGAGGTTCGGGAAGGATTCATGAACATATCATAAATCTATAAGAGCTTCCAAGAGTAGGAAATAATCCACTTCATAAGGGCTCGGAGAACCCAACATACCATCGTATCGGTTTTACTCATATTGATGGTTTCACCAGTAAATCCTAGTGACCACCTACCTTTGGAAATTAAGGCCATGCACTCATAATTAAAACAAATGGTCCATAATTTGGTTGAAATAATATCACATTAATGAATAAAATAATTTTTAAAATAATATTCAATATATGGGTCTATATTTACATGTATTGATTCCACATTCAATATGTTATCTATGGATCATAATTTTGACCCTGTATGGGTGTGTGTGGTTGGATAAAATTTGTTCAGGATATAGGTTTAAATCGATTGATAGAAAAAAAATTATGTTAAATCCAAAACCTGCCAATGATTAGTCTAAAATTAACATAAAATGAACTAGTTAGTTAATGTTGGTAAAAACTGGTTTAGATTAGTTATGAAATCATGGTGTAAACTAACATAACGCATAATTTATTCATAAAAATGATTATTCACCATATATTCATAACCAATTTTTCTAATATAATTTATAGATTAAAAAACATAAATTAAATAGATTAAGTATCTCAAAAAATGATCACTTTGATATAAAAATGTAGTGAATAGTTTTATAAAAAACTATTCCAATGGTTTAGAAAAACATTAAAGATGACTAATAAAGTAAGGATAAATATTCAATGTGGTATAATTACTTATACTCACTTAATCATCACATATGTCCCTCACATTTAATTATATTAAAAAATAATTAATGATCTACTATATATTCAAAATCGATCATAGAAAATCAATCATCACTTCCAAATTCAACAATTATTTGTATATTTATTCAATTATTTAGCTTTGGTTAAGATTAGTTAATAAAAGTTAGATTTACTAAATCTGAACCAAACTAAAAAAAACTAAAATATACAATAATCATCAACTAACTTGAATATATTAACTATTTTAAACAAAATTTTATTAGTTTAAGGTGTTTTTGTTTGATCTGTACAATTCAATTAATTTAATTTGGCATAACATTATGATAGTGTACAAAAACATTATCATTTATTTAAATTCAGAAAAATATAGGAGAAAGGTTGGAGAGTGGATGATAAGAATAACCCATCCCCACCCCCTCCCCATTCCACCTCTAATCCATATCAAATATTTAAATCTATTTTTCCTTTAATTTTGGAATTACCTAGATTTCTATTGATCAATACCAAGATCATTTTTTCGTTATAAATTCAAGGGACCTTAATGAAATGTAAAATGAAAAATTTACTCTAGTAGATGAACTCTAAATAATTTTTGGTTTTGTTGATCTTGGGGAATATTTTTTTCAACCGAGCTATGTTTTGATGAATTTCCAAGCATGGATGATTTTTTGGAATTTTTAATGTTTATAATTTAAATAAATATATATATCACATCATTGAATATTTTTATCTCCTAAAAAAATATACAGATGGAAATTCTGACACTACTGTTGAAACCAAAATATTGGGCTTCCCATGAGTGAGGTCTAATCCTAGATCAGGGCCAAGCTAGAGGTTGTGCCTCATGGTGGGTATGTTAGTAAATTAATAAATTAGTGATTAAATAGTTATTGAAACCCCATATAACCCTAAAATAAACTTACATATTCCCCCTAATGAGGCCTCTGTAGGGTTATACACACATCCCTGAGACATAAACCCTAGATAGAGAGAGTGTGAGGAGGGTGGAGATGGATTCTTTGATGGAAATAAGGGATAAACAACTGATTAGAGCTAAAATCATAATGAAGAATAATGGATCCTATGGAACTGAATAAAATTGGAATTGGTGGGGTGAAAATCCAGGATTTAGGACTCTTTATTTCATTTATGACACTCCATTCCTTGTGATATTTAAAGCATGGAACATTATTCTTGACTTGTCCTTCAATATTGAAAATACCTCACAAAAATTTATTTTTTATTATACTGATAATTTTTTTTCCAATTGAATTCATCAACATTGGTGAATCTATATTTAAACATAACTAATCTAACTCACAAAATTTCTATTCATTAATCAAATAATTTAGTCAATTAACTCAAAGGTATATCATCTATCAATACTATAGTTCCATGATGGGTCGTGTAAGGATACTGAGAGGGGGGAATCAATGTACCGAAATTTTACTAATTTATTTTACCTCATATTTAATTAACCACTCATTGACTAAAACCACTTCATTGAATAAGAGGAATGTATCTTTAGTGAAATCAACCACACCCAAGTACACAATGAATGATAAAACCAAAACAATAGCACATGTGGACATATAATGTTCATACTTACTATTAGAAAATACTAATTTCTAACATCAGGTTGATTTTTGATACAAGGAGTAATCACTAAAATATGGGAGATTGGTTACAATAGAATGAATCAATTGTGCATATTTGAATTAAAAAAAGTTTCTAGCACTATATTACACAGGTGTTTAGAAAGATAAGTACAATGTTCTACCTTGAGTACAATATCAAAAACTACCACCTTGTAATTATTTATCTCCCACTAGTGATGATGGCATTATTTATACAAAAAGCACCAATATTAAATGTTTATCCTTGAAGTATTCAATAATATCCTTATTTATTATTTATGAGTCCCTAAGTCAACTGAAATATAATTTATTTTCTCAAGAAATGGTTATTTAACTTACAATAATAATATAGACTAAAATTCATGCATTATGGGTCTGTTGATTATCCCAAAATATATGGTCTGTGTTGATCATAGTGGGAATAATCCATATAATGGGTATTTATATATGGAATAGAATAATGAAAATAGTATTAGTATCTTTACATTCAGAATGTTATCATATCTTCCCTTCTTAAATTGTTGCTATATTTTTCTTCTTTGACTATTATAATTTCTTCTATGATAAACTGATGTTAAAGAATCTCCACAATTCATCACAATCATCTCTTACACAATATATTAAAAAACCCCAAGAATAATAATTCCTTATTTGAAATATGTAAACACCATTAAAAGCATCAGTTATATTTTCAGGTGTTTGAACTCATTCAAATTTCTTTTCAACATATTATTTTTTTATCTTTATAATAAATTGAAATTCCTTCTTCAAATATATAGAAATATTAAAAATTATCTTTTTCATTACTATAATCATGAAAAGCTCAACATCCTGATATTTTAAATTTTATGGCTCAGTATAGAATCTTCTAATAATTGTGAAGATATAATTTGAAGATGAATTATTATCCTTATACATATCCTTAATCGCCTGGAACTTCTTCTCAGACCATCCTTAGGATGATCCTTATCCAATTTATCCTTAAAAATCTCATTGATAATTCTTATGGTGTTGAATCATCCTTACACATACCATTGTATCATCTTGAATAATATATACCCTTGTGTCATTATTCATAATTGGATACCCTTACATCGATCATCATACATGTGGATCTCTTTATAGTGAAATCCCATTACATTTATATTCACAAGAATATCCCCTTAAATTGATCTATTTAAAAGGTAAATCCCCTTACAGGAATCCAAAAAGTTCATCCACTCTTTCTTCATCCATCTTGAATCACATACTCATCTTATAGGATACATAGACATTGAAGAATCATGGAAATGAATCACCACATTAAATATCATTATCCAAAAAACAATTCTGAGTCATCTTCTACAGAACACATTACTTTCTTGTCTAAATTCTTCAAGAATTATCTTTATTCACTGTTCCTATATCAATCATCCCAAAAATAATTAACTTTATTCTTGAAACTCATCATCAACAAGGATCACAATTTTTTCATGTGACAATATCTTCTATCATAAAGTACGACACATGGTAGTCAGCTGTTACAAATGTAATGTGAAGTTTAGTGGTAATACATAGATATTCCCACAAATGTAATCCCAAAAAATGTGGTCAAATATGAAATTATACATTATTGTTTAGGGCCTGGAACATTCAAAAAAATTAATTCATGAATAGTATTGAGAATACATGATCCCACATTAAAATATACTTTGAGATGGTTCTGATTAATATAATTATATGTGGCATTAATGGTCATTGTAACCACTAGGCACATCCCTATACCAAGCATCCTGAGTGTTTCCCCATGATGAGGTTCCCCTATGCTTATACATCACCTTACAGTCTTCTTAGGTTGTGCTGACATATGTAGCCATGTGCATCCTATATGATCATCTTTTATTTGGATGGAATATTATTTACTCATTAAATTCATGTGTTTCAATAACTTTCACACCTTTATGGTGGCCCTCAAAGGACTCGTACATAGGGTTCCTTTTCCAAATATTAAATACAAAACAAACTCACAATATATTCTCAAAATACATATTATATTTGGTAGTAACTCCTCATGTTTACTTCTCATTTTCATTTTCAAATAATTTAATATTCTTCCATCAGATTTTACATAAAGTATTTTCACCTTCATATATATAGAACTCATGAAATCAATTTTTCCATTGAATCAAATCTAATTCAGTACATACACGTTACTTAATTTTATTTTACATATAAAAAATGATAGTATACTTCATACTTCTTCCCAATCCTATAAAAATAGATTCACTATACAAAAATAAATGGAAATTAATTTTTTTCATGTGATCTTTAACTTCCAAGAATCAAGGAATTACTCTAATTATTCTTTAAATATTCAATACACATGGATTCGGAACTGCATGATCCTTCTAAACATTCTTGAGAACTTGAACCCAATTCCAGTCAATTATTTTATATACATATATTGATGACATCCTTATCATCAAGACATTACTCCTTTTTGAAAACGAGCACAACCTCTGACATGGGATATTAAATCCCCACCTTTTTGTTTTTTTAATACCTTTAAATACAATTACGTGAATATGTGGGAATTATAGAACCAATTTATCTCCCATTTATTCAAAATAAGTACAATGGTTCTTATAGGGGTTCTAAAACAATTTTCTACAAAAACATTCTCCTACCACTTCTAAGGTTTTTGATATTGAATAAATTGATTAATGGATGGCAGCACAAGATTTCTTAGATATGATCCTCTAGTTAATAATCACCAAGTCTATGTGGGATGACTTGGTGTAAAAAAAGTGAGTAGAAAACTTTTTCCAAGGTATTAATAAATGTTATTAACATGTGGTTACACTTCTATAAATCTCTTTTGAGTGTTTGTATGTATAGATTCATCAGTAATTACATATACCTCTTGTACTCAACTCAACTAATTCATTAGAAAAAATTATGTCCAAGGGCTATAAATCCTCGTTGACCTTGCCTTTCCTCATCAACCATAACTCTCCCATTAGAACATATATAATATAACTAATAATGTTTATAAAAAAATTATTAGTTATTCTCAACTATAATTTTCAAAGGATCTATCTAGATATTTCATATTTTCAAGAAACAACATACTTTTAGTGAAACCTTCTTCATTATAGCTCCCCCAAAAGGGATATAATCTATTTATATTAATAATGGTTGGTTGTTTCATGATAATAGTTTAAAAATATTTCATGATGATAATCCACTAGTATGTGTCAATTCAAATATTCATCAAATTTAGAATAGTGATTTTAGATTATTCATTTTCATATAACTGTCAATCTATGATTTCTTAATCAAATTCAATTTCATATTTTAAAAGAATAAAAATACAATACAAATATTAATGAAATAATGTGGAACACATAATTAGTTAATATGATTAATGTGGTTTATGGTTTCTTCTTATTAATTTTTCATCTTTCTTTTCATCTACAAATATTTTCCTTTTTCCTACACATTAATTTAAAATTCTATATTTACATTGGGAAGCATGGAATTATTTATGGTTTCTAATTTTTTATATGATATTTACATAATTTGATAATACATTAAGAAACATGAATATTATTATTCCATATTAACATATCAAACATATTTTATTATGGTTGAAACATGGATAAAAATTTTTTTAAAAAAATCCATCTATATTTAACCTCCAACATATTTCTCTAGAAACATTGGTGTTGTAATTTTTTGATAACATCTCTTTCAATTTATATTATTTATACATATTTTCCTATTTTACTTCATTAATTACCTTAATTTTTTTGTCCTGTATTTTTCTATACTTTTATAAATCAATTATCTAAAAAATAAAAAAAACTATTTTGGAACTTACAATGCATGATCAGAATATCCACTTGAATTATTGATAGAACTCTTACCTTTGTATTTTGTTATATTTATTACTTTGACTGGTCATACATTGTTATATATATACATATATATATATATATCCATGGAATTACTACATGTGTAAATGGTGTTTTTATATGACTTCAATAGAAATAGTTTTTCAATTTATGTATAACCTCTATCTTTAACTTTATGGGATTATTCTGATTACCTTATTTATTCAACTTTAAACCCCCGAGGTTTCTTCATCTTCAAATATCATTTTTCATTGTTTTTTATCCTTATGAATCTTATGTGTATACATGGTTTCTTCACTCAAGAAACACGTTTCATAGTAACTAAAATTAGTGGATATTAAATAAGAACTCCTTAGACAATCAAAATTATTTATATATGACATATTCATAATAGGTTGACATAGAATCATCTTAGGATTTATTCCCCATACAAGATTCCTTCTATGAACTTTTTTAATTGATATATTGTTTCAATAATATTATTTCCTATCATAAAAAACTAAAAATACTAGTAATGACCAAAAACCCTCAAATTCTTTATTTGGAGTTTATGTTATCCATAATCTTTAGAGTTAGAAGCCTGTTAATTTTATGAATATTTCTCAACTAGTTTAGTCTCTCCTAGGGAATCATCTCTTCCAAATAATATTTTATCCACCATTGACATGATGGAATATTTTTCAATAGTTTTCCTCATTAATTTTTTTAATGTTATTTCATTAAAACTACATTTCAAGATCTTCATTCCATTTGAATAAACTTTTTTGGGTATTAGATCTTCACTAATAGTATGTATGGAAGTATATTTATTATCCATATTACAATAGGTTGTATATTTTATATATTCTAGATTTATATGTTTTACCTAAAACTCAAAAAACTTAATGTTGATTGATTTATTCTCATCCAAAACAACTTCAAATCTATTTTCCCTTTGTTATATGATTTTTTGAAGATAATTTTCATGTATTTTGGGATTCTCCTACATCAATATATCATGATAATTGATTTTTTATCTTTAAAATTATGTTTTTCATTATTAATATAGAATAAATAGATTGTATTATTCTTTAATGTATGGATATTTTCTTCCACAATTTTCTTAGTCATAATTTAATCACTGTTTGAATTTTTCAAGGCAACTTCTACCATTGGACATTTTTTTATATAAAGTGAAAGGGATTTCTCTATGATGTTAATGAATTCAATAAATTATTTTAAACCATGATACTTTTTATTTAATATTTATTCCTTATCATTGAAATCCTCATACAAATATTATTTTTACACAAATATTTCATTGATAAATTCAAAAATGTAAGTGAAAAATTCACCAATAACATTGTGAAAATTTACAATCCCCACATGTTATAGATTCTTAACTCAATAAGTTGATTCATCTTCCCCTTTTTATCGTAGATGTAATATTCAATGGGATATTTCTAAATAGTTATTTTAGATGAACTTTTACTTTGAATTCGTTTATAAATTGGCAGATCATAATTATTTGAATTTTTATTCTTCCTTTAATCACTTTTCTTTATATTTTATATTGATTTACCCAAAACCTTCATTTCAAATATAAAAAGGATGAATCAAAATTCTTCTTTTGAGACTTATCTACATTTTCTTAAAACCTACACTTTTTATAAGTCTAAAAGAATTAACTAACTAAATAGATCATATCAAAGGAGTAACCATTTATTGATACCACTTCTAGTGTTCATATGGATTGTGTAATGACAATGAGAGTGGGGGTTGAATCAGTGTACCAAATGTTTTCTGGGTTTTTTTACTTCTTAATTTACTCTAATTACACTCATATATATACCCTTATTAATAATAATGGAGATTTAATGTGATATAAAAACACTAAATTATTTAATGAAAAATAAAATATGTAAAAAACACACAGGGTATTATACGGGTTTGAAATAATTTTAGAGCCTAATTCTTTTTAAATTCGGGTTGAGTTCTAAGAATTCAAGTAATCACTAAAATATGGAAGAGTGTTTGTAATAGAAAAAGGTAATTATTCATCTTAAATTTCTAAAAATATTCTTGTATTATATTATATAAGTGTTATGTAATATGAGTGTATTTTTATTCCTTGAGTCCTATAGTAGAAACTATCTCTTTGTAACTTTCTAGCCTACTACTGGTGAAGATGGATTTATTTATTCTAAAACCAACACTCTTAAAATATTATCCTTAAAATTATGAAATATCTTACACTTTTATTCCCCATATGTCACAACACCAATTGAAATAGTATAACATTACTTAAGAGACAATTATTCAATATACCATAATAATATAGATAAGAATGCATAATGGTAGGTTCGATTGATTCACCTCAAACACATTGGGTATATAGATCATAGTATCATATTTGTTAAGTAAGGATATTTAAACCATGATTACAAAAATAATAATAATAATAATATAATTTACTTATTCTTCCCAATTTTTTCTTCTCTTTTTTTCATCAACTATTTTTATATTTTTCTCTTTGACTATTTTTATTTCTTATATATTACACAAGAGATGAAGTCTCTCTAAAATTATTCATGATCTTCTCATATAAGATATATTCAAAAATACCTCGAATAATATTTCAATATTTCAATTATGGAATCTCCATTAAAATTAGAATTTTAATTTACATGGGTTTAAAATAATTCAAATTCCCAATCAATATCATCTCATCTAGTCTCCAAAACACCCATGAATTTTATCTTCATGTGATATGAAAATATCTTAAACCCTATTTTACTCACTTCCCAAGTCATTTCAAACACGGTACCATTATATTTTCAATTTACTGTCTTTTGATAGCATAAAAGTTCAAAAAGAAAATTCCCTTAAAATAAAAATTCATGTGAAAAAATATAAGGAATGTATGAGTGATAATGAATTTAATGAAATAATATCCTATCCAAAAAATATTTTCCCCTTTCATTGGTATTATTTTCTCATCTTTTTTTATCTTTAATTGTCATAATTGAACTAAAAATCAAAGAAACCAAGAGAAACTACAAGATCCATTCAATTTAATATATAAATTATAAGTGTGATTGAATATATATCCAAAAATTTATTTAAAAAGAGTATGTTCCCAAAAACTATTTCCTAATCAAGCATAAAAACTCAAGTTTCCTTTTATATGTTCTTTTTTAATGTATTTTATATAGAAACTACCTCACTATATCAATCATTTCATAGGAGTTTGGAAATAAGTTACCTTTTTATAATCTAAACCTGACTAAAAGCTCTTCTCATTTAAAGCGATACTTCAATTCCTTTCCATTGAAATCATTTTAACACTTCCTTGAGGTGAAAACCAAAAAAATGATAGTCTAACAGACTAAGAAAAGAACTAATATACCCTATAAAACTAGTAAAACACATCATTTACAACATCTTATTTTATATATTTATAAATTTATTCAATATTATTATTTTTTCAACAGACATCACCTACTCTTCTGTCCTTTTTTATTTTATTGAGGAAATATACTCTTATTTCCCTTCCAACTCATCAGTTGTTAGGGTGACCTCCCTAGGTTCAATATAAAATATAGATTCATTAATATGAGTCAAATATGGTTCAACCTCAAACATATAATTACCCTTATATTTAACGTTATGTTCTACCATTAATTTAACTTCTTATTTGGGTTCCCATTTTAATTCAAAAGCTTATTTCACCATTATCTTTTCAAACCCATATTTTGGTGCTTATTTTATGTTATATATGGTATCTTTTTAAGAACTCAAGTGTTTTTTTGGAACCCATCATTATATTATTATATTTATATTAATTATATTTATTTTTAATAAAATATTTTCCCTATATAAAACCAATAACATATAAGCACAAAGGATGTCTATAATCTACAACCACAACCAAGAACACCCAAGAACATGTAACGAAAAAATTTAAAAATATATTAAAATAAAAAAATAGAAATATATGATAAAATTATTTGTATTAATTGATCAAAAAAAAGATTTTACTAATCCTCAAAAACCCATAAATTTCTATAAAAACTTATCCTTCCCTCAAGCATCATCACCTCTCAAGGACATTGGTCAAATTTTAGAATTTATATGCACGACAACAAATCACAAAAAATACTAGAGTGTAATATAGGATATAAAGTTATTGAGTTCAAACCCATATAAATAAGGATTTTTAGTATGAATATTTTGTTCAAATGTTGAGAAGACCAATTTAATTAAAAATGAATCCCTAAAATACTTTGAAATGTAGCTATAAATGACGGATGCACTAAGATTTTATAAATCCAAGATACGAAATATTGAATCATAAAATATATTGTGGATTTCCATGTAATTGTGTGAGTTGAATATAATCAAATACTTATTATTTTTTATCAATCAATAATCACTAAAATCCCATTTTTTTATGGTAATGTATATCTATTTATTGCGAGATCAAATTATCCAAGACTATGTTTAAACAAAACCAGTAAAACTCAAACAATGTTCATCCATGAATCAAAGAAATTATTCAGTGAACTGGAAGACGCATCATCCATCAACACTCAAATTTGTTGCATGAATAAGGAGATAAAATTTGGAATAATAATTGATTGAAAAAACCCAAAACACCATTAAAAATAAAAAAATCAAATACTAAATCACCCTTAGTTATGATATTCAACAAAAAATAACTCCCCCACCCCTAATGATAACTTATTAAAAGTGAAAAAACCATAAACTAAATAGACATGGTAGCCTTCTAACCTCCAAACTCATATCTATAAGATCTTCCCAACAAATATTTCCTTCAATTGTACAACACCAAACATTATTTATAGTAAACAATCCCATTTTGTATCTGATTATATCTTTAAGAATATTCACCATTGTAACTAAAAATTGAACACCAAAAATATAATTATAAAAATTCAATCCACATGACACCAACTACCTCCCAGAAACATCTCTTTTAGATTCCAAAGAATATAATAAATAATTGGAGTTTGAATTTTGAGAAAATATTCCCAAGATACCTGTGTTGGTCCCTGTTTCAAACTCAAACCTATCTTGGTCATGTCCGTGTCAATTACAAAATGACATAACATAATGTATCTCAAGTAATCTTTAATTATAAATATATATATCTATAAGACCATATATTCAATTACAGTAAGTAAACACTCCATCACAAAAACTAATACATAATGTGCATTCTATTATTACATCATAATAGTAAAATATAAAACTAGAAGATTAAATTCACTATAACATGTAAAAATAATAGAATAAACCAGGTAATAATATTCATAAGCACTATGATATTGAACTCTAGAGGATCATACTCTAAAAATAATGAAAAGTATATGAGATACATTGTTATTATAAAGAAAATAGTAAGTAATGAATTATATAATGTATAGGAACTAAGATAAGGATATTGATGGTTTTATATGTTATAATTAAGTGTATATGTAAGTGGTAATATGAATATTATAAAGGTTAGGTGGCTGTTAGAATCTAACCATTAGAAATCTGATAGTTGGAATTGTAACTTCTCTATACAAATATTCTTATAGTAATATATCTCATATTCAAATAATTTTGTAATTAAATACAATAAATAATTTTTTAATAATATAATTAACAATTATGAATAATGTATATTTTTCAATTTATAGTGTTATAATTACCCAAATGTGTCTTAGAATATAAATTGAATTTATTGAAGATGGATTTTTAAATTTTTTGTTCCAAATTCATTGTTTTACAATTAAAATGGGTTATATTTAAAATTTTAGTTTATTATATATAATAAATTTTTTTCTTAAATAAGTTTTAATTTATAATCAAATATATATAATTATATAAAGGTGAATTTTTCAAAATTATCTTAGAGATGAATTTGTGTGTAAATAGTGAAATACAATATAAATATATGGTAACTATTATGACATAATAATGAATTAAAAATTATGTAATAAAAACTATAAAATCTTACTGAACAAAAAGTATGTTTCTACATTTAAATAATACGTTTTTAAATAATAAAAAATATTTTTACAAACCTATAAATATGTTTCCATAACATAAAATATATTTTATGTTTAAAAAATATCTTTATGAATAAATATATTTTACATGTGGAGAAAAAATATTTAAAGTAATTTTGTTAATAATATTTTAAAAGTAAAAACCACAGATCTAAATGTACAAAATAATTTTTTAAACCCCATGATAATACTAATATATTTTAATTTTTATATAACCTAAAGTGTAAGGCCAATGTTTTGAAATTAAAAAATAATTCTCTACGATTTTCAATAAATAACCACCCATTATCAAATTTATATTCACTTTGAAACACTTGAGAATGGTTTTCCTATCATTTTATATCTCAATAATATTTTTTAAGAGACCTGGGTAGATAAGAGCTCCAAACTCAATCACTATTTCTATCTTGAGATAGTCTGAACAGTTTTTATCAAGAGACTTATTTGGGTAAGGGCTCCAAAACCCTTATCAGTATTTATGTTTTCAGATCCCAAAATCTAAGTTTCTAAGTATTTAATTCTCTATTTTTTTAAATGAGGATATCAAGAAAAGGATTATCATACCTTTTTCTTTATTTCTATCTCAAAAATCCTTTTATTTCTTTATATTTTTATTTGTAATGATGTTATGTTTCATTAATAAAAATCCGTGATTGTATTACATATAAAAAATTGACATTTAATAATATTATAAAACAATAATAAGCCAATATATCTCAATAAACATAAATTTATTGTGTACTTTACTATCATTAATTTTCCTCCAACCATTTTAGACGTTGATTTATTCCTATTAATATTATTTTACAATGAAACTATGTCATCCTATTAAAAAGTTATCAAGGTTAATTTTAATTTCATTGTGAATATACAATAATTACTACTGTATTAGTGAATATTTACCATAATATTCCGGTAATCTAATTGATATATTAACCTACATAATCCATACCCATTAAATCTATATGAACTAGTATACGTAACTGATACATATGTATGATAATGGATCCTTTTGGAACATTATAATATGACTTTTAAGCCTAAATCATTCATTTGCTTAATGCATTGGAAATATTTTTTGATGGGTGGGGTATGGAATTATATATACCCTCAATGTATCATTATGTATCAATAGAAAATATAGAATTAGTATTTAGGGAATTCTTTGCCCATTTATGTACGATGTATTGGTGTAAGGCCTTCATGGTGTGTTTATGATGTCTAGTATTATGAATTCAATGCCTATGAAAACATTTATTATTATCCATGTGATTATATATTTCCATTAATATATTATCCATAGATATAATTCAAAATTAAGATATCAATTATATAGAATAATTTTTCTATTAATTTATTTTCCAATATTATTTATGCCTTGTATATTCCATAACAGCTTCTATCATACACTACTAGTTATTAAGAATCTAATCTTACTAATTTATCTTATTTCCTTTTTACCTACGGAACCATGAAGTGTACTATGAATGATTAAATGATATTTTAGGTGTAAAAAATGTTTATGTTTAATTTTTATGATTAATTATACATTCTCATATCTAATATTAGGATAATGTATATATCTAGTCTTCTAAGACTACTAAACTATTGAATTTTAAATACTATATTCTATTATATTTTGTCTCAATGTAATACAATGAACACCAGATCTGTAGCACACCAAGATTTCAAAGTATGTTATTTCTTCAAAGTAATTCAATAGCTTGCGCTACACGCAACACCGAGTTCGAGCGCACCGCAACTTACCAAACTAGTCGTTCAAAAAGCGGTTTTGAATAGTATTAATTGTATTTTAAATCATATATACTCTATATAATTTTTACATCCATGTTATGTGTTTCTAATATATAATAAAATAACAAATTCATTCTTTTGGATAAAAGAAGTATTTTTCAAAAATGAAATTTTACCACCTTTTTATGGAAAACCTTTTTCTTAATCCAATATTTGACACTTTTTTATATTAAATTTGACAAAATAAACTTCTTCTTTGGAATTGGGACATAAAAAATCGATTTTGATAAATTTTTGGTGCTTTTATGATAACTTTCATATTTGGGTGAATAGTGAAAAATACTAAATTTTAATTGAAAGCGACTTTTTTAATCAAAATAATCTATAGTGTTAAATTATACATTTGAATGATTTGGAAGTATAATTAGATTATTTTTTTCATTTAATACAATATAGTTCATTATACAAAATTTCACATTTAAATTTGACATACACACATGTCAATCTTTTGATAGTTTTTACATTTTAAAAACCCGGTTTTTTGTTTTAACAACGGGATTTAATTTTAATTCAATTAATGCAACTTCTATGATTTTAATTTTGTAAAATAGAATTCATTTTTGAATTTGGAATACCAAAATTATCTTAGGGTGAATTTTTGGTATTTTTCTGAATACATTCAGTTTTTGATGAGTAGTGAAAAACACTGCGTCATTGGTTAAAACCAACTTTTTATTTAAATAATTATTTATTATATTTAAATTTATTTTAGGTAAAAATAGATACATAATACCTATATAAGTTCAATATAATTCATTGGATTCATTTTAGAATATGTTTAGATATACATTATGTTTAATGAACTTTTTACCGTCTTTTACACACCTCACAGAAGCATTTGCAAATTTGCATAAAACATAATCTTACCGCTTCTGTGAATTGAATTTAAAAAATTAGAGAGACAAGGTTGATATCAGTATGTAAAATTTGGTTCAAAAAGGTGAAAATATTTTCTGTTGAATAGTATCTTTTAACTTTTATTTACCATGATTAAAAGTAAATAGAGAAATTAAAGGTAAAAATGGTCTTATTATTACCCTAACACATGTCCTAATTCTATTTTATAAGTGTAAGTCGATCAAACCAAATTTAGGAATAAAATATGATACTATTGGTCTACTTGGATTAGATTAGGACATTTATTATTATTTAATTTAAAGAAGATTTAAAAGTGGTAAACTCAAGTTTTCATAACTAAAACCTTTTTAATATAGGGTAATACATAAGAAACATTCGACTATAAATATTCACTATAAAGATAAAATGATTTCCTACATAATGATATTTTATTTATAATTTTTAGACATTAAATAGTTAAATTTATTTATGATAGAATGGTGATGCAGTAATTATCTTATTAAGGAATCATTAAAATAATTGATATTATAAATATCCCAATAACTCTGATTTGAGACTTTTGATGAATTACACTAATTTTCCATGTTAATATGACATGTTAGAGTTGATTAAATTAAATTTTTTAAATTAATCATGTTGTTAGGACTTTAACAGAAACAAAATACTAAATAGTGTCAAAATTGACATAAATGTGTTTTTAAAACAAATATTATATTTTTAAATGATACAATATTCCTAAAAATCTATGGTTCGGTAAAAGGACTTATATAAAGTTATATATATTTATAATGAACCACTTGGGGTTCTATTGTCTTTCTATAGTATTTTTATTAACCATATAATTAAAAATACAAAGAGTCATGGTAAATGTCAAACTATTTAACTAAGAGTTAAATCTAAAAGATAAGGTAAATATGATGACCTAAACCTGTCTAAAACTTATTAATTGAAAGTTTTTAGACCCATGACTACCTTATCCTAAAAATAAATCATTTGTGAGCCATTATAAACCTAAAATTGTTTTATTATAAAATAGTATTTCAAGCTTTCCCTAAAGTGACCCTCACCCCTCTTATAAAACGACATTTACCCTTCTCTTAATTTCACACCTCCAAAGCCTTTTTTGATCAGCCAACACCTAACCAAATACCCTCTTATGTTCTCTCAATTCAACCTATTGGCCTTAATTTGATCAGAAATCCAATCTATGGAGCCCTTTTGATCAACTCAATAGGAAACACTCGAAGTAGAGGTAATAATTTCACCACTCTCTTTCAAGTTCTTTTCTTCTTCCACTTCCTCTATCTTTATTTATTCCATACCAAAATAATAAATAAAGTACCTTATATATACTTTTATGTTATTATAAATATGTTACTACCATATTCATTATTATATCCATCCAATAAATGACAAACTCACCATACGTGCATACGTACGGATTACCGTCTCCACGTCGTGGTGTAGTTTGTTATTCAAACACTTCATTATTTGGATGGGTATAATAATGAGTATAACTGATGTAAATAATAAATATAACATGTTAATGATTTTTTATATATGATATACCATCCAATTACATACTATTTTACGATCAATATAATTATATTGTTGCTCGTGTGTACATACGGATTACCATCTCTACGACGCGATGAGATTCATTCCCACGTTCACCATTCAACAATGACTATAAAAATATATATTATTAATAAGCATGTAATATATGAAATAATAATTCTACTGGAGATATATGTATGTATGTATGTATGTATGTATGTACTTACATATATCTTATTCACTTACTTCCATTCAATATGATATGAAAACGGAAACAATGTTTTTTTGTACGTACGGCCTACCGTCTCTATAAATAGTGCCTTCCATTTAATATATCTATATATTGTAAATATTTATATTATAAATATATATGATATATAAATCAAGTTTTATATACTGAGAGTATTTAAATCATGATATAAATGATATGATCAAGAATAACAAGTTAAAACACGTACGATAAAGAAAGCGAGTATTACCCAAAATGATAATTTAACATGGAAATCATTATTAAATGGGTAGTATAAAGTCATAAATGAATCATGTATTATATAATAAATATGAATATAATTCTAGTATAAATTAATAACATACTATGTTCATTATACATGAGGTTAAACGTACCCTCGACCAAAGGAATATGCAAGGTAAGGGTTAATTTCACAATCTCTTTATTATCTGATGTTGTTTTTATGTAAGTATCTAATGGGAAATAGTTATTTTCCATTTCCATGTTTCATAATTGATTTTTCAAAGGGATTCTTTTTAAATGACTTTTTACTAAAACACCATTTAAAATGTTTTAAATATTTATTCTTCTAAACCATTCTCATTAATGTCCATGTTTTCAAAATGGTTTTAAGGATTTATTTATATGGACATGAATGTTTTAAAATGTAAATTACTTTCAAAAGTTTCAAAGTGGTATGGGAAACTTTTATTCCAAACTATATTTTAAATTACTTATTTTATAAATTATGTGAATTTCAAATTATTTGATGAAAAAGGGATATCTTTCTCATATATTTTTAGTGATCATTTTCAACTATGTCAAAATCCTTTACAGGATATTATTCTTGATCAAGGTTGATTTATTTTACAAATCGTACATATTTTATTGAAGGTTTTTTAATATATTTTACTGTGGATATTTTATTTTTATACAATTCATGGTCTATGGATAAAATGTTGAAATTTTGTATGCTAGTTTTAATACTAATTTTTTTGGTATATTTCAACCTTTTCATGTGAGGAATGTATTGGACATAATAAGTGATCATTGGAGCCCACTATAGCTCCTCAGTGAATCTGTAGGACTCATGAGACAATTAGGCCTCAAATTTACTGAGTCCTTTACCAATTTTACATATGGTTTTGGTTGAGGCCTTAAGAATTTTTAGACGTCTTGGTACAGGCCTTGAAAAAATGTTTCATAATGTTTGGCATTATACATTCCATCATTATGAAAATAATATTCATGGTTCATGAAGTTATTCGACTAGTATAATAACCATGACTATGTTTTATTGTGGAATTCTTTACTCACCTCATATTTCTTCAATAAAGTGTTATGTTTATTATTTTTAAAGGAAATTGTTTTCAATTATTCATCATGACTATTGTTTATGTTATCTTCCGCTAAATTGTTTACCTTTACTGAGCATCAGACCTCACCCCTTTCCAATGTTTTATTTTTCAAGGATTTCCAAGAAGTTTATTATGATTGATATGAAGGGTTAAGCTAAAAGAGAATAATGGTGTTCTCAAAGAACTATATATGTTGTATTTTATGTTTGAAATTGTAATGTGAAGTTGATGTATGTAATCTATTTCCAAAACTTCTAAACTGATCGGTCTTTTGGGACATGATTTCCTTGCATCATGCCAATGTATTAAAATAATGCACCAACTCTTGGTAACTAGGGTTATGGTGTTATAGTTGGTATCAGATAAAGTTTAGTACAAACATTGGAAACTAGATTTAGATAAACTTTTATTATAGAACATTACCCTAAGATAGACTTTGAGGATTAGTGTAGAAGAACTTCCTATAATTTTGTTAATGTAGTGATTTTGTCTATTTTCCAAACAATACATCCATGTCTGGATACGAGCAGGTAGAGGCGGCTCTGGCACAGATGTACCTAGGAGTGAAAACTATGACAAGTAGTTTCGAGCTTGACCCGGGGTATCCTGGTACATGACAACAGGCCTTGATGCACTCTTGTTTATGACACTCCTGGGGGATATGCTTAGGATAATTCACATTTTCATTACAAGACATTATGAAGGATTTAAGAGTAAATAATTTCTAAAATAAAACATTTTATGATTATAGATTATATACATAATCTTTTCAACTTACATTAGGTATTTTACAAGTTTGGAATTATGCATTGCGATTCATAAACTATCCTAGTGTATCACACTGTTTAGAAATGGTGCATAGTAGAAGGAATGAGAATTCTAGAAAAATACATGATCAAAAGATTAATAAGGAACATATCTCTCATGGTATTAAACCAACATTTGAAAGGAAAATAGTCTCCCATGTATTCTCATAATATTAAAAAATAATATCATGTGTCAATAAGATAAGTAAAGAATTCTATGAGTCTTATTTCTTTTAAGGGAAGAAAGAGAAGAAAAGGATGGAAGAGAGAAAGACGGATAAAGGGAAGAGGGGAAAGAATGATTTTTTTCATATGTGATAATTGTGGAAAGAATCACCTTGGTAAATGCTTTAAGAAAATGAGATTTTGTTATAAGTGTAGAGAAAAAGGACACCACGTACGTGATTTCAAGGGTAAGAAAAAGGTGTCAAAGGTGCATTGCTTTATCTATAAGGAGTTGGGTCACTATGGGAATCAATGTCCAAATCATCAGAGTATACTCCAAATGATGATATTGGATAATAATCATGTTATGATAATACCACAGATTAAGTGGAATGACTAGTGTTCTTATGATGGTATTAAAGAATTATTTCTTTTGATTGTTGTATCAATGATTTACTGGTTATATGAATTATAAAAATAAATAAGGATTGTACTGTAATACTATTTCATTAAGAATTTGAGATTGTATATTATCAAGTAAAGTGAAATAGTTTCAGGTTAAAATTTTTGGAAAATACATGGTTGAAGGGAAGGTAACCCATTATATAGTCCTGATACCAAGGTAGTGATTTTGGAAGAATATATGATTGATTTGGATAAATTATATGGGATTTTCTTGACTACCTTGGAACTGATTAATGGTTTTTTTATTCCATAATTGTTGGAGTATTCAAAATTTTTTGATATAAGGAATATATCTAGTATTATATAAAGAATAAAGGAGAATGAATATAATCAATATGGTTTTATGATAATTCAGGGTGTTACCATGTTTTAAAATAATACATGGTGAAGGTATTCACATGTTATTATGTGGAAAAAAGGATCTTCATTGTGTTTACCTTCCTTATAAATTTTGGACTGTGAATTAGGACAGAAGTATTTTGGATAAGTCTGAAGGTTGGAATCAATTATGTTTTACATTTTATACTATTTTTAAGGTTAAATCATTTCTTGAGATTGTTTTTGGATTATCATAAAAAGGACAACCTAGAGGTCGGGCGACAACATGTCGTGTCCGGCAAGGTCGTGAAACTTGAACCCACAACCGAAGGGCGACAAGGGTGAACTACCTACCACTGGCCTACGTGATGTCCTAGTTTGTATAATGTAGTTTTTTTAAAATAGTCTGACAAATGAATTTATAAATTAATTATTTTTTGTAACCCTATACGATTAGGATAAATAGAATATTTTGGTATTCTATTATCTTTTGGAGTGAAAGATGCTTTAGTGGTAGAAATTAGTTGAAGGATGGTGCTCTACTTGTCAAGTATATTTTTTTCTCTTGTTCTATGAAAAAAGTAACTCTTAACCTTTAGGGAAGAGATCCTAAAACCAAAAATTTATTATCCTAATACCTTATGTTTTTTTGAACTGATGATATTTTAAATCACTATAGATCGATGGCTTTGAGGCCCTCAATGCTACACTTGTTTGTGATTGATGGCCTCAATCACTCCCTATAAATATTTACATTTTCCTCCAATTATGTGTCTATAATTTCCACCAATGTTCTCTTAATCATGATCATAATTTGGTGGCGACTTTTTCATTTCCCTTTCCCTCTTATTAAGACTAAATTTTATTGAACCAATTTCCGTTATGGGTTTTCTATGAAGGTATTTTTCTATTTTTAACCTTTTATTTTAGAAAAAAAATTCAAATTGTGAGGAAACAATTAATTGAAGGAGGGTAGAATGTCCCACATCAAGATTTCATAGTACATTATTTCTTCAAAGTAATTCAATTGCATGCGCTACATGCAACACCGAGTTCGAGCACGCCACAACTAACCAAACTAGCCCTTCAAAAAGAGTTTATGAATAGTATTAACTGCATTTTGAATCTTATATACTCTATATAATTTTAACATCCATATTATCTGTTAATTATATATGATAAAAAAACAAAATCATTTTTTAGATAAAAGATTTATTTTTCAAAAAAATGCAATTTTACAACCTTTTAATGGAGAACCTTTTATTAAATACAATATTTGACCCTTTTTTATATTAAATTTTACAAAATAAACTTATTCATTTGAATCTGGACATAAATATTTAGTTTAGATTAATTTTTGGTGTCTTTCAAATAACATTCATATTTGGGTGAATAGTGAAAAATACTAAATTTTAATTGAAAGGAACTTTTTAATCAAAATAATATATAGTGTTAAATTGTAGATTATAATGGTTTAGAAGTATAATAATATTATATTTTTACCATTTAATATAATATAAGTCATTATAAGTAATTTCACATTGAAATTTGACATAAACACATGTCAATATTTGGTAGTTTTTACTTTTTAAAAACCTACTTTTTGTTTTTGACAAAGGGAATTAATTTTAAATTAATTAATGAAACTTCTATATTTTTAATTTTGTAAAATAGAATTTATTTTTGGATATGAAATATTAAAATTATCTTAATGTGCATTTTTGGTATTTTTCTAAAAACATTCAATTTTTTATGAATAGTGAAAAACATTATGTTATTGGTTAAAACTCTCTTTTTTTTAAATAATTATTCTTTTATTTAAATTTATTTTATGTCAAAATATATACATGATACCTATATAAGTTTAATATAATTCATTGGAGTCATTTTATAATAAGTTAAGATATAGAAAATTTTTAATGAACTTTTTAACGTCTTTTACCCACCTCCTAGGAGCATTTGCAAATTAGCATAAAACATAATTTTACCACTTTTGTGAATTGAATTTAAAAAATACAAGAGAAACGGTTGATACGAGTAAGTAAAATATTGTTCAATAAGATGAAAATAATTTTTGGTGAATAGTCACTTTTATTTACCACGGTTAAAAGTAAATAGGGTAATTAAAGGTAAAAATGATATTATCATTAAACTAACACATGTAATAATTCTTTTTCATAAGTTTAATTTGACCAAAAACAACCTTAGGAATAAAATATGATCCTTTTGGTTCACTTATATTAGATTAGGACATTTATTATTATTTAATTTAAAAAAGAGTTAAAAGTGTTAAACTCAGGTTTTTATGACTAAAAATTTTTTAATATAGGGTTATACATAAGATAAATTTGACTATAAATATTCATTATAAAGATAAAAATATTTTATACATAATTATATTTTAATTATAAGTTTTTCACATTAAATAATTAAATTTATTTATGATACAATGATGATGCAGTAATTACCTTATTAATGAAAGATTAAAATAATGGATATTATAAATATTCAAATAAATCTAATTTTAGACTTTTGATAAATTCCACTAATTTTAAATGTTACTATGAAAAGTTATAGTTGATTGGATTAATTTTTTTTTTAAGTAATCAAACTGTTATGACTTTAACAAAAACAAAATACTAAATAGTGTCAAAATTGACATAAATGTGTTTTTAAAAAAAATATTATATTATTAAATGATATAATATTCCTAAAAATATAATTTTCATAAAAAGAACATAGATAGGGTTATATATATTAATAATTAACCACTTTTGGTTATATTATCATGTTATAGTAAGTTTATTAACCATAGTATATAAAAATACAAAGAGACATGGTAGATGTCAAACTATTTAACTAAGAGTTAAATCTAAAAGATAAGGTTAATATGATGACATAAACTTGTATAAAACCTATTTATTGAATGGTTTCAGACCCATACTCACCTTATCCTATAAATAATTTATTTTGGAGCCATTAGAAACCGAAAATTATTTTATTATAAAATAATATTTCAAACAATTCCTAAAGTGACCCTCACCTCTCTTATAAAAGGGCACTTCCCCTTCTCTTAATTTCACACTTCTAAAGCCTTTTGGATTGGCCAAAACCTACCCAAATATCCTCCAAACTTCCCTCATTTTAACTTATAGGTATTATTTTGATCAGAAATCCAACATAAGGATCCCTTTTGACAAACTCAAAAGAAAACACCCGAAGTTGAGGTAATAATTTCACCACCCTATTTCAAGTTCTTTTCTTCTTCCACTTCTTCTTTATTTGTTTTTTCCATAAAAAAAATATATATTACATTCTATATATTGTTATGTTATTATAAACATGGTATAACCATTTTCATTATACTATCCATCCTATAAATTACAAGGTCCCCATACGTGTGTACGTAAGGATTGTCGTATCCACATCGTGGTGTAGTTTTCTATTCAAACACTTCAGTATTTGGATGAGTATAATAATGGATATAAATAATGTAAATAATAAATATAACATTTTTATGATTCTTTATATATGGCATACCATCCAATTACATAAGATATCACCATCAATATAATGATTTTGTCACTCGTGCGTACGTATGGATTAATGTCTCCACGACGCGATGAGATTAATTCCCACGTTCATCATTCAACGATGATTATAAAAATATATATTAATAATAAGTATGTAATATAAGAAATAATAATGTTAATGGATATATATATATATATATATGTATGTTTGTATTTATGTATGTATGTATCTTATTCACTTACTTTTGTTCAATACAATATGAAAATGGAAAAAATGTTTATGCGTATGTATGGCCTACCGTCTCCATAAACGGTTCCTTCTATTTCATAGATCTATCTATTATAAATATTTATATTATAAATATATATGATATATAAATCAAGTTTTATATTCTGAAATTATTTAAATCATGACCTAAATGATACAATCAAGAATAATAAGTTAAAACACGTGCGATAAAGAAAGATAATATTAACCAAAATGTTAATTAAACATGGAAATAATTGTTAAATGGGTAGTATAAAGTCATAAATAAATCATGTATGATATTATAAATATGAATATGGATCTGGTATAATTTAATAACATACGATGGTCATTATACAGAACGTTAAATGTACCCTCGACCAAAGGAAAGTGCAAGGTAAGGGTTAATTTTACAATCTCTTTATTATCTGAGGTTGTTTATACATAAGTATCTACTGGGACATATTTATTATCCATGTCCATGTTTCATAAAATATTTTTCAAAAGGATTCTTTTTAATGGACATTTTACTAAAACGTCGTTTTAAATGTTTTAAAGATTATTTCTTCTAAACCTTCCTCATTAATGTCCATGCATTCAAAATGGTTTTAAGGATTTATTTATATGGAAATGAAAGTTTTAAAATGTTAATTCCTTTCAAAAGATTAAAATTGTTATGGGACACTTTGATTAAAAACTATCTTTTAAATTACTTACTTTATAAATTATGTGACTTTTAAATGATTTCATGAAAAAGGGATATTTCTCTCAAATATTTTTACTGGTCATTTTCAACTATGGAAACATCCTTTACGGGATATTATTCTTGATCGAGGTTGATTTATTATACAAATATTCCATATTTTATTGATGTTTTTGTGATATGTTTGACTATGGATGTGTTATTTTTATACCATTCATGGTTTATAGATAAAGTATTTACATTTAATATGGTATATTTAATATTAATTTTTATGTTATGTTTCAACATTTTCATGTGAGGAATGTATTGGACATAGTAAGTGACGGCGGGATCCCACTATAGCTCATCAATGCATTGGTAGGTCTCATGAGACAATTAGAGGTGAAATTGCTTGAGGCCTTTCCCAATTTGATATATGGTTTTGTTTGAGACCTTAATCATTTGTAGATATCTTGGCTGAGGCCTTGAAAAAATGTTTCAGAACGTCTGGCGTTACACATTCCCTCTTTATGAAAAAAATATTGATGGTTCATGTAGTTATTCAACAATTAGAATACCCTTGACTATGTTTTATTAAAACATTATTTACTCAGCTCATATTTCTGCCATAAAGTGTTTATGTTTATTATTTATAAAGGCAAGTATTTTCAATTATTCACTATGCCTATTGTTTATGTTATCTTCTGCTAAATTGTTTACCCTTACTGAGCATCTGATCTCGCCCCTTTCTTATGTTTTATTTTCCCAAGATTTCCAAGAAGTGTATTATGATTGATATGCATGGATAAGCTAAAAGGAAATAATGGACTTCTCAAAGAACTATTTATGCTATATTTTATATTAGAAATTGTAATGTGAAGTTGATGTATGTAATCTATTTCCAAGACTGCAAAAATGATCGGTCTTTCGGGACATAATTTCTTTGTATCATGCCAATGTTTTAAAATAATGCACTGACTCTAGGTAATTGGGGTCAGGGCATTACAAGTTATGGGTTACTATAGTTGGAGTGTTATAATAACTCTTCATCACCATGGCATAAATAAAATATTTTCATCCATTTATATTGTTAGGTTAATTGGGTGCTTCTTGGGACTCCTGAGGTTGGAGAGAACTTGTTGGGGAAAATGACCTAATGTTAGGGGAAGTGTGTTTGTATGAATTTACAGAGTCCAAGTATAAATATCTTGATTTCATTGTGGGGTTCTTCCCATGTAGGGGGAATTATCGAGTTAGTTTATTGTTTTTTGTGTAAGAATATGGTTTTTCTTATATATGATGGTAGATTGCATGACTTTTAAAGTATTTACAGGACATGTACTTGGTCTCCAGACACAAGTCATAAACTTTGTACATATCATGAAATTAATACACATCATGTAGGAGGTACACTCCATGGAAGTGTTAGATATTGGTATTTAACAAAAAAAGAAAGTTTTTGGGTGTGTGTGATCGTCATGGATTACATGATGTGTAAAGGGATTAAAGGTCTTGTAAATGTTTTTGGATTGGGTTTTTAGGGTGTTTCTAGGAAGAAGTTTTATTTCATTCATCAACAGCTCCTTTGGATCTTAACCTATAAAGATTCTTCAGTGATTTTGGGAGTGTCTATTCATTCTAGATTGATTCATTTTGTGTTAAATCACTATTTTTGTTGGATCGCATCTCTCCGGGTGAGTAATCATTTCTTCTTATTTTTTTCTCTGGTCGTGATAGCACCATTAGTTTGTGTTATCAATTCCATTGATCTATAATGATGTTTCCTTTTTATTTTCTCTTAATCCATTGTGTGATCTTGTTCTGGGGAGATTATTATTTGTAGTGTTTTAACGATTGAATGTTCTTAAGTTATATGTTTTTCATATGTTTTACCAATAGTTTTATTGAATCAAATCAATTCTAAGATGTATAGATTGGTTCTTGGGCCTCCATCATCATTTTTATGTACGTTCTTGTTGGTTGATCCTATTATGGGTGTGTGTGACTGGAGTTTTGAGGTAGGTGGTTCCATCTCTATCTTTTTTTGTATGAATTATATTTCTACTATTTTAATAAATTGATTTAAAAATAAATTTGTAATTATTTTTTTGGTTGTGTAAATGGATTTTTGATAAAAGGAGGGTTTTTCCTAGTTTTTTACAAATGTAAAAACGGGATTTTACAATGAATTGAAATGAAACTTGAAATAAAACACATAGGAAGCATTGGGCATGTTGGTGGAAGTTTTATCTTAGATTCATCATCCATATTACTATCAGGAGGTTTTCTCATGTGGATTTACTCTTTTACCTCGTACATTTGTTTTAGTGACATTTTCTTGACATTGTTGGGGGTTCACTCATGGGGTGTTCCACTACTCTTTAGCCTTTTGTTACGGACTTATTGTTCACTGGTCATTTTTTGGTGTATGAGTAGAATTCTAGCCTTAACTTTTGAGTTTCTTGTCATTATTTTACTATTCATGGGTTTTTCTATTTTTTCAATGATATACAGGAATTGGTTTTTGATAAATGATAATGGAAATTAATCTTGAAATTGATATAATTTTCCTTTTTTTACAATTGTTTGAAAATGAGAATATATTTACCATGCTTTTGATAAAAATACATTACTATTTATCATTCCATTTTTTATATAAAATGATCAGAATTGAGTTATTTATATTAATACTTGTTATGGAACACCTGGGTGGTACCATATTGAGCCTCTTAGCTCACACTGTGTGTACCCCTTCAGTGGTGCATAGATATTTTTTAGTCATTAAACACAGGGAACGACAAGGCGTCTTAGTGAGGTGGTGAGGTTTTTACTTAGTTAATTCTGGGTAAGTGGTGGTGAGATGGTGGGGGTTTGTACATGCAATCACATGGAGTAGCAGTTCATGTTTTGTTTTCCTTTGATGATGGGAATTGTGCATGGGGATTGTAGTTGGTTTTAGTTATTGGGATTCAATAGTTTTTTAGTTATGGGATATATATTTATTCTACAATTGTCTCTTATATATATATGTGTGTGTGTGTGTGTGTGTGTTCCATGTTATTCATTCTAGTTTGGTTATATCATTTCATATGGTTGTTGTGTGATTCTTGGGTGCTAGTCGCCGACCCGTGGGGATCGAGAATGCCCTTTAGGTATATGTTGGGTCATGTTGGGTGCCATTTTGATATGGTATTTGGGTTTTTTCATTATAATTTGGTATCAGGAGTGGTATTTCCTCAATATTTTTTATCTTGGGCTATTTGGTATACGAGATATAGGATTTTTGGGACTTGAAATGTATTTTCTAGTGAGTTTCTCACCAACTCTTTCCATGATGAGACTCAGGTTACCAAGGGATGTTATGGTGTGTGTCTTTGGTTTTCAGTTTTGATATTAATATCAATTTTTTCTAAAGGGTTTTCATGTTTGAATTGATATTTTTCTTTCATGTGACCATTTATTTTGTTTCGATGAGCAATAGTATACCTTCAAGATGTGTTCTGTGAGTTCCACAGGAGGATGTAACCAATTCTCCTCTAGGAAATCCTCTAATGTATCTTAACTTTATCAAAGATATCATGCAGTTATTTTGTGTAGTTGATCAGAGTGTACCACAGGTTCAAAACTCAATATTTTAGGTATAGCCAAGATATGGGATATATAGGGATCAATCACAGAAGTCCTTTCATGAGAATCCACCTTTTTTAAGGGTAAAAATGAACCTCAATAGGTGGAGAAATAGTTGGACATGATCAATCATATATTCAACTTCTAAGATACACCTAATAGTATCAAGGTGAAGTGTGTGGAATTCCAACTTGTTGGTCCCACTAATAGGTAGTGCTTTTCCATGGTACATGCTAATAAGCATGTGTTATTGCACTGGAATGAATTTAAGGATCTCTTCTTCCAACAGTTTTTTCTAGAGTAGCTGAGGATATAAAAGACTTTGGAGTTCCTCTCTTTATAGATTGGAGGTCATATGTAGCTGTAATACACTAATCGGTTTGCTAAGCTGGTTATTTTTTTTACTATAGGTGGTGAAGAGTGACCGGATAAAATCTCATAAGTTCATTGGATATCAGATCACTAGAATTTATGTTGAATATTTAGAACTATGTGAATATAGTGGATAGGGATATGATAGATGAAATGAATATGGTAGGAAGGGTTGCATCTTCTTCCTCTTCTCTTACACCTAATGGAGGCTTCATTGGTGCATTGGGAAAAAAGAGAAAGTCACAAGATCATCTCCGGAGTGGAAGAGGTGGTTCCTAGTATAAATCCTCCTCATCAACTTCGGATACATCTAGTAGTGTTCCTATGAATTTCTATATATATGGAAATTTGAGACACACCAGATGTTCTTTTCCTACACCATCAAAGATTTGTAATAGATGTGGGAATTATTGTCATCTTGTGTGCTTCTGTAATGCCGTGTTTACTCCTCGATATAGTTAGGGATCTTCAGATCCAAAGGCTACTATGGAACAGTAATATTATTTTAATACTACAGGGCTCCATTCACATTCATTGGTAGGGAAGCACCTTTACGTAGTATATGATTTTCCAGTAGAGGTATATGTGGTCCTAGTGACTATGATAGGTACCATATTTAATGGATCCTCAATAGTGATTTCGTTATTCAATATTATTTTATTCTCATTTGATTTTATCATTTTGTTTTCTTGATATTCATAACCTTCCACTGGAACTCATTTTCTTTGTTATGGATTTAGTTACACCTCTTGGGAAGTGGATGGAGCAGGGGTTTCAGTGTCCTTGTGCACTATCAACAGCTAATAGGGACATGGAATTGTATTTTTTTCTACATAATCATTAAGATGGATTGGATGGTTTCTCATCAATATAAAGGTGATTGATATCATCATTATGTCCCATTACATGCACTTGATGGGAGATCTTTGGTGTTTCATGTAGTGTGGGATCTGAGGTCTATTTGTGGATGTCCTTCCATCATAGAGCTCAATATTTTTTTGTATGTTGCTTCATTTTATCCCAATTACATTTCTAATTTCATTGATATTCCCACCATTGTTCATGGTTTTCATGATGTTTTCCTAGTTGATTTATATGGGATTCATATAGGTATAATGGTAGATTTTATGATTAACCTGGTGTTAGGTATATAGCTAATATCAATACCTTCTTATCATATGGAACCAGACAAGTTGAATGAGATCAATATTCAATTGGATGACATGGTGAAAAAGGGTTTTCTTCACCCAAATGTTTCTCCTTGGGAATCCCTAGTACTCTTAACGTAGATGACTCAGTTTGATTTTGTGTGGACTATTGGAAGTTAAATAGAGTTTCAATTAATAAAAAGTATCATTTTCATCGTTTGGATTGTTTTTTCAATCATTAAATGTGGAAAAGTTTTTTTCAATTATTGGTTTTAGGTCAGGTTGTCATCATCTCAGATTTCGAGAGTCTGATATACCAAAAAAAGGCTTTAGGATTAGGTATCGTGATTAAGAATATCTTCTAATGTTGTTCGGTCTCACTAAGGATCTTGAATGTTTCATGTAATTGATGAATATAATATTCTATCTCTATCTTGACACTTTTGTGGTAGCATTCATAGATGACAATTTGGTTTACTTGAGATCTGATTGCAAGCACTTTCACCATCTATGTTTTGTTTTTGAAATACTGAGGAATCACTATTTTCATGGAAATATTTGGAAATGTAATTTCTAGATTCAATAAGTGAAATTAATAGGGAATTTTATTTATGATCATGAATTATTGGTTAATATTAAAAAGGAAAAGGATGTTTTTTCAAGGAAGGATCTATGAAAGGTCTTTGTGAATTGGAGGTTCCTCAGTCTTTCTTGATACTAGCGGTGGTTCGTCAGGGATTTCTTGATGTTTGCATCACCTATGACTTCTATTACCAGGAAGGGGGTGAAATTCATATGGGATGAAAAGTGTAATTCTTTTTTTGATAATATGAAAAGACTTATAACATCATCTCTTATTTTGATCTTACTTAATCCTTGTAAGAGATATGTAGTTTTTTATGATGCTTTTATCACTAGGTTGGGTTGAATGATTATATAGGATAATCATGCAGTGTATTTCATTTCTCGTCAGCTTAAAACACATGATAATAATTACCCCACTTCTGATTTAGATCTTTCTACAGTTATGAATGCTCTTAACTATTGGAGGCATTATCTTTTTGGGGAATGGTTCATAGTCTTTTCTAAGCGTAAGAATTTGAGTTGTATCTTTTCATAGATAGAATTGAATCATAGATATAGGAGGTGTGTGGAATACCTTTAGACATTTGACTTTGATATCACCTACACATCAAATAAGCATAATTTCGTTATAGATTCTCCTAGCAGGAAAGTACCCTTGCGTGTTTTTTTTAATTGAAGGAAGAATGGAACCTTATGTGGTTTTTGATCAGTTGCTTCTGGATGCTCAATAGAATGTTTCATGCATGGTTTTGACTAGTGTTCAATTATCTTCATATCTACCTATGTCTATTCTATAGAGTTAGTAGTAGGATGATGAGATTAGTGGAATTCAAGAAACCCTATATTGTGGGGAGACTGTTTCAGGTTGGTCTCTTTCTTTAGATTGTATACTCCATTTTGCGGATTTTTTTATTGTCCCAGCATCAATAAAGAGATCGGTTTTTTTTATATTAATATTTATTTGTGGGTATTCCATATAACCACTAAAAAAGACGTATTATTTCTTGATATAGAGAATATGGTGGCATGGTATGAAGTGTTACATTACTGATTATGTGTCATGTTGTTACACAGGTATGTAGATAAAGGGAAAACATTTGAAACCTTTTGTTTTTATTGATCCTATTCTAGTGACTATTTAAAAATGGGATGATTTTCCCATGGGATTTTTTTTGGATAACCATGGATAACCCAAGGGAGGAATTATATCTGAGTCTTGGTCGATCAGTTGAAAATGTCATCTCATTTCATTTTGATCAAAGAAGCATCCAATGTTGAAGATCTGGGTAGGATTTTTGTGAAAGAATTTGTGAGGTTTCAGGGGGTTCTTTCAAATATTTTTTCAAATAGAGAACATAGGTTTACTTATAGGTTCTACAGGAGTCTCTAAGAGGAGATCTGGACGCATTTCAGACTGGGTGCAACTTATTGTCTATAAATAGATGGCCATGTGGAGCATTCAATTCAGATTCTGGAGGATATGCTTCATGCACGTTTCTTGGATTTATATGGATCATTGGATGGACATCTATGACTAATTGAGTTTATTTATTAAAATAGTTATCAGTCTTAAACAAGAATTTCTCATTTTTATGATTTGTATGGTCACTCATGTTGGTCACCTATTTGTTGGGAATAGTTGGTGAAGATTCTTTGGTATGATTGGGTTTGGTTCAGGAGACATACTTTATGTTTCAAGATATATGTTGGCATATGGATCCAGCACATATTTAGAATAAATCTTATGCCTATCAACAAATTCATCCCTTAGAGTTTTTCATAGGTCACCGGGTTTTCTTTATTGTTTCTTTTTGGTTGGGTCACTGTAATCATAGAAACAAGGGAAATTAGATCTAAGGTATGTGGGACCATTTTAGATCATTGAGAGACTTGTGAAGGTTTCTTATCAGTTGGTATTTATGGATCATTTTACCATGATTTTTCACACATATCACAGCTCAAGAAATATCATTATGTTCCCTATCACATTCTTAGATAGAAAGAGATTGAGTTAGAGCCATATTTTTCTATTATCGAATATCTTATTTAGATTATTAAATCTTAAGTGAAATCCTTGTGTGGGAAGTCTATTTTGTTGGTCATAGTTTTATCTTGTAATGAATAATATTCTCATGAGACCTGTGATCACAATTTGTTGATTAGGGAGAAATGGCCAATCTTCTTTATTGGACTTCATTATTATACATGACTTCCTGATGAAGGAAAGTCTTATGGTACGGAGTTTGTAACATGCTATTACCATATTTTAGGTATTTATATTCTCCTAGATAGTTTTCTTCATTAATTCAGTGTATCTTGAGTCTCTTGGGGATGGGGTAAATTTATGGGGGAAATGACCTAAAGTTTGGGGGTATATGTTTGTTTTTATTATTGGAGTTTGGTTATAAATGTATTAATGCCGCTATAAGGTTATTCCTAAGTATGTGGAATTTATGAGTTAGTTTGGGGGTTTTTTGTAAGAATATAGGTTTTCTACTATATGTTGGGATATTAAACGATGTGTAATTGGTTTACATGAAGTGTTATTGGTCTCCAGACAAAATTTGTGAAATTGGTATATAGCGTTAAAGTAATACACATTGTGTATGAGTGACACACCATGTAAGTATTAAAGATTGGTTTCTAATAAAAATGTGATGGCTTTTTGGAGAAAGTTTTTTTTTGTATATTACATGAAATGTAAAGGGATAACAAAATGGTTAAATGTCACAGATAGGGTTTTTAGGGTGCCACTTAGCTAAATTGTTATTTCATTCATACACAGCTCCTTCAGCTCTCAACCTAGAAGGATTCTCTAATGATTTTCGGAGTCCATAATCAATAAAAATTGATTCATTTGAAATTGGATCACCATTTAAGTTGGATATAATATGTCTAAGTGATTAATCCTGTCAACTTATTATTTTCATTGATTGTGATATCATTGTTACATTGGGTTATTGGATTCGTTGATATGTATTGATGTTTCCTTTTGTTTCACTATAGATACATTGTGTGATATTATTCCTGGGGACAATTCTTGGTGGTGGTGGTGTGTCAGTTGTATGTTCTTATAATATGTGTTGTTTCTTATTCTTTTCCAACCCTTATGTTGAACTAAATCGATTCTGATATAGATATATTTGACTTTAGGGCCTCTGTCATCCTTGGTGTGTTCCTTCTTGTTGGTGTATCACAAATGGGTGTGTGCAACCTAAGTTTTGAGGTAGGTGGTTTTGTCTTTATCCTATGTTGGATAATGTTTATTACTCTTATTTTTTTGTATTGATTTATAAATAAATTTTGTACTATTATTTTCAGTGTGCAAATAGATTTGAGATGAAAGGTGTTTTTCCCTATTTTTTGGTAAATGGAAAATGGGGGTATTTTCAAAGAATTAAAATTATTTATGAAATTAAACACCTGTGAAACCTTGTGTATATAGGTGCAAATTTTATCTTATACCCATCATTCATATTACCATCGAGAGGTTTTCTCATCGGGATTTCCTCTTCTTCATAAGCCCATTGTTCTCGAGATATATTCTTGAAATTTTTGGGTGGTTCACTAATAGGGTCTTACTCTACCCTTTAGGCCAATTTTCTAGGTACTTGTTGTGCACTAGCCATTGTTCTCATACAAGAAGTTTACTTTCCTAACCTACTTAGTTCCTTCTATCTATTGGCCAATTATTGTATTTTTAATATTTTTTTTGAAATAAATGCTTTAGTTTTTGATAAATGATAATATAAATTATGCTTGAAATTGATATACCTACCTTTTTCGGAATTATTATAAAAAGGTAAAATATTTACCAATCAATTGATAAAACTACTTTAATTATTATCATGACTTGTTTTTGTTTAAAATTAGTATGATTGTGTTATATGTATCGATAGTTTTTATGGAATAGCTGGGTGGGACCCTACTAATCTTGTTATCTCACAACCCTTGTACCCCTTTAACGAGGCATAGACCGTTGTATGTATTTTTGATGTAGGGAAAGGCAAGGCATTGTAGGGATATGATGATGTTTCTGTTCAGCTGAGTATGGGTAGATGGTTGTGAGATGGTGGGGGTTTTCCCATGATATCACATGGAGTATCACTTATAGTTTTTTCCATTTGATGTTTGGACTTGTACTTGGTGATTGTATCTTCTTTGAGTTTTTTGGTTTCTAATACTTGGTTCAGTCATGGAATATATATTTCTTATATTTTTCTACTGTATATGTTTGTGTGTGTGTTTGTTCCATTTTTTCTCCTTCTGGCTAGGTGAAATCATTCCCTTTGGTTGTTGTGCGATTCTTGGGTGCTATTCACCATCCCATGGAATCGGGAAGTACCTACGGGTATGTGATAGATTTGGTTGGGTTCCAGTTTGAGAGGGTTTTTTGGTCAATTTGTTATGATAAAAATTCCAATGATTTATCTTCTGTATTTATTCACATGTGAATAGCTTCAATACCATATTGATTTGATTCTATTGTCAGTTAAAAAGTACCTAGCTTCATCTAATTCACGTTCAACTTTGTAGTTAATCTCATAAGACACTCAATTTAATATCACATGAGTAGTGGTGTGGGTCTTGTTATTCAAATGTGAATAAATATTTTATTCTAACAAAGAGATATCTATATTGACCTAATTTGATGTGAATATATTTCGATTCATATGTGATAAAAAACTTATTTTTACTAAAATGTCTTTTATTTTATCTATTATGATGTGAGAAAGGATTTATTCCCAAGAAAACTTCATACTGTGTCAGTTATACATACATAGTACATAAAATTTATTCATACAACATGTTGAATCTCATCCTATATAGCCACTTCCCCTTGCATTTAAATCCTATGTAGCCATGATTTTTTCACTGTTTATTTTTCCTCTTTCTTCTAAAATTAATTAAAATAGTTTTATTTTCATAAAAATATAAAGCTATTAAAAATAAGAAAAAAATAATTAACTAATGAAATTAATAAAATTAAAAAAAAAGAATGGCTGAATTTATATCTATTTGTTTCCTATCTGAGTTATATATCATGTTGATTTTTTTAGTTACACTGGTTATATGGCTATAATATGATAATATTATTGTATATGAGGAGTACATGATAATGTCATCATTTACATATAAATAATGTTTGGGATTGAACCAAACACCATGTCTGTTAGTCCATACATAACTCAAGATATAGAGATACATGTTGAGTAACCTTGTTAGACTAACATACCATTCACACAATCATATATAGCATATAAGTTGGGGGCCATATGGTATGTGGACAGTGGTACATGACTAGACTTTTCATGGTGGATTACATGTCATGTATCCCTAAAATACATGTTCTGTACTATTCCCATACTTAGATATTATCAGTTCCTCTTACCTGTAGCTCAAATTTGGATACATTACAAGTCCATTTGGATTGTTCTTCCATATATAAGTTATGAAACATCCCTCTTTGGCATTATATATTGGATGTGATGTGATTCTGGTGGTTTAGTTTTCTTGGCTTTGGAAGACTGATAACTAAGTTTAGGAGACATGATCGGGGTGGTCATAGGGTCAAGTAATCCACTAGTGACACAATGAGGATATGGTGTGGGTCCCCCAAATTTAAATAGAGTTTAGTACTCCCCCACATACTTTGGGTGTGGGTATATCCTATATATTCATTCATATTTTAGTACTCCCTTATCACTTGACAGGGTGTAATTCCCCTACACAACTTATAGAGTTCACTATTCCCTTTCATACTTAGGGTGTGGGTATTATATCCCTATAGTTTGGTACTCTAACATTCGGCATGAACTAATTGACATGGTTTGGGTCCTCCATTGTTGTTAGGTATTCCCTTGACTAAAACATATACTTTAGTGTAGCATGGTACCCTTAATACATATTTTTTGAGGTGCATTGTTTTTTTGTGGATAGGTTGTTATGGGAGTTGGGATTAGTACTCCGTTGAATGAAATCTATTCATGGACATGGTTTAGGTTTATGGATATGTTTCTAAAGTGGTTTCATGATAGTTTTTTATGATATGGTTTGGTTATCCATTGATTAATTCACATACCTCAGTGAGGTGTATGTCCCCCACTATGGTTTTTGACTAGAAATATAAAATATATAAAGGTATATTACTTTATATATTTTCAGCTTTTTGAAACCTCTAGAACCCTTGTTTTTTCTTCGATATGTGGCTTATAAGTATCATATTGAATTCAGTATTTTACATCCTTTATTACTCCTAGAATATTTTAAATTATTGGAATATTCTTCTTCATTGAATAGAGAAAACATTATTGGGACTCCCCATTTCCCTAAAATTTATAGTTATAGAGAACACCAGGATCCCTTATCTTTATTCTATTTTCTATCTTGTTATAAGGTATGATCTGACTTGTTTCTTGTTATCTTTTTTTGTTTTGTAGAATTATAATAAGTCTATTTATAATCACCCCTATATATTCTTTGTTCCCACATTTATCATGTATATGATGATAACACAAAATATGAAGATGGGATTAGTGATCTTGGAACAAGTGTGGCATGCTTGGAGATGGAGTTTAATGGTTTGTGGTGGATCATGGTGGTTCATGAAGGGGGAAGCTACCACTGTAAAAATAGTTTTACCCAAGAGTCTTCACAATGAATAGTATGTATACCTTATTTCATGTTTATTTATTTCTGAGAATTTTTCATTTATATTGTTCCTATGGTGTTTTCTGATAAGGTGATATATTTATCATGTGATTTATCATGAATTAATTGTATATAGTTTAGTTATTTTATACATATTATTGGTGCTGTTTGTTATTTTATACATTGGAGATAAGTTTTTTCATAGTTTTTTATCAAATAACACCTCTCGTTCTTATTATTATTTCATAGTGTTAGTCTATAAACCCAGGCCAATTAAAGGTGGGATTTAGGTGGTATGCTTGGTTTACTATTATATTGAGAGTTTCCTCAATCAGTTTAGTTATATTATTATGGTATTAGAGTATTTAGTGTCTTAAGGTTGGGGTTTTAAGTTAGTGTTATTTTGAGGATTTGTCTGGTAATTTAGGGAGACAATGGTAAGGTATTTTTAGTTTGGTTTTTATACCAAGGAACACAGTATTTGCATGGTAGGTAATGTATCCACTAAATAGGACCTTGATAATTTTTTGACCAATTTAAAACATTGAGGCACCATTTCTGAGGTATAATTGGGATGTTACATTCTTCATATTGTATTTTATTATGATATTTCATTTCATTCATGTTTTAGCTCATCTAAATATATTATAATCCTTGTGGGTTCATTCTATAAAATAGAGGATGTGACCTATTAATATACTACTTGTATTTAGAATTAGGGTCATGAAAATCTCATATATGTTGTTAATACTTGGACTGGTGATTAGTAGAGATACAAGGAATTGATTCATAAACTAATTGAAAAACATACTTCTCTATGAAGGGAATAACGTTTTCTCCATTATTTACTTAGTACATAACTTCTTATAGAGTGGGTGGTAGTTCTTATTTATCCAGACAAGACTACCCAAAGGTCAAGTTAACTACATGAGTCTAGAACCATAGGCTTCCTATATTATAAGGTGACCCTAATCCCCACATGAAATTATATTTCCTATCATTATCATCTAATTCACATTTTCCTAGATATGACATCACTAGATAGATAACGATTCTTGCAATGAGTTTTCTACATGGAACAGTGATTCATTATAAGATGATGTTTTTTCAAACTTAAAATGGTACTACTATAACATTGTTATATTGTGATCCCTTTTTTAAGATGGTTTCAAATTCAATAATGTTGAGGAAATTTCATTTTCAATATATATTTAACCCTCCATGGGATATCATGATTATTTCCAACTATGCATTAAAAACAAAAGACTTCATGAGGTACTTTGAGAACATGATTTTTAGTGAATTTAGTAGGATAAATAGTTTGAGTAGTGTTTTCATCTGATATTTTCAGTAGTAGTTATGATATCATACAAGAACACCTAAGCTGGAGTCCCTGATAAAGAATTGGAAGATTAAAACCCTTAGAAGTCATAAACACTATCATTTAGAGAATGTTATCATTTGTTTTGAAGGATTGAAAGAATTATTTAATGAATATACTAACATATTGGAAGTATATTTGAGATCAAAGACTCAATTTTCATAAGAAAAGTAACATACCTAGTGACAGTTTAGATTGATAATCTAGTAGTACAGTTGTAGTTTGAGATGGAAAATTCTATGACACACTCCTAACATCACCACCTTCAGTTAGTTCTTATCTACAGTGAATTTTTGACAATCATAATTTTTTATTATATGAAAAATGTTTGTCCATTGAAATTTAATGTAATTAAATTATTAATTATTGTCCCCGCTTCATGGACCTTCATACGACTCAATGTGGTTGTGAGTTATTCTTCTTGCGTGATATGTTTGAGAGTTTGATATTCCACTGGACCCTTATAAATACCATTATCATCTAGAGAATTCCTACTAATGGATACTATATTTCACTAAATTTTATAGTGATGTATTTTTATCCTTGGTGGATAAAGAGGAATTTCATGGGATAACTTCATATAAGATATCAGATATAGAAATTCCAAACTAAGTATGGATTTCATAAAAGTGATAACATTGTGTGATGATATGTAGATTAGTGGAAGAATCATACTGCACTAGTAGTAATGAATAGTATCCTAGGTATGTAAAGAATATCCAACCCTCAATAAGTTATACTTAGATACCAATAAGGTATTAAGAATTACATTATGCTTTATTGGTGTAGTTGGGGATTCACTTCATGTGAAAACGGAGGAATGCATGAATGGTTTGGATGGTTGATTGGTTCATAATCTAAGCCCCATTATATATATGTTATTAAATGAATTAATAAATTGATATATGGTTAATTAAATTTCAAAATATATATAAATACCTATTAATTTTTCCTTATGAGTGATCATGTTGTCCAGTTCATCAAAATAATTTTTAATTTTTCTAGAATTTCTGCAGTATGATAGGAACCCAAGGTCGTCTCTCAAAGGAGCCTTACATAAAAAAATAAAAGGAATATTTATTATATAAATAGATAAAGGGTTTATATAAATAGATGTTTTGGAGATAAATTATAAATCATGTATAAAATAATAAATTTTAAGTTAAAGAGTTAATTCCAAACTATTTATGAGAATGTGATCACTTTGGGTAATTTTCATGATGTCATCATTGATTTAAGGGAAACATCTTTATTTTTTAATACATTACTTATAACACCTAGAACTAAAATGGTACTAAATATAAACTATGATGCCTTTTTGTGTTTTCATATAAGCCTAAAGTGATTCACTGACTACCATTAATGATCAAGTGAATTTTTTCTTAACTTCATAACTAAAATTCATCATGGGAATTCTTGAAGAACATGATGTGTTTTGGGGGTTTTTTTCTTTATTTACAATGTTATCAAAAAAAAATCATGCATCTTATTGGGTTCTAATTGTAGAATTTAACAATTTATGAAATCTATAATAGCTCACAAGAGATAAAATGGATTATAAAAGAAGAAAATAAACTCATATTATCACATGATCCAAATTATGCAAGGAATCATAAGGATTAATGTTCTTCTGATTCTTTTTTGATCATACCAAAATGAAAAAAATAAAAAAAATAAACAAATTAACAAATTAACAAAAACATGGAATTAAATAAAACACTAAGAAAAGTAAATGTAGAATTTTAGGATTACATAGAGGTTCCTTCCTTGGGTGATACTAAAGATTATAGAACTTATTTGAAGTGTAATGATGAAAATATGAACACAAGTAATATACCAAGAATCCTTTTCTAAATATTCAGTCCAAGACCCTCAAATAATGAAGTATATGGTAATTTTTATTAATAATTTACACATGAAATATCTAAGATAAGTCAAGGATCCAATTATTATAGGCGATCCGTCTGTGGAAAAAATTTTCATTCATTATATAATCATAAAATAATTACTTATCCTTTAAATATTGACTTTAAATTATTTTGAGATAATTTAATTGAAGTTATATTTCTAATAGATGTATATTCAATTGAAAATAAGGTTATTATCCCATGATAGTGCCTAAATATAAAATATAGGTCTAATATTATTTATTATATTTTCTTCTCTATATAGGCCCTAATGGGACCATTGTGATTAGATCTAGGTCTTTGTCTTCTCTAGGAAATTGTAGCACAATTTATCATTCATCTTATAAAAAATATTTTTTATTTTTTATTTTTTTAGTAATTTTCTGATAAAAAAAGAAACCGTTATCCAATTGGGCTGTAATTTAATTACACATTTTTGGGAATGTATTCAAAAAATAAATTCAAAATATATATTAAATAAAAATGGATAACATAATGGGATACTAAAACCCATAAACGATAAAAATAAAAATTATAAGGGTGAAAATGTATTATACTTCAATGTGTGATCACACCCATGTACCTAAACCTTTTCACTACTAGGTGAAGCCATACATCTTAAAAAATCACTTAGATAAATCAATGACAGTAAAATTTATAAATAATTGAAATTGAAATTTTTCATGTCACTTATATCAAATAAATTTTCCTTTCATTATTCTTCTCCCATGTTCTGATTTTATCAACTTAATTCAATCACCTATGCACCATGTTACAATCTACATTAAAATGAATCACACGTATCTCAAGTGTTAAATTTATGGAAATTTTTACTCATATAAATATGATATAATTCATAACATAGTGTTGGTTAATTTATAACTCTTTACATTATGTAAAAATAATAATTTTCTAATCATGAGGGTTTTCAACGATTTTCATTAAGGCTTGGAGTTAGTGGCTTTGATATGAAAAATAGAAGGCCTTTAAGTGGGGGTTTTCTCTTTGAATAATATGCATGATAATCCATTAAAAATGTAAACAATATTACTACCTCAAGTTAACAAAATATGAATCACCTAACTCAATTAACCATTTCAATCTATAACACAATTCATAGAGAGTAAAGTATAATGAAATTTATTCTTCTTTTTTAAAATTTTATTCTTTTTATATGTGTGCTTGTGTGTTTTAATTTTATTATATTTTTTAAGATAATGAGAGGAATATAAAATATATTTAAATAAATGACTCAAGACCTATTTTTTTATTAGGTATTGGATTTTTACAAATGAACATAAGTAATATTTTAATCTCATTCACTGTTTTGTCATTTTTTACTATTTTTCAAAATAAATAAAATGTATTACAATTAAATATAAATAACATGTGTATATTCCCTTAAATGGTAAAAAAACCAAAAATTCCCAAGAAAAGTATCTCATCCCTATGATAGTACAAGAATTATCCTAATTCCCCCACACATATATTGAACAATGGTCATAGAATATAAATAAGAGTAAGGGAGGATAAGGAAAAAAAAATTAATAATGTAGAAAGACTATAAAGGATATCATGGATAATAGGGGATTAACAAAAGGTAATGTAAGAAATGGTATCAAAATACAATAAAAACAAGGCATCAATATCAAATAAATAACTCATTCATACTATCACATTTCCTCATTCTCAATGTTTTTCATGAGGGATAAAGCCATTTTCAAGATGAAAACTCAATTTAAGTTCACTCAAGAAAAAAAGGTATCAGAGAAGTGTATGATAAAATTAGTTTATATCCCCAATTAGGTTGTGTAAAATCTATATTGCTTTGTTCTAATGAGGAATGGGTATCAAAAATAAATTAAAAAATTAACAATGTTAGAAAATCAAAATTCAAGAAAAATATTCCATATTAACAATTATTTGAAATCATTTTTCCAAAATCAAGTAATTTTTCTCAGTTATAAATCAAGTATGAAAACCTATTTTGGATATTTTATTAAATAGTTATTTTTATATAAAAAACTGAGCAATGAAAAATAAATCAAAAATGAATACAAAATAATATTTTTTTTTGTTTTTATTTTATTTTTGTTTGGATTTTTATTTATTTTTTTCAAAAACAAAAGTACTAAACACATTATTTCTCCCTCTTTAACACCTAAAAATTGAATTATTCTCAATTTAATAAATTTTAATAAATAGAAATGTAAATAAAGGTAGATAGAAGAGACGATCAGTTAATTTGTGTCATTAGTGGAAATTATAAGCTGAATTGTTTCCATCAATTTCTTTGGAAAATATATGAAAAAGTCGTTAAGATTCCTTCCATTAATGGTAAAACTTTTTCCACTCTACTCGTGAAAAATATATATTACACCAAAATGATAAATTTAAGTAATAGTATAAGGACTGATAAATTATTAATGAAGTATACATGGGAGGATCTTAAGAATAGAATTATAAATTAGGACCGTCTCACCAATATTCAACTTCCAATAATGATTCATCTAATCATGAATGGCCTTTTTATTCTCCTTATAGATACAATAGTTCCCATAAGCACCACAAAAAAATTCTTCTGCCTCCTAAATCTATAAATTCATATCCACAATTGTGTCTAATAGATTCATGTTACATTGTATAATAAGAGAATATACATAGTGATTTACCTCTATTGGTATGTGAAAATATTTTACAAATAAAATATTGGATGGTGACATTTCAATGGTTTTTTTAGAAATATAAAAATTATAACCAATTTGAAATATATAAACTCATACTCCAATCATTCTTGTCAGGTTAAACCATTTATTCAAATATTTTCTTAACTTCTTGATTTTAAATTCCATCTTTTCTTTTAGTTTGGGCTGATATGTAGTGGAAATTTTTTAAAAACCCAATATTTACATAGTAAGTTTTTTATATTATAATTATGAAAATAAAAAACCTAGTTTCTAATTTTAAACATTGGAAAATTAAGCCTCTTATAAATTTTGGATCTCAAAAATTTGTTAACCCCAAGATATTCATCTGTAATGGTTGAATTTTCTTCATCCCATTTATAGAAATAATCAAAAATAAGTAGGATATACACAATGCCTTATGAATTTTTAAAGGGCCCCATGAATTCAAGGACTCGCTCATCAAATATATCACAAAATAACATGGGTTATTGGGGGATTTCATTCCTCTTATAAATATTATTTTTGAATTGACATCATGTATATAAATTACAAAATAGATGATCATCTCTATACACTATTATAAAATAAATTCTAGAGAAATACCTTTTAATATATATATATATATATATTGAAAACCAAACTTTCGCCAATAAGACAAAGTGTGGAAGGTGCTCAAAAAATTTGAACTCGTGATTGGGGACACACCGATGAACATACTGTCAAACAAAAATCCTCCACAAGTAGGGATTATCCAAAATGTATCATAATGACTCATTATAAAACCTCAAGGATTATATTTGGATAAAATAAAATGATCTCTAGATAATTTTGGAAACAATTTCATGAATACTTTTCCTCAATATAAATGCCACATAGTATATATTTATCAATTCCAACTATCCATGATTACTAATTGAAATTATTTATTGTTATTAGTGGTTGATATTAACTATTTCACAATTTATGGCACATGATAAGACCACTTTCTCCAACCCCACATGGAAACATATTTCAGCACAAAATAATTATTTGATTTATCTTCAATGAATAGAAATCTTCAACATCATAATATTCACATCCTTTACTTCCTACTCCCCCAGTGATGGACTGGGTAGGAACACTCATAGAATCATGATCCTTTCTACTACTGGAAGAAACTCTATATAAATTCATGATATTTTCTTCTCCCCCTTTGACATAAAATCCAAATTATAATTTTTACCATTAAAACTAGATATATAAACCCCAAAAAACTCATACCTTGGGAAACATAGATAGATCTATTTGAATCATATCATTCTCCCCTAATTTTCTTTATATCATATGACATAATATTCTATAATTTCTATACCACTGATAATGTGCATTAAATCATTAAACTATGTTTCCCATATTAATGAGGTACAGATGGGTATTTATACTACCCTTTTTAAATATTGTCCTTGAATCTCATATAGAGATACAATTATACCCCAATGATATATAACTCCTCCTATTATTAGGAACACCTTTTATACACACAAATTAACTTCTTATATTGCATAATTTCTTCATATATTACACAAGGTTTTAGTAACATCTCTAGATCAAAAACATATTTCAGTTGTAGTATCCTTTAACCATATTTTTAGTTTAGAAACTTACCACATAGAAAATATTTCCCCCATGTGATGGATTTAAGTTTTCACATCTAGGTTTTTAATCCTTACTTCGAGCTCATTGATCTTCCAATACATATCATTTAATTGGGAAGTCATATATTTTAGATGCAATCTTGATTTTTTCATATATTAACCACTATTCTAGTTGAGTTTTGAGAGGGATAATAGTATATTTAATCTCTTTATTGGTGGTTATTTTCCTTTCCACTTCATTTAAAATTTCATCAAGTAAGTCTCTTTGAAACTTTATTTTTTACCCATATTCTCAATGTCATTATTTTATCCCAACGTTTCCTACCATAGCCATTGGTTCTACTCAAAAAAAATTACATGTGTTTAACTAATTCATCCTTCTTATACTCTAAATGTTTAACCTAATTTGAGTGAAGGATAATTTATATAGAATAATCTTTACATTACTTTACATTGGAATATATTTAATCTAACTTCTTGGCGTAATAATCATTCTTCTCCCTTGGATCAATGGAAACATCAATTTGACTTTGATTAAGTTTTTTTATTTTGTTAGCCTACGTATTTAGTGCTTTAACATGGATCCCTTGATATTCAATATTATATCTTGGCTTCATGTTTTCTTCTGTCATCCCTTGATAAAGATTCTATGACATGTGGATACCTTCCACCATTGAATCTCTTGATACCTCATTATCATTAGTAGTTTTGACATTGTATGGAATTTTTTTACCTTACATTATCCTACAACATCATTGTATAAAAAAATATATACACAATCAGAATCATAAAAACCTTCTATTTTTGAGATGCATGGATCCTTTACCTTGATCAGACATATCTAAAAATTATTCTATTACAAGAAAATATTGTTTATTTATTCTTCTTCTTCCTCATATTCTCTCTATTTCCCTTGTTGAACTAATAAAAAATACTTCACCTGCAGAGACCAATCAGATAAATTTAGATAAAAATAAATCCAATAAGATAAACCTTCAATTTGATATCAATTATTGGTAAAACAAGGTACCTAGGTGAGAGATACCTTGATATGGGGGTGAGTTTGGGTATGAATCTCATTTTTCCCACATGTATCAGTGAAACTCTCACCATTATAACAAATTCTGAACTCATTTGTTAATGAGTTCACTCTTGTGTTCACCTGTTAAGTGATGAACTAATTAACTGATGTTCTAGTCTTATACATAATCATATAATATTGATTATTTCTCAATATTAATTCACTGATTTTCATCCTTCATAAAATAATAAAATCAATCACACATGATACAATTATTTTACTTGGTTCACCCACACTGGTCTACATCCAAGGAAGACGCGCCAATGTTGTTTCAATATTCAAAAATCCACTATTATTCACTAGTATTTTGGATACAGTGTTTTTGATTTAGTAAATCCCTATTTGGATCAATTACTTTACAATATTAAGGTTTTTTCTCACTAACACCCATGGATAACTATCATCTATCTCATCCTTTGTACACTATGAGGGTAGGAATTCACAAGATCATTGATCCTCCTAGTTTATCCTTATCTTAGTACTTTTGTAAGAATGAGTTATTTGGAAAATAGTCTAATTCATAACACCACTATCTAATTGTTTATTCACTGATTAGTTCACATTGATCTCTACACTACTCTTTCAAAAACTAGTTATGAAAATCACCATTGTAGATGACTCTCTTTCCTAGTTGAAGTATTCTTCATGGAATAACAAATTAATTTGGAAAGGTCAAAAATGAGTACCAATTACATTCTATATTATTCACTTTATGTGAATGCCTAATACCCACTTTCATACAACTCATCGCTTTTGTGTGAAAGTATTTCACTTTCACACAACTTACACAATTCACAGAACTTCCCCTATATCAATAAAATCTCCACTTTTCTAAAACATTAAATGTTTCATGAAACTCCCAACATTCATGATAGTTTCAATATTTTATGAATCTTACCTGGTATGAGGATACACATGTAAATTTTTAGATAAAACTAAAATAATCATTTCTACCTCATGCAATAAATTCTTTCTCACAAATGATATCTGTTTGAATGTGTTCATAAAAATCTCTTTGTCAAATGAACACATTTCTTTTCTTAATGTAACTCATGTTTTAATTAAGTCTTACCTTAAAAAATACATCTATATAACTCTTTAATGACTTCAAAACATTGATATCTTGGTTGAGTTAGGATTTTAAAAATGTGGGTGTAGTTTCCTATTTATAGAAATGGATGTATGTTTGTGAAAAATTCTCATTCATAATCATCATTCACAAATATATTCATTTTATTCATGTAACTCCCTTTTATTGGGAAGGTATGGGGAATATATTCTATACTTGTATACTTCTGAAAAACTGGGAATATATTCATAAATTTACACATTTATGAAATTTACCTCCTTCCTGAAACATGCCACACAATCATGATAACCTTTAATTTTATAAATATTAACATGAAAACTTTAAAACACCATAATGGTGAAACCTTTCCCATGTTCACGCAACTTTTTCTATTCAGGAAACTCTTTCAAAAACGTCATAACTTTTCCATTTTTTGATGAGGCCATCTCAAATATCCAATTTCTAGAAAATCATTATACCTTTCATGAAAATTTTTCATATAAAAGTATTCTTAGTATTTCATTTTTCATTATATGTCATGGAGTAATAATGTTTCACTATTTTTATTTCACACAATTATTCCTCTTTTCTCTATTTTTTTATTCAAGTTACCACACACATGATATAATATTTTGGATTCATTTTAAACTCTATCACCGTTAAATTTTTTGTGTTCAAGTGTTGGATGTGAAATTTTCATGGACATGGTGTGATGGATCATGGTGTATTTTTTCACCATTACAATAATTTCATGATATGGTGGTGTTCTTGATAAAGTATCAGATTTTATAAAGAAATTAATTATCCATGAATTTCAACCCTCTCATTGTCAATCCTAGTGTGTATAAGTGTTGTATTTGGTGTTGTTATTAACATGGTGAGATATATAATATTGGATTATTTTACTATGTCAACAATTGAATGCGATGGTGGTTTCCATGATAAAGTGGATAATTGAATGAAGCAATTTGAGAGCCTGGAATATCTATCATGATTATAATAAGAAATTGGTTGAAGTTATCCATGTGAAATGAGAACCCATCTAGTGTTTCATAAAAGTTCAAAGAGATGTTTTAAGACCATGAAGAACATTATATATTCAATGTAGAATTGTTCTGAAAGAGTGTGAGTTTATGTGGGAATTTGGAACTGATAAAATAGAGAAATGGAATAATATTCACATGAATCATAAGTTTCATAAACATATATATTCAAATTCTTCTCAAGATAAATGTTAAAGGATTTTCATATAAGTGAAAAAGGTTGTGTGAAATCAATAATGAGTTTCTCAAAGATTTAGAAATTTAATATTGGATATGGCCTCGTCAAACAATGGAAAATACATGATTCTCAAAAAAGATTTTTTCAAAGTGGAAAATCTATGTGAACAAATGAAATTTTTCAAAAAATTGGTTTTTTTATTTTTAATTGTTCCCATTTATTAATGTTATGGTTTTCATGAAATTGTGGAGATCTTCATGAAGGCATTAAGTTTCATGAAGTTGAAAATTTATGTGAAGACTCTTTGTTTTTCAGAAGTGTATGTGAATTAAATATATGACTAGAAGTATTTAAAATAAAGGGGTTTATATAAATATAATGAAGAGTTATATGAAAGGTAATGGTGAGTGAGGAAGTTTTGTAAAGGGATAAATGCATCAATAAATAGGTGAATAGCCCCACATTTGTCGAATCCAGACTCAAAAAAGATCTAAAGGCTTTTAATTCCAAAAATATTTTCAAGAAGGTGTTTATGATATGTAGAATTCATACAAAAATGAGTATCATAATGAAATGACATGTATTAGTTTAACCAAGTGAGCTTTACGAATGCATTCACAGAGACATTAGTTTTGTGAAATAATTTCTTTTATGAAGAAGTAATACTCATATCAGTTTTATAAAAAAGTAACTTGTGTATCCCCATAACAGGTGGTATTAATGAAGGATTAAAAGTCCCATGAAATTTTGGAGTTTCATAAAAATGAAATTTTCATGAAATTGGAGAGTTTAATGACTTAAAGAATGTTATGTAAATTGTGTAATTTGTGAAAAAATCGAAAGCGTTTTTCTCAAAAATGAAGATTTTTGTGAAAGTGAGTATTGTTCATTTTAATCAAGTGAACCATATATAAAGTAATTGGAACTCACTGCAGACCTTACGAGAAAAATTTTGTGTTTCTTGAATACAAGTTTAATTGGGGAAGTGAATCTAGTAAAATGTTGATGTTCACAACCAGTTTTTAAAAGAGAAATGTAGAGATCAAAATGCACTTATTAGTCAGACATAAATAATAATTAAAGTCATTCATTTTCACGTGTTCCAAATATAAAATTCTTCCAAAAGTAGGGATAATAGGATAAAGAAGGAGTATTAGTGAGCTCGTGATGTCCTACCTCAGTGCAATGTGAAAAGGATGAAGAAGGAAGTGATCCTTGCATGGTAGTGACTCAAATATAAAATATTATAAATGAATTCAGCAATTCATGAAGTGAACATAGATAAAACATTATATCCAAAATACTAGTGGTGATTAATTTATTTTTCCACATCAACACAACATCTGTGTGTTATCCTTGAATATATCCTAGTGTGGATGAACCATGTAAAATTTATAGGTCTTGTGTGTTTTTTTTTCTTATATACTTTATGATGATTATTAGTTTATGTGGATTGAGAAATAATCAATTGTATACAAATAAGGTGATGATAAGTGCATCAGTAAATCATATCATCCCTGAATAAGTGAAAACAAGAATGACCCTACTAACAAGTGAGGTCAATATCTGTCAGTGAGAGTTTCATCTGTATTTGGGGAAATACGGATGGATTTCATACCCTAATACAACCCCAAGTATTTCTCACTAAAGTCCCTTATGGGTCCAAAAATACTTCTAAAGAATCCAAGATATCAATATACCAAGGGTAAGGTCCACAACATCACAAAGGTGATCATTAAGGAATAACACTCTTATTGGGATGGATGAGTCAACAGGGTGGTCCAATGGTGGGTTTATCCTACTAATGTGGTTAGTTTTCACATTTCCCACTCATATATTATATTAAATCTCTAGGAGAGACTCTTGGAGGAGGATAATCCATTATATAAGACAAGTCTTAGCCTTTATTTTCATAAGGAGAAATTGAAGGGAGGAATAATTGTAAAACCCAATTAATTTTGAAACAATTTAATATGAATGTAAATTTTCAATTAAAAACATAGTTAAGAAAAGTTATTTTTCATAGGTTATATTGATTTCTTGTAAGGTTCAAGGATAAATGAAGAATACATAATGAAATGAGGACCCTTCTTAATATTTTATGACAAAAATAACTCAACAAAAAATTTATATGCATCACACATGATATAAAAGAAGAAATCACACATGGTTATATGATGGGAGGTTATTAAATACTACTTTTTAGTGAATTAAATGCATCCTCATAATCTCTAACAAAAAAATTTAAATATTTTTACAAAAATCATGAAAGGGGAAGTGTAATCATACTAAACTAATTAATGGTTCATCGGTAAAAAACAATATGACCTGATAAATACAACACTACATGAACACATTTTAGATATGTAAAGGATGAAATTATATTAATTTTTCATTTATCAACTTGAATTCATTCTCTTTATGTGGAAAGATCAAGAATTACCCCCTCTCTATAAAAAAAATAGATTTATCATTAATTAATATGTGATATTTTCTAATTTAAAGGTATAGTATAACACCTAAGTGTGTTAAAAACTCATCAAAATAAGTTCAATAGAGTTTAAAATAAACAATATAAATATTACATTAAATTATCATGGTGCTCATAAAAATAATCAATATACAAAACTAACAGGTACAGACCGACTTAAAAAAAGAAAATTGAATACTACTTTGTGAAAATGTGTTAAATAGTTAGGTAAATATTGTATTTTTTTATATAAAGGGGATATATATATTTTAAAATAACTCAAGTAGCCATCAAGTAAAAAATTAAGGGACTTAACAACCAATATTTCTAACATTTTTTGAATAAAAAATCAAAATAAATTGGCCTCCTTTCATGTCTTGATTTAGTAAACGGTATTCAATGCATAATCTACAACTATTTTTCACATGTGTGGGAACCAATTAATTTATTTCATTTGAAAATATTGTTAATCCAAATTTATATGGTACAATTTTCAATTGGATAACCCCTTTACTATGATATTTAAGATATATGATCTGAGAAGTAAGAAATTTCCTAACATTAATTTTTACGAATTCACGGATGATGTACCTCACACTCTCACTCTAGGTTATAGTGCTAAAACACAGAATTTACAATTGGATTCAATAAATAGTGAGATATCCCAAACTATACTTACGTGTATTTTTAATAATTTTAACATCAAATATAATAATAATCACACAATCCCGAGAAGGTATAGTTTAGTATCTTTTAGGATCATCTACATAAGAAAATTATTATCCACTTATTTAAAAAAATTGTCCATACTCAAACCTCAATATAATAATTTCTAGAATCCTTATAGATTATAGTCATCTCAATATTCTAGAAAATGGGGGCATAAGAATGGGGTGATCTCAGATGCTCGGTAAGGTAAACATAAGAGTAAAAAGTAATCATCATAAATGAGAATAAGAAAATCATATGGGTATGAAAACATAATTATAGTTCAAGAATAAAAAATTATGAGATTGTACCCATATAAAAATAGATCATAAGATAGAAATCTAGGATCTGAACATAACATAATAAATAATATAAAAAAACATGATTATAACGAAGAAAATTAATGTGGCAACAAAATTTTATAGAAATCGTAAAATATTATATGTGGAATCTCTACTCATTGTCCTGTGACATGGTGGAGAGGGAATCCCTACCTTTTTTCCCATGTCATGGTGATGTTGGTATCATTACCTAATCCACACATCTTAATAGAGTGGTAATCACTACCTAATTACCATAACATAGTGTAATAGTAATCATTACATTATTCCCACAATATAGTGGACACGAAATCACTACTGGATTCCTATAACTTAATGGCGAAGGAATAAATTTTTTATTCCAATACAACAGTGGATAAATAATCACTTATTGATCCCTATAACATATTGGGGTGGGAATTTCTACCTGATTATCATAACATAATAAAGCAAGCATCACTTCCTAATTCATATAATAGAGAGATCATCAATACATGATTCCCATGTTTAACTCATGATATATAAAACTCTACTCAATGAGTTTAAGTAAGATAAAGGACCCCAATATTAAACAAAATCATACCTTTATATATAAATTAAATTAGAACATGAATACATCCATACTTTAAATATCACTTGATTATCCTATGGAAAAAGATATGTTTCATGAACAACTTTGCAAGAAAATCTCATAATAAATCCATAGAAATAAGTTGAATGGTGGAATAAGAAATATCTCCAGTGAAACTTACAAATAATTTATGATGTTTACATAGATGATATTTAAATTATTATGATCATTTGATAATAATTGGAAAAAATAGAGGAAATACACATAACTAAAGAATTAAATTTATTTGGTAAAATAATAAAAAAACATATAAAAGAATATTATTGATAAGAATGGTCAAAATAGTTAATTAATGTTTATATATAGTAAATTGTTTAAAATATATTACATAAAACATTTTTTAAATTATCCTAAAAAATAAAAAGTCTTGGGTTACATTCAAAAGTAATTTTATAAAAAGTGGAGTGATAACTTTTGAAAAAAATATTACTTCTAAAAAATATTCAATAATGGAGACAGGTAATATATAAAAAAATTCAAAATAAAATTTTAAGTGGAAGACAAAATGTTCAATAATGTAATGGGAGACCATTTTAATATTTTGAAACACTACTGTTGGAAAAAAAATCTTAAGAAGCATGAAAAATCATATTTTTACAAATGGATAAAGAGGATTGTTAAGGACACATAAAATAAAAAAAATCCCAAATATAGAGAACATTGAAATGGTGATAAAATATATATATGTAGGATAAATCATCATCAAATAGGATGTGAATTATTCTCAACCATGTTATAATTTAATGAGAAAGAAATTCATCAAGGAAATAGATTTGAATTTAAAGTTTCATTTCCCCTGGGGAGATAAGATGGGACATCATACGAGAATGTAAATAGAAAAATATAGGGAAGTTATTAGCATAAATTAAAATGTACTATTACAACCCAATGGAAGTGATTTTCGGTTAACAAACTCTCTTACAACATTAAAATCACTTGAATAAAAAACCATTATAAATAGAACTTGAGATAAATTTAAAAATAACTTGAATTTATGGAATGTTTTGAAAATAAAAAATCAATTAAAATTATATAAACCTTACAAAAGAAAACAAGTTGTCGTAATGGAATAAGTCTCAGTCAATTAAAAATGAGATGAGAAACCCCATATGGGTTTTATAACATTTGATTCAATACCTCTTATAACTGAAAACATGAAATGAAAAATTAAATACCATGAATAAAGTTGGAATCATAATATAATACTTCAAAGAGGTAGAATATGTTCCATATGTAAAAAAATTAGTTCATTAAATAGAACATATCTTAAGTAAGTAAATTTTAGAAAACTGTTATCTTTACTCTTAACATTCACGAAAGTGCTTAAAACTTATTGGGAGTTTTAACATTCTCCCGAATTAATTCATTAAAATTAAGGACTTGGGATAACTTATTTTGCCAAGATTCTTAGGGAATTAGAATATTCTTCTACTGGAAAAATAATGGGTAAAGTTTCAAGGTAACATTGAATTTTTAGAGTATCACTGAATTGTTGGTGGAGGCCTCTTTTATAAGAGAAGGCAATGGAATTTTTGTAAATATAATTTCTTAAAATGTAAGGAACATATGTTTCACATGGAATGTTGATTCCAAAGTGTAAAATAATGGATATGAGTTATGTTTCATAATATCCACACGTCAACCACTCATTTCAAGTCATGTTTTAATATTTTGTATGTCTTTTACCTTTATATTTTTCACATTTACATTTTTTTTCTATTACTCCGATGACTAATTTTTACCTAGATGATTTATTTTTTATGCCTAAAAATAGTATCCTAGTTAAATAAGTATAAAATAAAGATTTAAAATATTAAATCTAGTATATCATATAAAAAATATTTGATTGAGAAAAATTAATTTTAATTTTTGCACACATAATGGATAAAACCCATTCTTAGAAAATGTGTACTTTTCATAATAAAAATTATGTTTATGAAAAATTATCAATGTTTTTTATTTATCGTAAAATAATTTATTTATTATTATAAAAATAGTATTTTTATATTTTAAATCAATATAAAACATAATTCCACCTTGTGGATACTTAATACAAATAAAAAACCTAAACTAGTTTTTATTGAAATAAATATTACTTATGTTTCAATATATTAAACATGGGTATTTTATTTAAATTAATTTTTTAAAATTTAACAATTGTATACAATTTTATTTCCATTAAAATTATTTTATATGTTTTAAATTTATACTTACATTATGATAATGTCAAAAAAGAAATGGTATGGGTATAAATGAATGTTTCACTATTCACCTAAAAATAAATTATTTCATAAAAATATAAAAAAACACCCAAAGATAATTTCGACATGTTGAACTAAAAAATGAAGTTCATCTCATGAAAATAATATTCTAAAATTTATAAATTTATTTTTCAAATAGAAATCAAAAAATAAAAATAAAAAATATTTTTATTGAAAAATTAAATTTTACACTATACATTGTTTTAAAAGGATGGGGATGATGCCTCATTTATTATTAAAGAAAATCAAAGACCTATTTTTAATTGGGTAGAGGGAGATCCATTATATAGACGGAAGGCCCAGTGGGCATTTAGTCCATTACATGGCACGTAGACCCAAATTTTTGGCCCAAGGCCCATTCTATGAATAGTACTGCTATAATACTAGCTTGCTACAGTACATGTCGCTGCTACAGTCCCATTCCTCCACTACGGTGACCTCCCGCCACTACAGTACCTGTCGTTGCTATAGTGTTGTCGCTGCTATAGTGCTGCTACAGTGCATTCACCCCATGGGTTTTAAACCCTCATTTTCATGTAGGATTACGGGGTGCTTACCACTAAGCCAAACCCCAACTACACTTTTACACTATACATGTTCTTTATCATATTTCATAAAAATTTTAATTAAATTATTTTTAATATATGAGTTTGAGATAATATCATAATAATCTTTCAAAAGTGATTAATTTAATTTTTTAGGTAAAATACACATTACTTTAGAAATAGTTCTTTGAAAATTAGTTTTAATGACATTTCATTAATTATTTATCTTTTATCCATTAAATTAAAAAATTTATTGGTATCAAAAAAATCATACATATTTTAAATATATATATATATTAAATTTAAATATATGTATTTATAATAAATCTATTAATTTTATCATAATTTACTTATTGTTTTATTGTTATTTTAATTTTTTAATTGATATTTCATATCATATTTCATTAGTTTAATACGGTATTCCATAGTTAATTTTTTTAAGTTCTTCATATGTCATAAAATTTTCAAGATATAATTTATTTAAAGGTAAATTAATACTAAAATCTTGACGTGTTACATTCTCCACCCCCCCCTAAAATTAATTATGTCCTCACAATTTTAATAACAACACACTAATGAAAAATAGTTAATTGTATCTATAATATAGGCAGGACTTGAGGAAATATTTCTAATAATATATCATTCTGATTGTTTTAGGAAAGACATGAAAAATCATATTTTTCCTCATAATAAGCATAACCTCAAAATTTAGCTCTATTTATCATTTAATCCAAATAACCTTATATTAGTAATTAATATAGAGTCTATATGGAGATAGAAGATGCATTTCGAAAGTCTCAACAAATTCATATTTGATTTACATTAATCATACGCCAATAAATTTCATCTTAGTATATAATAGTCATTCAACTAGAATTTTTCTTTGATAAGAAAATCAGCAAGGAGATGAATTAATGTTCTTAAAAAACTTCCTAGTTATACATGGGTTCCTAGAATCAAAATTCAATGACACACTCAGAACCATGAGTGGAGGATATGTGTACCATAATTATCTAGAATCACATGGTTATTATAAATTAATTAAGTCATAGTGACTAAATCATATTTCATTCATTCCCATTCTTTCGTAGGTTGGTGATTCCTATTATCCTTCCTAACCCTTATATTAGTACAAAGATTTTCATAGTTCCCAAATTCCATAATTTTGAACCATTTACGTGTAGTTTTATCATTAGTTAAGACCTTTATACCTTTTATTATATTAGAAAACCTATTCATTTATAATTTAAAATAATGAGCTCGATGGCTAATCCCCCCACCATAAAACATATATATGCTCCTTTGACATGTTCCCTTGGGTGGTCCTTCTTATATTCGTGAAATGTGGTAAGTTTAATATTAATTCCTATTTGGTTTTTATCCTCTTAAATATCAGAAAAATAAATGCTTCTCAACATTGGAGATTTTTTGATATTGTTATGGTTTCATTTTTTAATAATAAGTAATGATGGTTGGGTATGAATGACCACATGTTTTTGGAAACAAATTATATCCCATTTGGTTTCTCATTTTGATAATTTCTACATTGTTAACTTTCCCCTTATAAATTTATTTCTCTAGGATTTATCCATTACTTTAAATAAATGAAATATGAGGTATGAGAATATTTAAATTAATAAATCTGAGAAGGAATTCTATGCGATTAGAAATAATAACTCATAAATAACATGTATAACCAAACTTAGGAATATCTAGGTTTCAAAATAATTTATTCATACTCATTTTACTATTATTTTATCTAACCTAAATTTATTACAAACATTCATAATGGTTTTTAAAGGGAATGTGAATTAATAAATCATATCCCCTAAGAGTATCAAACTAGGTGTGTAGTTATGCCTCTTTGTCATGCACCATGTGAAGATTAAGTCAATACTCAACCAACCTTTTAGGGTTATTATCACTTATTACATATGTGACTGATCATGCATCCACTTTTTTTTTAATTATATAGGGTTGTAATTTCTAGAAAACCTAAAAATCTCAAATTCACCCAAACTTCTTGATTTTATCCTATACTTAGACTTATCCCTAGTGTTTTTACTAAATGTATCTTAACTTAATCCCCAAAATAATAAACACTTTATATAATACTATTAGAGGTTCACTAGTCACTCACTTCATATTCTTGTGCTAAAAAACATAATTTTCTATTGGATTCGATTCCAAGTGAGAAGTACCAAAATAAATTTACATATATTTCAATTATTTAAACATTACATCCCACAATAATCATACAACCCTAAGAATAGAATGTTTAGTGTATTTTAGGTTTATATATATAAGAAACTAATTTTAAGATACTTAAAAACATTTCTCTATAATATAACATAACTAAAATCCATTCTAGACTCCATATAAGTTATAATCATCTCCATAGCCTAGGGAATAAAAACCTAAGAAAGGGATGAGCTTGTATTCTCAGTAAGGTAAACATAAAAGATGAAAATTGATAATCATAAATGAAAATAAGATAATAATGTGGGTAAGATAATTTAATGAAATTACAATAATAAAACATTAGGATTTCATACCCAAATGAACATGTATAATAAAGAAAAATTCAACGATCTTATCAAAACATGAGAAATAGTCCAATATATCACAGGTATGATGACAAATATATAAATTTAGAACAAATATAAGAATAAAAATCAAAAATGGTTGAGTGGGAATCACTACCCATTTTCCAATAACTTTTTGGAATATGAATCACTACCTATTTTCCCATTTCATGGTGTATCAAACATCACAACCTAATTCACATAACATATTGGAGTGGGAATCACTACCTGATTCCCAAAACATAATGTAGTATGCATCACTTCTTGATTCTCATAACATATTTGAATAATAATCACTTATTAATTCCCATAACATAGTGTAGAAGGAATAACTACCTAATTCCCATAAAATAGTGGAGTAATAATCACATAATCATTCCCATAACATAGTGGATCAGGCATCACTACCTGATTCACATAACATAGTTTAGCCAACATCCATTCCAGATTCATATAATTGAGTGAGAATCAATACTTCATTTCCCTAATTATAATATGATATATAAAACATTATCTAATTAATTTGAGAGTAATAAAGGACCCAAGGCATTATAATAATAATTATTATTCATAAATATTTGTTCCCTTAGATCATAAAAATAAACATAGGTTAAACAACGCTAAATAAATATGAAAAATATATGTGGGATTCAATAATATTCTAAGAACCTTCCATAGACTATCTAGAGAAATAATTTTTATGGTGGAATAAAAAATATCCACATTTTAACATAAATATCATTAAGAATATTGAAATATATGAAATATTATTTTTAAGAACACTGGATAAATCACTTGAAAATAATATGAAATGACAATATTTTTTAAAAAAATCGTTAAGAATTAAATTTATTTTGTAAAATATTTTAAAAAATGTAAAGGAATAATTATTGAGAATAATATTCATAATATAGAAAGTAGTGTGTTTCTGGATCTAAAATTAGTTTGATATTATGCTCTCTCTAGATTAGTAAAAGTTCTCAATTCCTTATTAGGAATCTTATATTCTTCTGTCAGCATCAGGTAGTTATCAACTCCACTATTAATAATGAAAGTCTTAATCCTATATCTACAGTAATCATAATCGTTTCCATCAAAAAAAGGGGTTATTGTAGAATTTAAATTGTCCAAAGAACCAATATGTATGGATCCTACCATAGAAAAAATATATACCTTTCTTCGACAAAAAGGTCAGTAGTAGTGGTCGAAGAAAATATAAAGTTCTTAAAGAAAACTTTAAGAAAAATGATAAAGTCTAAGAAAAATAAGAACTAGAGTATATCTGAGAAAAATATGATTCCGGAATTGTGAGTCCAAAATTCTGATTCTGAAAATATGAAGAAGAAGATGATTTCTCTTCTGAATATAATCGTGATATTAATTCTGATTGAACCAACACTCTGAAACAAATTGATAAATTGATTCAGATTATGAGGTAACCTGCCTATGATACCAATTTATAGGTTAGTATGGAGTATGATATTCTATTTTATACCAATATTAGTATCACAATAGAACTAAATATACACAATATACAAGAGGGGGGTGAATTGTATACTTTAAAATTTTCTTAAGGAAATTTTGTATAAACAAACATCACAACACAACTAATAAGAATACACTTTCTCAGAGAAATATAAATTTCTTAAGTCTAAAGCTTAAGAAACTTTACTTACAAAGAGATACTACCACAAGGTGTATAGAATCTCTTACAAATAGAGATACAAGTTAGAAAGTTTATACAAAAATATAAATTCCTAACTTTTACATAGAAGCAGAAAATTACAATCTTCTTTTAACCTAAAGAGGAGAATATCCAACAACCTTAGATAAAGGTCCCTTGTTTTATACTTACAAGAAATTATTTCTTACCCAAACCCGGGTAAGCCCTCAATCCTAAGATTGGTATCTGTCTTGTTATCCCTAAAATCCCTCAATTTGAAAGGAAATTGGCACCTCTGACTTCATAACTCGAAGTCTCAAATTTTAAGGAAATCGTACCTCTTCATGAAGAAATTCTGCATGAAGAAAAGTTTGAACAAGTGGTTCAAAAATTCTACATGAACCCTGAGAGTTTATAAGATCCTCTCACCCTAAAGAAATTTACTTTTAGGGAGATAAACTCCAAAATGCAAACAAGTGAACTTTTGAGCTAGTACAGATCTCATCATATAAGGTCCTATTTATATCTTTCAAAAACTATTGGTCGGTTCCACTACAGCGGTCATATTTCCTTAAATCTCGGAGGGTCCTGGACGTGAGGCAAACATAAAACGGTTAGTTTATAAAAGAAACAACAACATCATTTTATATAACCAAACATGAATATAAATATCTTACACCTTAAGTGTAAGGAGATTGGAATCTGCTAAAATTGAAAAGATATAAAAGCAATTAAAGTAATCGGAATTCTAAGGAAATAAATCTTTGAATAATAAATTCTATAATTTTGAATTTTGAAATGGATTTTCATAAAATCGATATGAGTAAAGTATAAGGAAATATTTTATGAAAACTCAGTTTTACAAATTCTGGTTCTGGTATCATGATTTATAGCATGATAGAATATAACCAGTATCAAATTATCGATGGTAGTGTATAAGGAAATTCTTAGTACTGGTTTCTTATTCTCCGATATCGGTATCATAAGCAATGGTATCACTGTCTCTAACATAAATGGTATTAATACAATATTCTTTAGAAATGGGGAATGGAAATTTCCAGTATGGCATAAATACGATATAATAATTTTGGTAACGGGATTCCCGGTATTGGTATGAAAAATATGTCATAAAACCAAAATACTGAAATACTATGAATAAGAAAATAAATATGATACCAGATTTCATTCAAGATAGAAATCGGTATCGCATTGAAAATGGAGAATGGAAAACGGTGTCTTAAGGAATTATGGTATTTTATAACCATGAACCAAAATTCGGAACCTTAATAACTTTTCTGGTATGGAAAATAGATTTTTGAAAATAAAAATATGTTTATCTCAAAACTAGAAAGAAATTTTAGTTATAATGTAATTTATGTAAGTGTAAGGAAATATATGAAAGTGTAAGGAAAATATATTTACAAAGAAGGTGTTTGTGATTTTCAAAATAAAAGCTTAAGGAATAGAGAGGTCTTATAGACCTAACATTAATTCCCAAAATTCATATCTCCAGTCTGCCAAGATATCCCAAGATGCATACCGAAAATGAAAATAGATTAGCTTCCCTTTGATAAAAATTTTTCCTAAACCATCCAAGATTACCAAACTATTTAGAATCTTATCCAGCCCTTATGTGGATTGGAGGATGTTCTTGATCCCCATGAATGGGTGACAAGTGCATAGTTATCAAGAACTACCTTTGGGAATGATTTCTCCACAAATAACATAAACCAAGATGACATAAATAAATAGAATTTCAGTATGACTGGAAAAAAGAAATTCTTAATAAAAATATTGGTTCCAAAAAAATTAATAAAAGGTAAACAATTAAAAGAAACACCCACAATTATGTGAAATTTAGTCACCACCAAACTCACACTCCCTACTAATGAACAAACCTACATCAACATTTTGGTGCCTTTCATTTACCTATATCAAACAAAACAAGATCTACATGAACCCAAATGTTTATGAAAGTTGTAAGAAAACAATACCCATAGGATATCACTCAATTTTTCATAGGTAGACTTCATAATATAAACAAATAATGATCATGTAAATAAAGACACGGAATAAGATACAATTTTAAACAGTTTATTAAAAAACATCGAAAATCACCCATTTCAAAAAATGTAAAACATTACCAAAAATCTTTTTTCAAAGAATTTCCATGAAAATTTAAAATACACATTTTGATGATAGAAATAAGGAAAAATATCACTTGGTGTAACATTAGGTCTAGGTTAGTGAGGATCCTTTTTCAATTCCCAAGAATGATAGGCCACCTAATTCACAAATAACCCTAGAACAACAAACTTAGGTGGTAAGAGTTAACCCCCGATAGTGACTCCCTGTCACACAATAGGCTACCAAGTGAGCCCATTACCCAAGAATAATTGGCCTATGGGGTCATATTACATCCCCAATGATATCTCACTCCCTCAACAATGATCACAGTTGGGCTTACCATTTTTCACATTTAAAATTATTCAACGGGAATTTCAAATTTGTGTAATATTTCATATCTTAAATCTATATAACACATGATTTTATACCATTTTCATTAAAAACCAAAGGGAGAATCCATTTCATAAATACAACCAAAACTGCTATATTTTATCAAAGCATTTTTCATGCCATTAATCAATTATAGAAACCAATTTCAAGTAGAAAGTAAGAAAATTTTATATAATAAATCCATTTAATGAAACCACCTACCTTGTAACACTTTTAATTCAGCTACCAAAAGGATTACACTATCCTAAGAGAGAATACTTGAAGAAGCAAGAGTAAGGTCATTATATAAACAATTTTTAAATTATAAAAACTATATCTAATGGATTATCAAGGTTTTCAGGGATAATCCATAGCAAGACACATTAGTAATATAAGGAAAAAGATTATACAAGACCAAATCAATGTTATAATCATTCAAATAGGTTCATGGATTAAATCATAACTTCAATATACCAAGCATTCCAGTTGGGAGAGGAAAAATCAAACAAAGAGATCCCCTAGGTTTGAATATGTCAAGGGGGAGGAAGAGGAAATAAAATTGAGGATTTAGGGTATAAATATAGTATCTTCTTAACTTATAATATCCAAAACAACATTACTAGATATTTTTTTGTTATAAATTAGTGGGTAAGTGGGATACCAACTGGTCGGTGGTGTCTTTCCATCTAATCAGTTGTTTCAGGTATAATTCTTACATTATTTCTATTCCACCAGTTATCCAGTGGACTTTCTATTTCCTGGGTTAGACTATTTCAATACAATGCCTAACTGGTAGCTCTCACCAGCTAGCTAATGAGACACTTTAAGATTTTATAGCTATAGATTCAGGCCCACATTTTAACAACTCCTTGAGGTACACCTCTAACCCCTCTTAAAATCTAAAAACTACCGAAAAATATAGAATGGAAAAATTGAGGAAGAAATGGTAACAAGTGGATATTGTTACCTGAAAATAATAGGATGATGTAATCATACACATATATTGAATTTATAGTTGTGTGGGATATTGGAACTATATGTTCTAGGATGCCATTTGATTCACCATATCATCATGTCTTGGTTCATACATTGGATGAGGAGGCCAGTTATTTCAATAATTTAAAGGATATGAATTTATAATTGTGTGGTCTATAGGAACAATAATTTGATGATTCTTAGATTTGGGTATAGTAAAAAAATAAATGATTGTTATCAACACAAATAACACAATGTAAAGGAAAGGGAGGAGATTTTGAATTTCCTTGAGCCTGATCTAATTTTCATAAAATTTTGTGCATTTCATCTATTTTACTATAAGGAAGAAAGGTTTAACTCACTTACTCCTAGAGTGGGTGTTATTACTAATATTCTGATTAATTTGAATTTTGTTCTATATTGGTTATTAAGTCCTCAGTAGTAGAAGTTATTTTATCCACTAGAGAAAAACCAACCATATCATCTATAATACCACATTTAGTGTGAAAAAGTACTTCCTAGAAGCATTGAATTAGTAGTTTTTCAATAATGTGGTGGTGAAGAAAACTAGACTAAATTCTTTTGAATATCACCCAATATTAATGAAGTGTATATCCTTATACTTGATTAATTATAAAGATTAATTTTTCTAATAGGTACAATTCAGGAAGTTGAGAATAAATTTTATTTAAAGATACCTTTATGGTCATTCCAACCACTAATTTTGGTAGATATATGGTATAATCAATCTTTTGACACACCATCAGAAGAGAAGGGGTAATCCCTAAACATTATAATGTCTTAGAATAAAACATTTTGTTTTATAGTAGATAAAACTATGTAAATTCATTGAGAAATTTGTAATGATTATAATAAATAATCTCATGGAATTTATGGAGGAGGTGTATGAGTCTCAATCACAGCTCAAAGATGGATGCTTCTCTAGGATATTGTATATAAGAAATTTAGTAATTAACATTTAGGGTGGTAAATTCTTTTATGGTGTGGTTATTTACATCCATGTTATTAAGTTCTTGATTTTGTTCAAATTTATCTTGGTTTCAAGCCTCTATAGGTTCCATAATGAGATCCTCAGTGTTACATGATTGAACTACTCTTGAAGATTGATGGTGTGTGTGTAGGGTTTTTTCAATTTATGGGTATATTTCAAGAAAAATTTCCTTTATTGATTGGGTGATGAAAATAAATTTGGTGAAGTAGATTATTATTTTTTATTAATTAAAATAGAATGAATATAAAATAAAGAATTAAATAAATCTTGAAAATATTATAAGACAAATTAGGGATAAGTTTTAAAAAGTGAGTAAAAAAAGAAAAAAAAGAGGAAATATTTTCAAAATGGGAGTAAGGAATGGAGGAGGGATATGGAAAAGGGGAGAAGTAAATTATAAGAAATAAAATATAAAATAATGAAATAAAACTAAAAAAATATTGGATCCTCAAAAATGGAGCTAAAATATGATGTTTTTCTCAAGCATGTAAAATTAGTTATCAGTTTTTCTTGATTTTTTATTATATAAAAAAACCCAAGGTCACCTATTGATAGTGACTCAGATCGAAAACACTAAAAGGGGGTTTGACATTAGAAATGGAGAATTTTTTTTAATGAATGGGGTATTTTGGGTATCAATTATTAACTGAACATGGGATAAGTATTTTTATGTTAGAGAGTTGGTTTTCAAATAATATTTGAAAATGTGATCACCCCAGTTAATTCTATTAACATTCATTCATATTCACTTTAATAGAAATTTTTTGATATTTTAATCTATTATTTTTAACACCTAGACCCAAAATAATACTAATTATATACTAAGATTCCTACAAAAGATCTAATAGAAGCACAAACTAATTCACCAAATACCGTAGACAATTAAGTAATTTGTACCTAACATCATAACAAAACATCATCAAGGAAAAACATTAATAAATCAATGTGTTGACCAAATTTTGTCATTATTTTATAATGTTCTCATTACAAAATCATTTATCTTCTTGAGTTATAATTTGATACTTCATTAACTGATGTAATCCATAATATCACTCAATAGAGAAAACGGATTAGATAAGAGGAAAACCTAATAAATCATCACCTGATCCAAATTATGCATGAAATCATATGGATTAATGTTGCCTTGATTATTGAGTTATTATACAAGAATAAACACAACAACTAAAAATTTATGATCAATAGAATTCCAACCTAGAATTAAAGATATCACTAATAAAATTATAAGTAGAAGCTCAAGATTACATCAAGTTCCCTCCCCTAAGTGATTAGAAAGAACATAATACTAAATGGGAGGGGAAGGATGACAAAATTAATAAATGAAACATCTCAAGACCCCATATCTAACCCTATAGTTAATAACCCTTTGATAATGAGGTAGATGTGGATTATTAAAAATTTATATATTAAATATTCAATATAATTCAAGGATTATATGAGTATAGTTGAGTTAACTGTGGAATAATTTTTTATCCACTTTATTTGTATGGAATACTAGATTATTAACTAAAAACAGAATTAAAATTTTGTAGAGAGTTGTGCCCTTAAATTTTTAATATAATGGAGGCATAATAATTCCCAAACTATATTCTATATACAATTATATGTTACAATTATAAATGGTAGGTCCAATTTACTTTTCCTAAATATTTTTCTCTTTGTGGACCCTATTCCAGCTATTATGATTGGATCCTGATCTCGGTCCTATTAAATAAACTATATCATAGTGGAACATCCATCCTATAAAAAAGAATAAATTTTATAATTTCAATACATATTGGTAATTTTATGATTAAAATATGAAAATATTATCCAATTGAGTTCCACTTTAATTTCATGTTTTTAAGAATTTTTTCTACAAATGAATTCAAAATAAATGTTGACTTTAAAATGATTAAATAATAGATATTAAACCCCAATAATAAATATAAATCTAAATTATAAGTGAGAAAATAAATGATATATAATTATGTGATTGATGATTTATTTTTTGGAATATCCTTTCAATATGTTAATATAAACCCTATTGTGAGATAGAGGATGTATAAAATGGATTTTTCAATGGAAAGTAGGGCAAGACATTGGATCAGGGTTGAATTATTAGAGACAAATAACATATCCCAGGACTCTGAAAAGCCTTAGGAAAAATGTCATTGGGTTTTATGAGGTATGAATCCTTATTTCAATTATTTTTCCCCATTATTCATGATTTTTAAAGAAATAAACATTGTTCTTGTCTCATCCTTTGATATTTAAAGTCCATATATGAAAATTATTTTTTCTTATATTGAAAATTTATAATTCCTCCCAGATTATTTATCAGTGGGGAATCCATGCCCAATGATCAATGGTTGAACCGTCACAGTATAAACCAATAATTGTTTTCTATATATTTTTTCTCCCATTATTCCCCTTTATTTAGGTGTTTCCAACCATCCATATTCATGGATGGTGGTTCAATTAAATCAGACTACATCCATGAATAATCAATGTATGGGCCTATGAATGTAGAATCTAAGTGTGATAGTTGGAATGAGATTCCATGGGATATTAAATTCATCCTAAAGGATATTTTGTTGTTTAAAGAAACTAAATTTATAAGGTGGAAATAACGTTCATGAATTAGTTTTGATGTGAATGATTTGTTAGGTTGATTTTCAAACAAAGATGATCGTTGAGGCTTTGAAAGAGGATTTGTTTAACCTTATAAGTTGTGGAAGAAATGGTTGAGTCTAATGGTTAATATTCAAGCATGAAAATATGTGATATCTGTGATGGTGGTGAAATTTTAGTTGTCTTTAAATCTAAATAATGAATATTTTATCACACACCATGTACTTCTAAACCACATTTTGTGTATCACAATGAAAGTAATGGATGGTGTTTCTTCACTAAATTGAATATCACATAACATGTAATTTAGTTACACACATTGTTTGGTCTTTGAAGGCTTGAATCATCATGCATTTGGTGTATACACCCATGTGTATGTTTATCTATACACATCATGTGGTTTAGGTCCAAATTCTATATATTTAGAACCACACATGAATCGTGAAGTGTAGTTAAAGTACCCCCCACATGTCCTACATTCCATGTGAACCATCCTACATACTAGTTAATTCAACCCCCAACATTAAATGTGGACAATTGTACATGACAAGACTTATCTCTGGGGGATAAATGTCATGTAACTCCAATGTACATGTCATGTAATTTTTCAAACATTGAAATCTTTGTATCGACTTTCCTGAGACTTAGAATTGGGCACATGATTTTTCCATCATAAGTGTTTTTCTACATAGAACATTATGGTATATTCTTCTTCATTATTAGACACGAGATGAGAGGAAATTTGAGTGGTTTTGTTTTCTTAGTTTTGTAGGAACAACAATAGGGTTTGTGAGAGATAACCAGAGTAAACCTGGGGCGAGGTACTCCAATTGTGATGCACTAATGGCAGAGTGTAGGTCCCTAAAATTCTTACAGAGTTTTTTACTTACTACATACCTAGGGAATGGGTGCTCTATAATTTATTGTGGATTAGATACTCATTTGGAACCCGAAAAGGTGTTAGTACTCTACACAACTTATAGAGTTTGGTAATCTCCCACATATTTGGGGCTTAGTTCCCCTATTCATGGTGTTAGGTACTCCGTCATATGGCATGCACTACTCGATAAAAAAATAATTCCTCCATCATTTTTTGGAAATCCCTCAACAAATACACATAATTTGGAATTGTAATAGTATCTTAGATGGATTTACTTATAAGTGGGAGTGAATTTAAGTTTCAATGGTTTAAATAATCAAAAAACAATACCTCTTAGAGTAATATTATCATATTAACAGACTATCATATGAATAGAGTGAAAGAATCTTAATCACAGTTGTTCTGATTTCATCAAATTATTTTTTTATCATAATCGTAGTGACACTGATAAAATAAATAATATCGAAAGATAAGTATGAATACTAACTTTTTATTACATGCATAGTGGAAAAGTCTTGTAAAAATAAGCATGAAAATAGCTAGTATAAGTATGGATGACTTACAAGATATATTAAAATAATAAACTCTTTTAACATTATGAGTAAAGGTAGTCAATAACCTTGACTAAACATATCCATAATATTATTATTACTGTAAATTTTGTCTTTCCTAATCGAAAAAGTCATTTATATGATGACCGGAATCTATTTTCATAGATCTAGAATACATAGATCCAATGGATTAGATTCACCATCTTATTATCCCTATAATCAATCAATCTGAGGGATCAGATTCATTGTCTTCCTATCACTGGAATCCCTCGATCATAACAATGATCGGATGCAGAATACAAAATCAAATGTTATAAAGCAAACAACCCTAATAAGGACTCCTTATAATGAATACTCTCTAAATTATTACAATAACTAATAATGAGATGTTCATGTAGAAAAAAAATTAAGACTTTAGTTTAAAAATATATCATATCAAAAATCTTCAAATTATTGGATATTTATAGGTAAATATTTAATGGTCATATTTCCATGTTAGTTGAAACGCCCACAAACTGTTATATCTTTGATAGCTCACAAAGTTCTGAAAAAATTTAATTCTTGATGTCATTCTATTTTAGGACCATTATAATGATAAAATTATTCCCTCATATGGAAAAAATTCTTATGTATTATAATTATAAACCTTAGTTAGTATGATGTAAATTCTTATCGATTATCAATATAGTAATATTTATGGGGTTCAGTCTAATGTATCAGTACCAGAATCAGTTATATTGTTAGAAATTGTTTCATTACAATGTAAAAGAAAAAAATACTAACCATTAGTTTGAATAAATATGTCTAATTAATTAGAAACATACTTTATCTAATATATCATATTGAATAATTATATGTTTATAAACATAATAGATTATAATTTTTTTATATGTATGATGAAAGTAATTTTTTATATAAAAATAAACTATAGCACTTGCAATAAAAAAAAGTTAGTAAAAATGTTTTAAGAGAGTGCTGATGATTTCAAAAACTAAAGGAATAGAAAATTAAGAACTAATACTTCTGAATCAATAATCTCCTCCATTTTGGAAATCACAAACAAAAATACTTACATAAAAAATAAAAATTTTCAAAACATACAGTCTATTTTTCATTTTATAACTTTGAAGATATAGATTTATTATAGATTTCCTTGAGTTTATAACTACTTTAGAAAATAATAGAAAGTATTATAACATCTCCTCATTAAATAATACTTCTCCCCTTAAGAATAGTATCTCTCATTTTATTAAAATGTATCCCCCTTTATAATATATTATTTTAATTTTTTTTATTTTCAAAAAATCAATTAGAGATAATCTCAAGTTTCCTGAAATAGTTGAAAAATACATAAAAAACAACAAATTGAACTAACTAATCATCCATTAATAATATGAAATAACATATATCCAATCATAATTTTAAAATATTCAATCACAAAATATTTGGATGAACATATCATTACATTCATAAATTATTCTAATGTTTCATAAAAAATACATCGAGTGTTCAAAAAAATATTCATTCATTATTCATCTTATTCTTGATAAAAGACTAAATTTTCTTGAACTCTTATATAACATTCTCAATTTTGAAATTCTTTATTGCATAACTTCTTGAAACCAAACTTGAGTCTTTTGTATTTTTACATCCTTAGAAAACTCTTTATTTTCTTCCATCATATTGATTAATTTGTTTTTACAAAATCATAAAATTATCATCTGCAACTCCATATCGCAAATACTTTAATTCAAAACATTCACATACTCTATCCAATCATCCATAGTATCTATGAATTCATCTAGAATCAATACTCTATTCGGAAAAAATGTGATTATAAGCGGTTAAATGCATTTTATGATTCTATGAAATGTTTCTTTACTTTCATATATTGATCATCATGTTCTCTAATATTATAGTCTAATTTATTTGACCATTTAACAATATGATTTTATAAATACTTTTGTGTCTTGACTTTTCATTAAAGTCTTTCAAATTGGCCTTAATTCTGATCAATTTTTTAGTCAGAACATTAAGTTGTACTGATTTTCATGTAAAGATTCATGAATCAGCATGCATCTTGCATCTATATTAGTAAGATAAGGAATCTAAAAACCTAACCTTTTCAAGGTAGTATAGATATAATTATAATTTTTTAGAGAAATTTCTTCTTATGAGTCTAAATGATCAGGATCAATCTGAGGAGGTTTTGGTCTACTCATTCTGACATCAACTTATTTCCATTTATTTTCATATATCATTGAAACTTTTTTAAAACTATTTTTTCCACTAAAACATTGAAAATATAAATACCTTTCTCTGATTTATCCTCATCACTATTTTTTGTATTTGATTATTGGTCTGGTTCTTCTTCCTTATAGAATGGATTTTATTTCTTTTCTGATGAATATTTTTCTTCTTGAGAATTTGATGAGTATTCATCCATAATAGATTGTGCAGGTAAATATGATAAAGATAAAATTTATTATGAATATTCCTTATCTTTTTATCCTTTATCTATTTGGATTTCATTGTTATCATCTTATTATTTATCTTCATTTCACTCTTCTTCTTCTACTTCAACTCCTACTTCTTCTTTAACTTATTATTTAAATTCTAAATTCAACTTTCTTCTCATGATCTTACTCAAATAGTATTTGTTTCTCAAGGTTCCCTTTACAGTAGATTTAGATAATTATTATTTCTCAGGAATGGTTGGAAATGATTATTCAACAACTCTTTTTATTTTTCCAATATCATTCATTGAAGGAACATCGGAAGGAATCAATAAATATTCTTCAAAAAAGTCCAGCTTCTAGATTGACTTGTTTGGTGTGAGATATCATAAGGAATGGATTCTCAAAAGCATTCTCAACCCCTTTCAACTAAATTTATACTATTCAGGATTCATTAATTCTCTTATTTTTCTTCTTTATTTATTATTCTTGTTCTTATTGTTCTGCAGTCTAAATTTTCATAGCATTTATCTCAATAGGATTAAGAATAAACTCCATATCCCATGATTTCTTTTGAGATTAATGTAACATCAACTTCATAAACTCATCATCAGTCTATCTCTTTTATTTATTTTTTTCACCAGTTGGGAAGTTTTAGACGTTATATTATTTTTAACTTCTTCAAAATTCTTTGATGGTTGGGCCTTAGAAGTAGCTCCATCAACCTTCTCAACAAACTTTTTTTATTTAGAATCAAAAACTAATTTCATCTGTGAAATTGTATCTTCACCAATAAAATAAATATTTTCTCTAATAGGGTAAGATTTATTTATAACTTTTAAAATCTCCATACACTATACTATCATATTTCATATGAATGATAGAAGCATAAAAATCTTTTAGTTTACTGAATCACCTTTGATATTATCCACTATAATGAAAATAAACTTCATCAATTCTATTTTCCTCATTTTGACCAAGTTGTCAACAAAAAAACATCCAAAACTTTTAACATATCCCTATAACCTATCCTTAGGATAAGATAACCTTTCACCCATAATTTAACTAATTTATTGTCTTGTTTCATATATGAAACTATTATTACTTTCTTATAGAATGGGAACATAGAATCTTTAGCCTTATTCTTCTCAAAAGTTATAAGTCTTTTTGATAAATTGTGAGAGGGTAAATATGATTAACCATCAAAAAGAACAAAAACCATATCTGCCACTATTTTAAATTAAATATTATATATCATTCCAGAAATCATAAAGCTAACTTTTTATTCACCATATTATTTATCAAACTAAACATATTCATAGAATTATCTAACTATATCAGGATAAAAAATCAAAATCTTTATCTGTCTTTTCTACACAGACAGTATCCCTTCCATGAAAAGAAATTAACCTTATGAGGGTATGATCAAACATATCAAACAAAGATATTTGGATAATTATTTACCTAAAATCATATCATTCTTCATAGTATTCTTAAGTTTTCATTATAATGGGAAATGAGACCAGTGATGGGACTAAAAACCAATGTATCATACTTACTAAAGAAAAATTGGATTATTGATTTTGAAGGGTGTGAGTAATTTGGAGGGAAATATGTGAAAATTGATGTGGGATAAGGGTAGTCCCACCCTTATATTGGTGTTGGGAGAGACATTTCCACTTTAGCTTTGAAACCAGTGGTTAATATTGAAACCATTTCCGATCCTTTGGCTGATATTTAATTTAGTAAATAATTTTTAAAAGTTTATTTGAACTCTCAATGTTTAAACAAATTATAAGAGTTAGAATCATTCTAGTTCGAAAAAAATTAAAATATTAGAAAACAAATATAAGTTTTTATAAAAACATAAAAGATTAATAAAAACAACAATTTTGAATAAAAGTAATGAATTAGTGAAAAAACTAAAATAATAGAAGAGTACCCTTCAGAGTAGAAAGTTTCATCTATATGATTTTCCTATTATTCTTTATTTTTTGTAAAATATATTATAATAGTTTTGAAATAAAATCCAGTTATAATATTTTTATTACTAAAAATTATAATGATAGTTTCACTACGAGAATTAATCACGATAGATTCATTACAAAAATTTATTATGATAGTTTCATTATGAAAATGTTTGTAACAAGTTTTGAATCTGAAAGTTTTCAAAAAATTTATGAGTCCAAAAACAAGTTTATAATTATGACCACCAAAATTTTATAAAATTTTTAGACTGGAAATTTTTTTTGATACACACTTTTTATAAAATATAAATATATATAAATATAAAATTTTAAAAAAAACTAAATTATTTTGAAATAAAAATATGTACTCCTCAAATTAAAATGATTATATTTATTTAAATAGATTGTTAAACAAGAATTATATGTGAATGATCACTTTTAATGGATCATTCCTAACATCTGTTTAATGTATTCAAAAATAACAAAACTAAGAGGTTTGGTAAAAATATCAGTAAGTTGTTCTTCTATTATAATGAATTGTAAAACTATATATACTTTAAGTGTTTGATCCCTAAGGAGATGGTGTCTTATATCAATATTTTTACCATGTGAGTGATTTTTTGTTTTTATACTTAATGAAATGGAACTTTTTTAATCACAAAGTATTTGAGTTTTAGTAAAACTCATGCCATAGTCTATGAGTGTGTGTTTCATACACAAAAAATGAGCACAACAAATTCATACTACAATACATTCAGATTCAGCATTGGAACGTGCTACTTAGTGTAGTTTCATAAAAGACTAAGAAACTAAATAATCATCGAATAAATGAAAATATATGGATATATTTTTCCTATCTATTCTACATCCACCAAATTCCAAATTTTAAAAACTAAATAGTTAAAAACACTTCCAGAAGAAGAGAATAAGAAAAAAACCATAGTTCCCTTAAGATATCTTTTTAAAAATTTAATATGGGATTGTTTTGGATTCCCTGGATATCTAACACATAATCATGCTGAAAATATTAAATCTAGATGACTAGATATTAAGAATAATAATATTCTAATCATACCTCTAAAAGACATTTGATCAACAAGTCTCCTAGCCTCATCAAGAACTAAAGTATTGGATGTATGGATGGGAGTACTAATACTTTTATCATTTTTTTATCCAAATTTATTAACAATATATTTTATATACTAATGTTGAAATATAAAAATTCCTTCTGGTTTTTTTAAAATTTTAAAACCAAAAAAATATGTTAACTCACCCATCATACTCATTTCAAACTAAGACTTCATTATATCTGAAAAGAAATATATTAATGATTTTTGAGTTGAGAACAATATGATTTAATCAACATAAATTTTTATAATCATAATATTTTTATTAAATTATTTTATAAAGAAATTTGTATCTACATCTCCCTCCAAAAAATTTGTAACAAAAATCCAGTTAACTTATCATACCTATCTCTAAGGGCTTCTTTAAGTCCATTTAGTGCCTTGGTAAGTTTGTAAAAATGTGTTGCGATGTTATGTATTTTCAAAACCTAGGGTTTGTTCAATGTAAACATCCTTAAAAACATGTACATTACGAAAATCACACTTTACATCCACTTGAAATAGTTTGAAATTAACAAATATAGTAAATACTAGAAGTATTTGAATGGATTCATGTCTATCTACTAGGGAATCTGTCTATTCATAATCTATTACCTCTTGTTGATTATATCCATTAGGAAAAATTCTCTCTTTATTTCTAACTATTGTTCCATTTTCATCAAATTTATTCTATAATACTTGATTTACTACAATTATAGCAGTTTTTATAGGTCATTCAATTAAATTCTGGGATTTTTTTCTTTCAAACTCATTTAGTTCATCTTCGATTGCTTTTATGCAATCTTCATAACTAAATCCTCATCAGTATTCTTAGGTTTGAATTGCGATAATAAAGATAGATGTTAAATTTCATTTATTAAGGAACTTCTAGTCCTAACTAGTTGATCTTCATTACTAATTATACATTCACTATTATGATTCCTAATAAATAATAAAATTCTTAGGTTTTCAAAAGTCTTTTCTTAAAAAGGGGGGATAATATTCCTAATGAATAAATTCAAAAACATATTCCTGAGTTATTTCCATATGATATGTATTTTCTACTATAGGTTGGAAATAAATTTCAGAAATAAAATCTGAGGATGTAGGTTGAGGTTGTTTGAAAACAAAATAATTATTTTTATAATACTTAACATGCACTGTTTCCTCAAAAGTACAATAATTTTTATTAAAAACTCTGTATTTATTATTAATAGTATACTAACCTAAAAATATTCCTTCATCGGATTATGGTGAAAACTTATGTATATTGTCTTTAGTATTTATATTGAATACTTTAAACCCAAATACTTTGAACTAAGAAACCATTGGTTTTCTTTATTTCCAAAATTAATAAGGATTTTTATTTATAAATGTCTGATAAAACTCTATTTATAGTATATAAGGAAATAATAACCACTTCGGCCCCAAAATAGTTAGCAATTTAGTATTCACTCAGCATAGTTTTAGTAATATCCTAAGGAATTCTATTTCTTTTTTAAACTATTCAATTTTTCAAAGGGGTTCTATGTGCTTAAAACTTATGATCAATACCTTTCTTACTATAAAAAAGTTTCAAAATCAAAATTTTCAAATTCTTCCCCATGATAACTATGAATAGTTATCAAGGATAGGTTTTATCATTTTTAACTCTAGCTACAAATGTTTTAAAATAAATAAAGGCTTCATATTACTTTTATAGAAAATTGACCAATGTATATCTAGTGTAACCATCATCTAAAACATATACATTCTATTTTCCACCAATACTTCTTGTTTTTTTTTTGAACAAAATAAGTCCATTTTTACTAACTGTAAATCATCAGATGTTGAGACTTTTCTAATAGATTAAAAACACGACTTATGTTGTTTACCGTATTGAAAACTTTCATAGACATTTGATGTATAGATCAAAAGTTATGGTATATCCTTAACAAGACCTTTCTTATTCAAGTTAGATAAGGTTATTATATAAGGTCTTCTATTTTTAGTGTGTAAAAATTCTCATACTAATTGGTAAAAAGAATAAATTCATCCTTGTAACAATGTATAGTATATTTATCATTCATAGATTTTTAAGGTAACCTTTATAAAATAATTGACTTGGGCTTATAAGGTTTTTCTTATGTCCTAAAACCAAAAAAACATTTAAAATTAAGGCTTGTCCAAGAAGAACAATCTTACCTATATCAATTATTTATTCTTTTAAATTATCTCTAAAAGTAACTTTTCGACCATTCTTCTTGACTATCTTCTTGAAGAAACCTTTATTTCCAATCATGTCCCTATAATACCCACTATCCATGCACCAAATTTATTTATTGTTGGTACTTTATTTATTTTTTATTTCCATTAGAAATCGATTTACCATTGGTACTTTTTCAAATAAATTAACATTTATATGTCTGAAACATTCATTATCCGAAGAATTTTTATAAGAATCACCACCCCTAGAACTCCTTGTGTCAGAAAATTTAAAAACTCTCTTTCCTTTAGACTTATAATATTTCATGAAATTTCTACCTGAATTTATTTCATTTTCATATTTCCCTTTCAACTTTCGACAATTAGGTCGAATATGTCATTCTTTATTATATTCATAACAGGTAGATTCAAAATACTTCTTGTAACCTTTATCCTTATACCTCTTTTTTATCTATATTGAAATTTTTTCTTATCAAAAATATTTTTTATACTTATATCTAGGTTTACTAACAAATTTTCTGAATTTGGTGATGAAATTGAATCGTATTAAACAACAACTTTCATCTTTCTAGAAGATTTCACTACTTACTCTACTAAATGAACATAGGAATGTATAATAGATGTTCTAGAAAAAAAATCCACCATATTTTTTTTTCTTTTTCATTATATTTTTTAATATTTATTTATATTGTATGAGATTACCAATCAGATCATCAAGAGTAAGAATAGTGATCTTTCTTGTATCATCCACAGTAGTTCTTTTGGATTACTTCTCATTGTCTATTAAGTCTATAATTAGTTTGACCAAAATTTCATCATCAAGAAAATTTTCTTCAAATTTATATAAACTATTTATAATATTCATAAAACTTTTTTTAATCTTGCAAACTTTCTCACCATGTAGAAAATCAAAGGATTGGTAATCATCTCTAAGAATATCTCTTCTTGTTTCCATAACATTGTATGTACCAAAATGTGTTACTTCCAATTTAATCAAAATACTCTTGGTAGCTTCCCAAGATGATATCTAGATGTAGATATTCCTCATCATAGAACAAAATGAAGTATTTCTAACTTTTCAGTTCAATTGATATTCTAAATTCGTAACATTACTAAAAGTAGAAATTTTCTTATCATGTATCTTATACTTCCCACTAATCATTATAAAATTATCAACTCTAATATTGATCACAAAATTTTTCATTATATCTCTCCAATAATCATATTCATTCCCATCAATGATAGTTGGTTGACTAGGATTTAGATTATCAATAGATCCAATATTCATGCATGTCATCTTAAAATAATAGAAACTCTTTTCTAAAAATAAATGTTAGTGTAAATAATTCTATAAACAAGAATCGTATATCAAAACTTAAACAACATATAATGAGTAAAAAATTATAAACATAGTAAGATTATAAGAAATAGAATCCTACACTAATACCAATTGTATGATCGCAAGAATAGCTTACATGGATATACTTATAAGTAGGGTATTTTAGTTTAAAAGGTTTAAACTAATAAAAACATAATACCTATTAAAGTAATATATTTGGACTCACAGATCATCCAATGATTATAGTGAAAGAATCAGAATCATAGTTGATCCAATTATATAAAAGTATGTTTTTATCATAATCATATTTACATTGATAGAACTAATTGTGTAGAAATAAAATCAAAAAGGCTAAATTTCTATTATATGCATAACAGAGAAGACATTTAAATACAAGAAATAAAATATCTAGTAAAAGTAATAATGACTTATATTATATAATAAAAGAATACACTCATTTAATCTTTAGAGTGAAGTTAGTCAATAACCTTGAATAATGGTATCTATAGTTTTATACTTATTGTGATGTTTATCTTTCTTTATCAGGAAACCCTTGACATAATGATTGACAAGTATCTTCTTATCCCCAGAAGCCATCGATCTGATGGATCAGATTCCCCATATTTCTATCCTTAGAATCCCTCAATCTAATGGACCAGATTCACCTTTTTTATATCATCATAGTACCTTTATTCAATGTAGAATAAAAAGATAAAAGTTCTAATAAAAACAAAAATGACAATGATTACTTCCAATGATAACTCACTAAAGTATTACAATGACTAATAATGGTATGTTCATATAGAGTAATCTTTAAAAAAGTTTAGTTAAGAAATGTATCAACTCCCAAATATTTAAATGATCTATTATTTATAGGTGAATTTCCAACAGTCATATTTCTATGTTTGTTAAAATGGACATGGAAAGCTAGCTCTTTAATATCTCAAAATTTTCTAGCATAAATGAATGTTTGACATCATTTTGTTTTAGAACTATTAAAATTCTAAAAGTATTCCTCATGATAGGAAAAATTATTATGTATTCCAACTATAAACATTAATCAGTTCAATGTAATTTCTTATTTATTATCTACATGATAATCCTTATAAGGGTCATTCTCATGTATTGGTATTAGAATTAGTCTGATGGTCATGAATTTCTGTCATTACCATATACAAGACAAAATTATAACTACTGGTTTGGATAATGGTAAGTCTCATTAATCAAACACATGCCTGATATAATGGATTTTATTGATGAATAATATGTTTATAACTATAATACATTAAAACTTTTAAATTTATGGAAAAAATAATGTTTTTTAAAAAAGATAATAAAACACTTGGGACATAAAATTTTAGAAAATTGTTTTTTAAGAAAGTGTTTTGGATTTCCAAAACTAAAGGAATGGAAAGGTAAGAATTAAGACTTCTGACTCAACACATACTTCATAATGGTGTGAGTCCCCCAATATATATTTTTTGGGGTGAAATTTTTTTCACTTTGTGGGGTATTTATTAATGTAGGGGTTTTTACTCCGTTGGTCAAAATTTATTCCTGGATAAGATTTGGATTCCACTACATGTTTTTAGAGTGGCGACATGGTAGTTTTCTGTGATAGAATAGTGGTTATCCCTTGAAATATTCCTATACTTTAGTGAATAGAGTCCCCCTACACTATTTTATTTCTTAGAAATGTGGATTTTTGAATGTTTAAGTAGTTCAAATACTCCAAGACTTATAATACCTCAAAAACCATTCGGTTTCATTCTAGGTGCAACTCACTTTTGGCATATTTACTTAAGGTTTTGTGATCCTTCAGTACTTAGAGAATATCTAGTTGATCTTTAGATATGATCCTTACTAAAATAGAGATGAGATTTGTGGGAATATCTTATGTCTTTAAGACTTATAGTTATAGAGTGCACCTAGATCACTTTTCTTCTTTTATGTTAGTCAATTTTTCCCTAGTTTGATCTGAATTTTTTATTTCATCCCTTTATAGTTTTTTGTAATTCAACAGAGTTGTTATACGCTCATCACCAAAAAATATTTTTCTAATATTTTTTATGTTTATATATACGGTTTATAGTACAAAGATAGTGTTGGTGGGTATATAGATGGTTCATATTGTATAGAGATGATTCTTGATGGTTCTTAGCAGAGGATGATGGTTCATGGTATTGGGGGTGATCACTATATTTGGAGTGTTATATAGGAGTCCTTGTAGTGAGGAGTCATCCCTTGATTCATGTTCATCTAGTTTAGATACCTTATGTAATTTTTTATTCCATGTTGTCCGATTACTTTTCTGGTTTGGATATAGAGGTGTTAATTGGAGTCTCAATGAATGTTTGATGTAGTTTAGGGGTTAATTTATACTATAGATGGCTTTTTCATAGTGTGAGTCTATTTTTTATGACATGAATGGTTGTTCATGACTTTGAAGCTAGAAATTCATGGATTGATGTTTTCCAATGGAATTATATGATTAATTAATTAATGGAATGAAATAATTATTCATGGTGTAAATGAATTTGTGACTATGATACCAAGAAGTTTGGAAGAGGTTCATCAAGCTTTGAATTCAAGCTACACAAGGATATAATTAGTGGGTGTCCCACAACTTTATGATGATAAATATTATGTCACATTGTGAATGTGTATATTTTCAGTTTATCTATAATTTCTAGTTCTCCTATAATTTATTTCATTCTAATTGAGTTTTAGGCCAACCCAAGGTGATTTTGGAGGATCTTCCATCCCCATTCCTCTACCTTTGATCCTTGACTTCAGAAGTTTTATCTTAAAATATATATAGTGAGTCATTATTTTTTTCCCTTCTATTTCCTCTTATTTCAATATTAGGTAAATATTAGTAGTTCTTTTTTTATTGAGGGGTGGTTGGGATACAATTGTGATAATATATGGTGTGATTCAGGTTAGTCTGCAGTTTCCTTATGTGGATGTGATCTTTTGGCTACTTCTTCTTCACCATTTTGTGTATAGTGACTCATAAAGATTCTTTGTGGTAGGGGATCCTCTTTCTCTCCCTATTTATGCACATGTGAGGGGATTGTATTCTTTTTTATTTCTTGGTGTAGATGGTATATTTCATCATAAGAAGATAATTAATTAGTTTAACTAGAAGTAAATTGGAAGGGGGTATTCCTATGTGTCACTGCTTTTAATAATATTGCCTATGTGATTATACTTTATTGCTAATATTTCTTAAAATAATTACTTTTGTGAGCCTCACATATGTTGTAATTTTTATGATTTTGAAACACTTATTATGTTTTTTTTTCAATCACACCCTGAGTAAAAGGATAAGAACTTATACATGGATAATAAACTGGTTTCCCATGAAAATCTATAATTTTGTGATAATTACAATGTTAGGTAATATAGTAATGTGATAAAATACATTTTTTTGAATCTAAAATATTGTGTTGTGGAATCAAGAATGTGTTTCTATGTGTAGATGTTTTAAAACCCCACAATGACAAAGAGTTAAATGACTAAAATACATGAATCATGTCCACAAGGTGGACCTTTCTTTTCAGGTGCCTACTAGATTGAAACTCCATAATTAAGTGTGTTTGTATTGGAGTAGTGGTAAAGATAGGTCACCTTTTGGGAATTTTCGTAGGGTGTGTGTGAGTGAAGAAAAATCACACATGAAAGAACATTTGTTGGCTTGTGGGGATAGTCATTAGTTTGATGACCTGTTTAGGAATAGGAGTGAGCCCTAGGAAGAGGACCACATTTCTGCAGGGAAACTGGTAGTTCATAGCGTACTAGGACCTGATGGCCATTTTAAGGTAGGTTTTATGTGTTATCAGTGAGTCCAAGCTGTTACATTCGTATCAGAGTAGGAACCGTGCCTTAAGTTAGGTGCACTACCTGGGCTAAGATGTAGGGTCCAAAACGAGGATGTTTTTCTCTAAAGATGGTGAATATAACACCCCATAATGATAAAGGGTTGAAAAACTTAATGGTATGAGTAATGTCAACAAGGTTCGCCTTTATTTTTGAGGGACTACCAGAATATAATTCCATAATTAAGCATACTTTTCCGCGAGTATTGATCAGGATTGGTGACCTCCTAGGATATTTCTCAGGGTGTGTGTGAGTGAGGAAAAAGCACACTAGAAAGAACATGTGTTGTCCTATAAGGATATTCATTATTTTGATGACCCGTTCGGGCATGTGGGTGATCCCTAGGGGGGTCACATGTCTTCTAGGAAACTAGTGATATATGGTGTGTGAAGACCTGATTTCCATGTTATGGAAGGGTGTCTATGATATCAGTGGGTCCCAATTGTTATAGATATGCTTGTTAGGAATATTTTATGTTTACATGGACCCTATTGGGGATTGTTTAGTGATGATGGTGACCATATTTTTTTTGTGATAATGGCTTTGAATGTTCTTTTTTGTATCATTGGGGGATATAAGATTGATTTGATTTTATGAGGCATGTTTTTGTTATTTTCCTAGTTATCCATGGAATAAAATGGAATTCAAAATTGAAATATCATATACAGAATTGATATATAGAAATTAAATTAAATTAATTGAATTAAAAATGAAATGGGTTGGTTAATGAACAAATTGTGGGATGTACCCTAAAATGTGAGAATTGAATTTTGAATTAAATATTTGTGAACTGATATTGGATTATAATTGGAAAATTATGGGAAATTAATGAGTGTATAATTAAAATTGAAATTGTAATATTATGTGTGGATTGATGCATTAAGTGGTGTTATTTATTGTAATATATTCCATGAGTTGTAATGGTGGTGTTGTAGAGTATGCTAGTATAGTGGATCTTAACCCATATGTTATGTTTTTTGTGAAATCTATCTAACATGTGTTTTTCATGTTATTTTATATAAACCCCACCTTATTTGTATATCCATACAAATTCCCAAATGTTTTTGGTTCTCTGTGTTTTCTCCAATATCCAGGATGGTGGTGAATTAGACAGTTAGTTTCCCTCTCTTTCCTACCCCTTTTTGTAATAGCAATGATGGCATGGGTTGGTATTAGAGATTACCCTGGTGATTATCACTTGATGTTGTATATTTTCTAGTGATGATGAGGATATTATATGTGGTGAGGGTCACATGTTGTATGAGGATGGAATGAGGTTTATGTCCTTCAAATTCATGATACTCTTCTGCCCTGGATATGAGACACAGTTATGTGAATTAGGTTTTGGACAGTTGATTACTGAAGCTAGCACCAGATGTTAGACCTTATTAGGGTGGGATAAAACGTGATGCATCTTTACCCACATCATAGATGAATGGATATGTGATTTGATAAACATGTAAGATATGGGATCATATGATGATTGACATTGGGGAGTGAGAGAAGAAAATAAGTGGGAAATTGGTTGTAGCGAACCTTAATTTAATATTATTTTGATACTATATTATTTAATTAGATTCATTATTTTTTGAGTGTTACATAGTGTTTTTGAGTTAGTTATTTTAATTTTTTATGTGCATACAATTTTTACTATTTACTCACTAGTGAATTAGTTTAATGAACATAGATTTTTTAGGTGCATTTTTATTTAATTTCAGTATTCATTAATTTTTTCTAGAACTATGAATTATGTGGGGTTATTAATAAGGTTTTCTGGTTGATTTTCTAGGTATTTAGAGTCATTTAATAGCTTTCTTGGTTTGAGTGTGGTTAGGGGAAACTATGTTGTTCTTCCCAGAAAATTGTGTGGCTTGTTTAGAGGACTTTAGTGGAGCACAGTTATTTCACAATGAGATATAACCATGAAAAATTCCTCAAAAACTATGTGACTTGGTATATAAGGGAAAATAATGTTTGGTAGATGTTTTATCAAAACATGTGACCAAACTATGAGTGTGCCAAGGAGAAGCAGAAAGTATCTCATGGTTGGAACATAGTTTGAAAAACATTGTGACCAAACCATGTGTCTGTGAATTAATAATCTGAAAATAATTTTTAATAACAATAAGACACTTATTTTGTCCCATTAATATCACCTCTCACAAGTTCCTCAATCCTAGAGACTCTACTAACCTTCCTTGGTGAATTCCTTCCCCAACTAAATTGTTTCTGGTGGATCTAAACGTGTTGTTTTTCAGGTAATTAAGTTTTATGATCTAAGTACCCTCATTCTATGAGTTTATTCAAGGTAGACCCTTATTAACATGATAATAATAATAGATCTAGAATTTTATGTCTATTAAAATGAATTTTGATGCCATATAATGATGAATTATTAGATCATTGATAGATCGGTGACAGATCAGCACGCTGGTGGACTTCCTCTAATCAATCCATGATCTAATGATGTCAATGGATCCAGATAGGTATTTTGGTATAGATCCAATCTATTATAATTATAATAAAAATTTAATCTCATTCTAGTAACCTTGATATTATTATGTTAGGATTGGCTATAGGGTTTGTTCGCATGTGAGCTCAATCTGGTTGGTGTAGAGGTGTGGCTTAGGTATCATCTCTTAATGGGTATTGAATATTATCATTAACTAAAAGTAGGAATTCCTTACCATATAACACCTTTATCTTGAGTTTTTTCTATGTTATTTGGTATTTTTATGCACATCCATGAGTGCCTTATGTGACATGATATGTTGGTTCATGTGTAGAAAAATCATAGAGAACCATTGTGTGATATGGTATGCCTATGAGTGTATGTGTATCTCATGAGACCCATACTTTTTTTACTATGCCTCTAGATATATGTGACTAATATGATGAAATTCTTTCCATGCGAAATATTTGGTATGTTCTATATTTTCATTGGTCTGTTAAAGGTACTAAAGTCACAGGTGGACCTGTCATGGCTTAGTGGCCCTAAGGGGAGAATGTTCATACCCTACATGTGACATGATAACATGACTAGGTTAGATGATGGGGAATAATGTACTTGTGTGTCATAACATAGGGGGATGATGTTATTTAGTAACATGGACTGAGATGAAGTAGTGGAGATGGGTCATGATAGCCTCATCTGATTTGACATGTGACCTTAGATCAGTGGACGGGGCATAATAGCCTTGTGTGGATTGACTTTTGGTCCTGGGCCAGTACTACTATTGAGTATCCTTTTGTTTGATTCAAGACTTTTCGCACTCCAACAAACAGGGTTCGTGGTGGCTTGGTTAGTGCACAAACACTCTATATGATATTATTTTCTTATGTGTGCATTTATTTTATCATCATGGAATACACCTATATGTAAATGTTCACTTATATTAAGGATACATTGTTTTTGTTTTACTGGGTTATACTCACACCATGTATGGAAATCTCAATATGCATCCAGATTTCATGGCCAAGGATCAAGTGAAAAGAAAGGGCATGATGATAGGTATGTGAGAATGTGGAGGATTGGATTTGTAGGTGGTATTGGTAAATAATCCATAATATTTCTACAGATTTTATTTACTAATTTTTTATACTGGTTTCACCATCCACATTGGAGGATATTGTGTTTGACATTTTATTTTTATGTTTCATGGTGTTAGAATATTATTCACTTTATATTGTATTTATTTTGATTTTTTTTCATGGTGAATGAGTATTATTACTGAGGGTATAGTCTCTCAACTTCACCCTTAGGTCCTCTCCACTAGTCTGGAACCTCTTTCATATAAAAAGACATGCATGAGGTCATGTAGTGTCTCAACTCAGGTGTATTTCTGAAAATTAAGTTTGGGGTGTTACAAAATGTTATCAGAGAACTGAGGTACCTTTATTTATTTTATTTTGGGATTACGATCAAGAAGATATAGGATATTTGAAACTTAGGAATGGAGGTTTCCATGTTCATAGCTATCTCATGTGTAATGGATTTCTAGGTTACCAAAAACAAAAAAAAATGGAACTATTTAATTTTAGGTCTGTTGAGAAGAAAAAAAATATACCAAAAAATATCAATTTCGAAACTCGCTGAATCCAAAAAAAATGGAAAACAAAATTTTCAAAATTTTATAACATATGTACTACCCCTGAAATTACTAGTATATTAATGTTAAGAGAGGATTAAACAAGAATTATATATGAATGATTATATTACAGATATCATTCCTAGCTTCTGTTCAATTTATTTAAATCTATCGGATGGTAATGGTTTGGTAAAAGTATCAGCAAGTTGTTCTTGCGTTCCGATGAATTGAAGAATTATATCTCCTTTGAGTGTGTGATCCCTAAGAAAGTGATGACTAATATCTATTTTCTTAGCACGGGAGTGATGTGTTGGGTTTATACTTAGGGCTATTGCACTAGTGTTATCACACAAGATTTGAGTTTTGGTAAAAATCATGCCATAATCTATGAGTGTGTGTTGATTCCACAACACTTGAGCACAACAACTTCCAATTGATACATATTCGGCTTCAGCCATGGAAAGTGATACAGAATGTTTTTTCTTACAAGAACAAGAAACTAAGGAATCTCCTAGGAAATGAAAAGTTCAGGATGTACTCGTTCTATCCATTTTACAACCAAAAAAATCAGCATCTGAAAATCATTTTAGTTCAAAAACATTTCTAGAAGAATAAAAAAGTCCTAAATACAAGGTTTCTTTTATGTACCGAAAAAGTATTTTCACAGCCTTAAGATTTGATTCCTTTGTATTTTACTGATATCATGCACATAATCAAATAGAAAACATTATGTTGGGTCGACTTTCTGTTAAATAAAGTAAACATCCTATCATTCTTCTATAAGATGTTTGGTCCACAGGTTTCCCTGCTTCATCAATATCAAGAGTATTAGAAGTTCTGATAGGAGTATTTATACTCTTAGTGTTATCATACCCAAACTTTTTAATAAGATCTTTGATGTACTTATTTTGACATATATAATTTCCTTCTAGTTTTTGAGAAATTTGAAAACCATAAAATAATGTTAACTCACCCATCATACTCTTCTCCAAAGCAGACATCATAAGATCCACAATGGAATCTATTAAGGATTGTTTAGTTGATTTGAAAATAATGTCTTCAACTTATATTTGAACAATTAAAATATCTTTCTTATATTTATTTATAAAAACTGTTGGATCCATGGTTCCCTTATAATAGTTGTTTTGATGTAAAAATATTGTAAGTCTATCATACAATGCTCTAGGGGATTGTTTAAGAACATATAAATCTTTGGTATGTTTATATACATGATTAGGATTTTTTCCATCTTTAAAACTAGGAGTTTAGTCTACATAGACTTCTTCCTGTACATATCCATTAAGGAAAGCACACTTAAAATCCATTTGAAAAAGTTTAAAATTATATAATGCTGCAAATTCTAGAATAATTCGGATAGATTAAATTCTTGTTACCGGTTCATTGGATTCTTCATTGTTTATGCCTTATTTTTTCTTATAATCTTTAGAAATTAATATTGATTTATTTCTAACTATAATCCCATTTTCATCACATTTATTTCTTAAGACCCATTTTACACCAATAACAGATGTATCCTTAGGTCTCTCAACCAAGGTCCATACATGATTCCTTACAAACTCATTGAGTTCATCTTGCATAGAATTTATCCAATATTCATCACCTAAGTATTCTTTAGGAGTCTTTGGATCGAATTGGGAAAGAAAAGCAACATGTCCAATTTCATTCCATAATGAACTTCTAGTCCTTACAGGTTGATTGACATCTCCTATGATATTATCAGTAGGATTATTTCTAAGTAACAACTAATTAGGGTTTTTTAAAACTTAATCATCAATATAAGGTAGAAAATCTCCAAGGGTAACTATTTCCGGAATATTTTCGTGAACATTCTCCTTATAAGAATCTTCAATAATAGGTTGTTGGTCATTTTTAGAAAATATATCTAGAGGATTTAAATTAGGTTGTTTGAAAACAAAAGGATCAGTTTCATAAAATTTAACAAGTACCTTTTCCTCTATAGTACAAGTGTTTTTATTGAAAACTCTATAATCCTTAGAGTTAGTGGAATAACCTAAGAAAATTCCTTCATTGGATTTTCATTCAAAATTGTGTAAGTTATCCTCAGTATTAAGGATAAAAACATTACAACCAAAAACCTTGAAGTAAGAAACTTTTGGATTTCAACTATTCCATAGCTCATAAAGAGTTTTATTAAGAAATGGTCTTATCAAAAATCGATTTATTGTATAACAGGTATTACTTACAGCTTCATCCCAAAAAAAAATTTTGCTATAGAATATTCACTCAACATGGTTCTGGTTATCTATTGAAGTATTTGGTTCCTTATTCCAACAACACTATTTGTTGAGGAGCTCTAAGAGGTGAGAAATTGTGAGTAATACCTTTCTTAATACAAAAAGTTTTAAAATCCGAATTTAAAAATTCACCACCATGATCACTATGAATAGTTATAAATGTTAGGTTTTTAGCATTTTTTAATTGAGCTCAAAAAGTTATAAAATAAGAAAAGGCTTTATATTTTCTTGCTAGAAATAGACCCATGTATATCTAGTGTAATAATAAATAAGAACAAATAAATAATATTTACCTCCAATACTTCCATTTTGTGTTAGACCAAATTAATCCATACACACTAACTATAGGTAATTAGATGTGGAAACTTCACTGATAGATTTAAAGATAGATTTGTGTTGCTATCCAAACTAACAAGGGTCACAAATTTTTGATGAATCAAAACTTAGAACTGGAAGATCCTTAACTAATCCTTTCATTGAAAGATTACTAGGGTTCTTAAGGTTTAAGTGTCCTAACATTCTATTCCAAAGCCAAGATTGATCTTCAATTTAACTTAATCGAGGAAGATCTTGACTTCTTAAGTCTTATAAGTTCAAAGTGTAGAAATTCTCATGACTATGGGCAGTAAGAATATATCTATCCTTGTAATTGTGAACTAAACACTTATCATTCCTAAAATTCACAATGTAACCTTCATCACATAACTAAATTATACTTATAAGGTTGTGTTTAAGGCCATTATCAAATAAAACATTAGAAATTAAAACTTTTCTAGGAAGAATGATATTACCTATACTGACAATCTCACCTTGAGAATTATCCCCAAAGGTTACTTTTACACCTTTTGTTTTGAAAATATTATGGAAATAAATTTTGTTACCAGTCATATGACAGGAACATCCCCTATCCATATACTAGATATTGTTGGTACATACTTCATTTCCCTGCAAAAACAAAAGTTAGATCTTCAAAATCCAAACTTCTTGGGATCCAAGGTTAGAGAATAAAATTTTAAGAACCCACATTTGTTTGGAAAAGTAAGCCATATGAAGTCCTAGAGATTGAATTTTGTTTAAGGAAAAGGTATTTCTCCAATGTCCTCCACTTTTAAATTTTTTACAAAAGGAGGCTTTGGATGGAATAAAATAGTTATTTTTGAAAATACGTTTTCTGTGAGTATAACCTACTCCAGATGTATTTCTGTGAGGTCTAATTTTGGAATACATATTGTCAAAATTTTATTTACCAGAAGTAAAGTTGGAAAGAAGTTTATTAGGGAGATATATTTTGGATTTTAGTCTTATGGATAAATTCTTATCCTCAGAAATTATTTCTTTATAGTTATATTTTTCCTCAAAAATAATTATTTTTGAGATACAATTATTAAGATCTTTAGAAAGTTTTTCCTTTTCATAATTTACTTCCTCAAGGTCTTTAAAAAGTTTTTCTAGGAGCTCATCCTTATCTTAAAGATATCTAGTGAGATCTGAAATCTATTTTTTAAGAACTTATTCTATAGTATTTTCCTTGTCTAGTTTCTTAAAAATTTTATAATTTTTTTCTTTTCACAACTTGGAAAATCTAGATACTTCTTCATACTAAGGTATTTCTTCATTATCTAAAGATGAAGTATTTTCATCAGAAGTAATATCATTAGGATAATAAATTTTATTAATAGATATCTTTGTTAAATCCTTGGCAGAGTGTACATCGGCCATAAGATAAGTATTTGGGAAATAAGTAGTTGGAATGAATCTAATATTATAAAAAGCTAATGATTCATATTCAGAATATTCACTTTCAGAAGAGTCTCCACAACTAGAACACCAAGTGTAGTTTTCTTTAAGACTTTTCTTATTCTTAGAAAGGTAGAACTTCTTCCTGCTTCTCTCTGAATTCCTTTCCATCTTATCCTTCTTTTTCAAAAGAGGGAAATCAGGTCTGAGATGACATGTTCTTATGCATTCATAGCAAGTAACCTCCCCATATTTCTTTTCTTTGTAGTCTCTCTTATTAAACATATTTTTATAGTTCTTCTGAGCTACTATCTTGTTCATTATCCAAGAAATATTAGAAAACTCATTCTCATATTTTCTTATATCACTAGATTCTGACTGAATAGTAACTTTCTTTGACTTTGATCTAATAACTCTTTCTGGAGTTTTGGATTTCATATGGTTAGAAGTTGTTGTGAAAAAAAACACTTCCATTTACATTATTTTTCTTTGTATTATCTGTATCTCTCTTCATTATATTCTCATGCTGAAGAAGAGTTCCAAAAATATCATCTAAGGAAATTTGGGTGACTTTCTTGTTCTCATCAGTTGTTATCCTCTTGGACTCCCATTCGTTAGGCATGACGTCTATGATCTTGTCAACAATTATTCCATCATCAAGACCTGTTTCCCCCATATATAGTAATCTATTCACAATGTTCATGAACCTTTTCTGAACATTGCTTACAGGTTCTCTATAAAGAAATCTAAATCTATGATATTCAGCTCTCAACATAGCTCTTATTGTCTCTATAACTTTAGAAGTTCCAAAATGTGAAACTTCCAATTTCTTCCAGATATTATTTCCAACTTCACAAGAGGATATTTGACTGTAGATGTTCCTATTCATGGAACAAATCAGTGTGTTTCTGACTCTAAAATTATTTTCATATTCTTCTCTCTTTAGATTAGTAAAAGTTCTCAATTCCTTGTCGGGAATCTTATAATCTTCTGTCAGCATTAGGTAGTTATCAACTATACTATTAATAATGAAAGTATTAGTCCTATCCCTACAGTAATCAAAATATTTTCCATCAAAAAAATGGGGGTCTTGTAGAAATTAAAATGTCCAAAGAACCAATATGCATGGATCCTACCATAGAAAAAATATATACCTTTCTTCGACAAAAAGGTTAGTAGTAGTTCTTGAAGAAAATATAATGTACTTAAAGAAAACATTAAGAAAAATTATAATGTATAAGGAAAATAAGAACTAGAGTATATTTGAGAAAAATATGAGTCCGGACTTGTGATTCCAAAATTCTGATTTTGAAAATATGAAGAAGATGATGATTTCTCTTATGAATCTAATTGTGAGATTAATTCAGATTGAACCAACACTCGGAAATAAATTGATAAATTGATTCAGAGTATGAGGTAACCCTCCTCTAATACCAATTGATAGGTTGGTATGGAGTATGATATTATACTTTATACCAATATTAGGATCGCAATAGCACTCAATGTGCACAATATACAAGAGGGGGGTGAATTGTATACTTTAAAAGATTCTTAAGGAAATTTTGTATAAACAAAATTCACAAAACAACAAATAAGAATTCACCTTCTTAGAGAAATATAATGTTCTTAAGTCTAAATCTTAAGATACTTTACTTATAAAGAGATTCTACCACAGGGAATATATAATCTCTTACAAACAAAGATACAAGTTAGAAAGTTTATACAAAAAGAGAACATCATAACTTTTACAAAGAAGCGGAAAATTACAATCTTCTTTTAACCTAAAGAGGATAATATCCAAAACCCTTGGATAAAGGTCCCTTGTTTTATACTTACAAAAAATTATGTCTTACCCAAACCCAGGTAATCCCTTAATCCTAAGATCGGTATCTATCTTGTTATCCCCGCAAGCCCTCAATTTGAAAGGAAATTAGCACCTATAACTTCATAACTTGAAGTCTCTAATTTTATGGAAATCATACCTCTGCATGAATAAATTCTTCATGAAGCAATGTTTGAACAAGTTGTTCAAACTTTCTACAAGAAGCCAGAGATTTTATAAGATTCTCTCACACTGGAGAAATTTACTTTTAGAGAGATTAACTTTAAAATGAAAACTGGTGAACTTGTGAACTAGTACAGATCTCATCATCTGGCGTCCTATTTATAGCTTTCAAAAACTATTGGCATGTTCCACTCCAACGGTCATATTTTCTTAAATCTCAAAGGGACCTGGATGCGAGGCAAACATACAATGGTTAGTTTATAAAAGAAACAACAACATTATTTTATATAACCAACCATTAATATAAAGATCTTACACCTTAAGTGTAAGGAACTTGGAATCTAATAAAATTGAAAAGATATAAAAGAAATTAAAATAATCAGAATTCTAAGGAAATAAATATTTGAATAATAAATTCTTGAATTATGAATTTTGAAATAGATTTTCATAAAATCGGTACGAGTAAAGTATAAGGAAATATTTTATGAATACTCGGTTTTACATATTATGGTACCTGTATCATGATTTACAGCATGATAGAATATAACCGGTATAAAATTATCGAAGGTAGTGTATAAGGAAATACTCAGTACCGGTTTCTTATTCACTGATATTGGTATCATAAGAAATGGTATCACTATCTCTAACATAAACGGTATTAATAAAATATTATTTAGAAATGAGGAATGGAAATTTCGAGTATGGCATAAAAACGATATAATAATTTTGGTATCGGGATTCCTGGTATTCGTATGAAAAATATGTCGTAAAACCAAAATATTGACATTCTATATATAAGAAAATAAATATGATACCAGATTTCATTCAAGATGGAAGTCGGTATCACATTGAAAATGGAGAACGGAAAACAGTGTCTTAAGGAATTATGGTATTGTATAACCATGAACCTAAATTCGGAACCTTAAGAACTTTTCTGGTATGGAAAAATAGATTTCTAAAAATAAAAATATGTTTATCTCAAAACTAGAAGGAAATTTTGGTTATAACGTAATTTATGTAAGTGTAAGGAAATATATGAAAGTGTAAGGAAAATATATTTATGAAGAAGGTGTTTGTGATTTATAAAATAAAAGCTTAAGGAATGGAGAGGTATTATAGACCTAACATTAATTCCCAACATTCATATCTCTAGTCTGCCAAGATATCCCAAGATGCATACCGAAAATAAAAATAGATTAACTTCCCTTTCATAAAAAAAATTTCCTAAACCATCCTAGATTACCAAACTATTTGGAATATTATCCAGTCCTTACATGGATTGGAGAATGTTCCCAATCCCCATGAATGGGTGACAAGTGCATAGTTATCATGAACTACCTTTGGGAATGATTTCTCCACAAATAACATAAACCAAGATGACACAAATAAATAGAATTTCAGTATGACTGGAAAAAAGAAATTTTTAATGAAAATATAGGTTCCAAAAAAATTAAACAAAGGTAAAAAAGTACAAGAAACACCCACCTTTACGTGAGATTTAGTCACTAGCAAACTCACACTCCATGTTAATGAACAAACCTATATCCACCTTTTAGTGCATTTCATTTACCTATATCAAACAAAACAAGATGTACATGAACCCAAATGTGTATGAAAGGTGTAAGAAAACAATACCCATGGGATATCACTAAGTGTTTCATAGGTAGATTTTATAATATAAACAAATTATGATCATGTAAATAAATACACGGAATAAGATACAATTTTACAAAATTTATTAAAAAACATGTAAAATCCCTCATTTCAAAAAATGTAAAACATTACCAAAAATCGTTTTTCAAAAAAATTTCCATAAACATTTAAAATATACATTTTAATGATAGAAATAAGTAAAAATATCACTTGGTGTAACATTAGGTCCAGGTTAGTGAGGATCCTTTTTCAATTCCCAAGATTGATAGGCCACCTAATTCACAAATAACCCTAGAAGAACATACCTAGGTGGTAAGAGTTAACCTCTGATAGTGACTCCCTACCACACAATAAGCTACCAAGTGAACCCATTACCCAAGAATAATTAGCATATGGGGTCATATTACATCCCCAATGATATCTCACTCCCTCAACAATGATCACAGTTGGGCTTACCATTTTTCACATTTAAAATCATTCAATAGGTATTTTCAAATTTACGTAATATTTTATATTTTAAATCTATATAACACATGATTTTAGACAATTTTCATTAACAAAACCAAAGGGGAAAATCCATTTCATAAATACAACCAAACCTGCTATATTTTATCAAAACAATTTTCATTCCATTAACAAATTATAGAAACCAATTTCAAGTAGAATGTAAGAAAATTTTGTATAATAAATCCATTTAAAGAAACCACCTACCTTGTAACACTCGTAATTCAGCTACCAAAAGGATTACATTAGCCTAAGAGAGAATCCTTGAAGAAGTAAGAGTAAGGTCATTATATTCACAATTTCTAAATTATAAAAACTATATCTAATGGATTATCAAGGTTTTCATGGATAATCCATAGCAAGACACTTGAGGAATATAAGGAAGAAGATTATACAAGACCAAATCAATGTTATAATCACTGAAATAGGGTTATGGATTAAATCATAACTTCAATCTACCAAGCATTCCAGTTGGGAGAGGCAAAATCATACAAAGAGATCCCCTAGGTTTGAATATGCCAAGGGGGGAAGAGGAAATGAAATTTAGGATTTAGGGTATAAATGCAATATCTCCTTAACTTATAATATCCAAAACGACATTACTAGATAGTTTTTTGTTATAAACTAGTGGGTCAGTGGGATACGAACTGGTCGGTGGTGTCTTTCCATCTGATCAGTTGTTTCAGGTATAATTCTTACATTATTTCTATTCCACCAGTTATCCAGTTGACTTTCTATTGCCTGGGTTATTCAATTTCAATATAATGCCTAACTGGAATCTCTTACCAGCTAGCTGATGAACCACTTTTAGATTTTATATCTATAGATTCAGGCCCACACTTTAACAACTCCTTGAGGTACACCTCTAAACCCTCTTAAAATCTAAAAACTACTGAAAAATATAGAATGGAAAAAAGGAGGAAGAAAAGGTAACAAGTGGATATTGTTACCTGAAAATAATAGGAGGATGTAATCATACACATATATTGAATTTATAATTTTGTGGGATATTGGAAGTATACGTTCTAGGATGTCATTTTCTTCACCATATCATCAAGTCTTGGTTCATACATTGTATGAAAAGGCCAATTATTTCAATAAGTTAAAGGATATGAATTTATAATTGCGTGCTCTATTGGAACAATAATTTGATGATTCTTATATTTGGGTATACTAATCAAATAAATGAGTGTTATCAACACAAATAACACAATGTAAAGGAAAGGGAGGAGATTTTGAATTTCCTTGATCCTGATCTAATTTTCTTAAAAGTTTGTGCATTTCATCTATTTTATTATCCATATATTACTATAAGGAAGAATGGTTTAACTCATGTACTCCTAGAGTGGGTGTTATTACTCATGTTCTGATTATTGTGAATTTTGTGTTGTATTGGTTATTACGTCCTCAGTAGTAGAAGTTATTTTATCCACTAGAGAAAAACCAACCATATCATCTATAATACCACATTTAGTGTGAAAAATTACTTCCTACAAGAATTGAATTAGTAGTTTTTCAATAATGTGGTGGTGAAGGAAACTAGACTAAATTCTTTTGAATATCACCCAATATTAATTAAGTGTATATCCTTATACTTGATTAACTATAATGATTAATTTTTCTAACAGGTACAATTCAGGAAGTTGAGAATAAATTTTAATTAAATATATCATTAAGGTCATTCCAACCACTAATTTTTGTAGATATATGGTATAATAAATATTTGGCCACACCATTAGAAGAGAAGGGATAATCCCGGAACATTATAATGTCTTAGAATAAAAACTGTTTTTTTATAGTGGATAAAACTATGTAAATTCAGTGAGAAATTTTTAGAGATTATATCAAATAATATTATGGAATTTATAGAGGTGGTGTATGAGTTTCAATCACAGCTCAAAGTTGGATGCTTCTCTAGGATATTTTATATAAGAAATTTAGTAATTCACATTTAGGGTGGTAAATTATTTTATGGTGTCTTTATTTACATCCAAGTTATTAAGTTCATGACTTCGTTCAAATTTATCTTGGTTTCAAGACTCTCTAGGTTCCGTAATGAGATCCTCAGTGTTACATGATTGAACTACTCTTGAAGATTGAAGGTGTGTGTGTGCAAGGTTTTTTCAATTTATGGGTATATTTCAATAAAAAATTTCTTTATTGATTGGGTGATGAAAATAAATTTGGTGAAATAGATTATTTTTTTATTTATTAATTAAAATATAATGAATATAAAATAAAGAAATAAATAAATCTTGAAAATATTATAAGACAAATTAGGGAGAAGTTTTAAAAAGTGAGTAAAAAAAGAAAAAAAATAGGGGAAATTTTTTCAAAAGGGGAGTAAGGGATGGAGGAGGGATATGGAAAAGGGGAGAAGTATATTATAAGAAATAAAATATAAAATAATGAAATAAAACTAAAAAAATGTTGGATCCTCAAAAATGGAGCTAAAATATGATGTTTTTTCAAGCATGTAAAGTTAATTATCAGTTTTTCTAGGTTTTATATTATATAAATGAAACCCAAGGTCACCTATCAAAAGTGAATCATATTGAAAACACTAAAAGGGGGTTAGACTTTAGAAATGGAGAATTTTTTTTTGAATGAATGGGGTATTTTGGTTATCAATTATTAACTAAACATGGGATAAGTCTTTTTCTGTTAGAGAGTTTGTTTTCAAATATTATATGAAAATGTGATCACACTAGTTAATTCTATTAATATTCATTCATATTCACATTAATAGAAATTTTTTGATATTTTAATCTTTGATTTTTAACACCTAGACCCAAAATCATACTAATTATATACTAATATTCCTACCAAGGTTTGAATAAAAGCACAAACTAATTCACCGAATACCATAGACAATTAAGTGATTTGTACCTAACATCATAACAAAAAATAATCAAGGAAAACATTAATAACTCAATGTGTTAACCTAATTTTTTCCTTATTTTATAATGTTCTCATTACAAAATCTTTTATCTTCTTGAGCTATAATTCGATACTTCATTAATTGATGTAATCCATAATAGCAATCAAGAGAGAAAATGGATTAGATAAGAGGGAAACCTACGAAATCATCACATGATCCAAATTATGCATGAAATCATGTGGATTAATGTTTCCTTGATTATTGAGTTATTAAAAAACAATAAACAAAACAACTAAACATTTATGATCAATAGAATTCCAACCTATAATTAAAGATATCACTAATAAAATTATAAGTAGAAGATCAAGATTTCATCAAGTTGTTTCCCTTAAGTGATCACAAAGAACATAGAACTAAATGGGAGGGGAAGGATGACAATATTAATAAATGAAACATCTCAAGACCCCATATCTAACCCTATAGTTAACAACCCTTTGATAATGAGGTAGATGGGGTTTATTAAAAATTTATATAATAAATATTCAATATAATTCAAGGATTTTATGAGTATAGCTGAGTTATCTGTGGAATAATTTTTTATCCACTTTATTTGTATAGAATACTAGATTATTAACTAAAAACATCATTAAAATTTTGTAGAGATCTATGCCCTTAAATTTTTAATATAATGAAGGCATAATAATTCCAAAACTATGTTCTATATAAAATGATATGTTCCAATTATAAATGGTAGGTCCAATTTACTTTTCCTAAATATTTTTCTCATTATGGACCCTATTCTAGCTATTATGATTGGATCCTGATCTTGGTCCTATTAAAGAAACTATATCATAGTGGAACATCCATCCTATAAAAAAGAATAAATTTTATAATTTCAATATATATTGGTAATTTTATTATTAAAATATGAAAATATTATCCTTTTGAGTTTCACTTTAATTTAATGTTTTTATAAATTTTTTCTACAATTGAATTCAAAATAAATGTTGACTGAAAAAGGATTAAATAATAGATACTAAAACCCATAATAAATATAAATCCAAAGTATAAGTGATAAAATAAATGATATATCGTTATTTTATTGATGATTTATTTCTTAGAATATCCTTTCAATATGTTAATATAAACTCTATTGTGAGATAGAGGATGTATAAAATGGGTTATTCAATGTAAAGTAGGGAAAGATATTAGATCAGGGTTGAAATATTATAGACAAATAACATATCCCAGGACACTGAAAAGCCTTAGGCGAAATGTCATTAGATTTTTGTATCTATATTGAAATTTTTTCTTATTAAAAATACTTTGTATACTTATATCTAGGTTTACAAAAAAAATTCTGAATTTGGTGATGAACTTGAATCGTATTAATCAACCACTTTCATATTTCTAGAAGATTTCACTACTTTCTCTAATAAATGAACATTAGAAGGTATAATAGATGTTCTAAAAAAATCCACCATATTTATTTTTTTCTTTTTCATAATTTTTTTAATATTTATTCATATTGTATGAGAGTACTAATCAGATCATCAAGAGTAAGAATAGTAATCTTTCTTGTATCATCCACAGTAGTTCTTTTGGATTACTTCTCATTAGCCATTAAGTCTATAATCATTTTGACCAAAATTTCAGCATCAAGAACTTTTTCTTCAAAAGTATATATACTATTTATAATATTCATAAACCTTTTTTTAAAATTGGAAACTTTCTCACCATGTATAAAATCAAAGGATTGGTAATCAGCTCTAAGCATGTCTCTTCTTGTTTCCATAACATTGGATGTACCAAAATGTGTTACTTCCAATTTACTCAAAATACTCTTGGTAGCTTCCAAATATGATTCATGGATGTAGATATTCCTAATAATAGAACAAAATAAAGTATTTCTGACTTTTCAGTTCAATTGATATTCTAAATTCTTATCATTACTAAAAGTCGAAATTTCCTTATCAAGAATCTTATACTGCCCACTAATCATTATGAAATTATCAACTCTAATATTGATCGAAATATTTTTCATTATATATCTCCAATAATCCTATTCATTCCCATAAATGATATTTGGCTGACTAGGATTTAGATTATCAAGAGATCCAATATTCATGAATGTCATCTTAAAATAATAGAAACTCTTTTCTAGAAATAAATGTTAGTGTAAATAATTCAATAAACAAGAATCTTATATCAAAACTTAAGCAACATATAATGAGTAAAAATATTATAAACATAGAAATTTTATAAGCAATAGAAACCTACACTAATACCAATTGTATGATCACAAGAATCACTTACATGGATATACTTATAAGTAGGGTATTTTATTTTAAAAGGTTGAAACTAATACAAACATAATACCTATTAAAGTAATATATTTGGACTCATAGATCATCCAATGATTAGATTGAAAGAATCAGAATCATAGTTGATCCAATTATATAAAAGTATGTTTTTATCATAATCATATTAACATTGATAGAACAAATTGTGTAGAAATAAAATCACAAAGGCTAAATTTTTATTATATGCATTACAGAAAAGACATTTAAATACAAGCAATAAAATATCTAGTAAAACTAAGAATGACTTATATTATATAATAAAAGAATACACTCATTTAATCTTTAGAGTAAAGTTAGTCAATAACCTTGAATAATTGTATCTATAGTTTTATACTTATTGTAATGTTTATCTTTCCTTATCAAAAAACCCTTGATATAATGATTGACATGTATCTTCTTATCCCCAGAAGCCCTCGATCTAATGGATCAGATTCCCCATCTTTTTATCCTTAGAATCCCTCAATCTAATGGATCAGATTCACCTTTTCCATATCCTCATAATACCTTTATTCAATGTAGAATAAAAATAAAAAAGTTCTAATAGAAACAAATATGATAATGATTATCTAAACAATAACTCACTAAAGTATTACAATAACAAAGAATGATATGTTCATACAGAGGAAACTTCAAAAAAGTTGAGTTAAGAAATGTATCAACTCCCAACTCTTTAAATGGTCTATTATTTATAGGTGATGTTCCAAGAGTCATATTTCTATGTTTTTTACAATTTAAATGGAAAGCTATCTCTTTAATATCTCAGAATTTTCTAGCATAAATGAATGTTTGACGTCATTTTGTTTTAGCACTATTAAAATTCTAAAAGTATTCCTCATGATAGGAAAAATTATTATGTATTCCAATTATAAACTTTAATCAGTTCGATGTAATTTCGTATTTATTATCAATATGATAATCCTTATGAGGGTCATTCTCATGTATTGGTATTAGAATTATTCTGATGGTCATGACTTTTTGTCATTACCATATACAAGAAAAAATTCTAACCACTGTTTGGATAATGGTATGTATGATTAATCGGAAACATACCCGATATAATGGATTTTATTGATGAATAATATGTCTATAACTATACTACATTAAAACTTTTTATATGTATAGAAAAATTAATGTTTTATAAAAAAGATAATAAAACACTTGGGACATAAAATTTTAGAAAACAATTTTTTAAGAGAGTGTTTTGGATTTCCAAAACTAAAGGAATGGAAAGGTAAGAATTAAGACTTCTGACTCAACACATACTTCATTGAGGTTTGAGTCCCCCAATATATATTTTTTTGGTGCAAAGGTTTTCACTTTGTTGGGTATTTATTAATGTAGGGTTTTTTACTCCATTGGTCAAAATTGTTTCCTAAATAAGATGTGGATTCCACTACATGTTTTTAGAGTGGTGACACGGTAGTTTTTGGTGATAGAATAGTGGTTATCACTTGAAATATTCCCATACTTCAGTGAATAGAGTTCCCCTACACTATTGTATTTCTTAGAAATGTGGATGTTTGAATGTTTAATTATTTTAAATACTCCAAGACTTATAATTCCACAAAAACCATTCGGTTTCATTCTAGATGCAAATTACTTTTGTCATATTTACTTAAGGTTTTGTGAGCCTTCAGTACTCAAAGAATCTCTAGTTGATCTTTGGATATGATCCTTCCTAAAATAGAGATGATATTTCTGGGAATATCTTATATCCTTAAGACTTATAGTTATAGAGTGTACCTAGATCACTTTTCTTCTTTTATGTTACTCAGTTTTTCCATAGTTTGATTTGAATTTTTTATTTCATCCCTTTATAGTTTTTTGTAATTCAACAGAGTTGTTATACACTCATCACCAAACAATATTTTTACAATATGTGTAATGTTTATATAGATGGTTTATAGTACAAAGATAGTGTTGGTGGGTATATATATGGTTCACCTTGTATAGAGATGATTCTTGATGGTTCAAAACAGAGCTTGGTGGTTCATGGTATTGGTGGTGATCACTATATTTGGAGTTTAATATAGGAGTCCTTGTAGTGAGGATTCATCCCTTTTTTCATGTTCGTATAGTTTAGATACCTTATGTAATTTTCTACTCCATTTTTTCCCATTACTTTGTTGGTTTGGATATAGAGGTGTTAATAGGAGTCTCAATGAATGTTTGATATAGTTTAGGGGTTAATTTATACTATAGATGGTTTTTCACAGTGTGAGCCTATTGTTTATGACATGAATGGTTGTTCATGACTTAGAAGCTTGGAATTCATGGCTTGATGTTTTGGAATGGAATTCTATGATTAATTAATTAATGGAATGAGAAAATTATTCATCTTGTGAATGAATTTGTGACTAAGATACCATGAAGTTTGGAAGAGGTTTGTCAAGCTTTGAATTGAAGCTATGAAAGGCTAGAATTAGTGGGTGTCCCAAAACTTTATGATGTCAAATATTATGTCACATTGTGAATGTGTATATTTTCAGTCTATCTATAATTTCTAGTTCTCCCATAATTTATTTCATTCCAATTGATATTTAGGCTAACCCAATGTGATTTTGGAGGATCTTCCATCCCCATTTCTCTACCATTGATCCTTGACTTTAGAAGTTTTATCTTAAAAGATATATTGTGAGTCCTTATTATTTTCACTTATATTTCCTCTTATTTATATATTAGGTAATTATTAGTAGTGATTTTTTTATTGAGGGGTGGTTGGGATATAATTGTGATAATATATGGTGTGATTTAGGTTAGTCTACAGTTTCCTTGTGTGGATGTGATCTTTTGGCTACTTCTTCTTCACCATTTTTTGTATAGTGACTCATAAAGATTCTTTGAGGTAGGGGATCCTATTTCTCTCCCTATTTAAGCACATGTGAAGGGATTGTATTATTTTTTATTTCTTGGTGTAGATGGTATATTTCATCCTAATAATATAATAAATTAGTTTAATAGGAAGTAAATTGGAAGGGGGTATTCCCATGTGTCATTATTTTTAATGATATTTCCTATGTGATTATACTTTATTGCTAATATTTATTAAAATAATAACTATTGAGAGCCTCACATATGTTGTAATTTTTATGATTTTGAAACACTTATTGTGTTTACTTTTCAATCACACCCTGAGTAAAAGGTTAAGAACTTATACATTAATAATAAACTAGTTTCCCATGAAAATTTATAATTTTATGATAATTACCATATTAAGTAATATAGTAATGTGATTAAAGAAATTTTGTTGAATCTAAAATATGGTGTTGTGGAATCAAGAATGTGTTGCTATGTGTTGATGTTTTAAAACCCAAGAATGATAAAGAGTTAAATGACTAAAATATATTAATCATGTCCACAAGGTGGACCTTTCTTTTCAGGTGTCTACTAGATTGAAACTCTATAATTAAGTGTGGTTGGATTGGAGTAGTGGTCAAGATAGGTCACCTTCTGGGAATTTTTTTAGGGTGTGTGTGATTGAGGAAAAATCACACAGGAAAGAACATGTGTTTGCTTGTGGGGATAGTCATTAGTTTGATGACCCGTTTAGGAATATGAGTGGGCCCTAGGGAGAGGACCACATTTCTACAAGGAAACTAGTAGTACCTAGTGTACTAGGACCTGATGGCCATTTTAAGGTAGGTTTTATGTGATATTAGTGAGTCCAAGTTGTTACATTGGAATCAGAGTAGGAACCTAGCCTTAAGTGAGGTGCACTACCTGGGCTAAGATGTAGGGTCCAAAATGAGGATGTTTTTCTCTAAAGAGGGTGAATATAACACCACAAAATGATAAAGGGTTGAACAACTGAATGGTATGAGTCATTTCAACAAGGTTCACCTTCATTTTTGAGGGAGTACCAGAATATAATTCCATAATTAAGCATAGTTTTCTGGCAGTATTGATCAGGATTGGTGACCTCCTAGGATATTTCTCAGGGTATGTGTGAGTGAGGAAAAAGAAAACTAAAAATAATATTTGTTGGCCTATGAGGATATTCATTAGTTTGATGGCCCTTTCAGGCCTGTGGGTGAGCCCTAGGGGGCCACATATCTTATAGATGGTGGTGAATTATACGGTTAGTTTCCCTCTCTTTCCTACCCTTTTTCTGTAATAGCAATGATGGCATGGGTTGGTGTTAGAGATTACCCAGGTGATTATCACTTGATGTTGGATATTTCTTAGTGATGATGAGGATATTATATGTGGTGAGGGTCACATGTTGTATTAGAATGGAATTAGGTTGATGTCTTTCACATTCATGATAATTTTATACCCTAGATATGAGACATGGTTATGTGAATTAGGTTTTGGAGAGTTGATTATTGAAGCTAGAACCAGATGTTAGACCTTTTTAGGGTGGGATAAATGGGGATGAATCCTGACCCATATCATAGATGGATGGATATGTGATTTTAAAAACATGTACGAGATGGGAGCATATGATTATTGACATTAGGGAGTGAGAGAAGAAAATTAGTCGGAAATTGGTTGTAGGGAACCTTAATTTAATATTATTTTGATACTATATTATTTAATTAGATTCATTATTTTTTGAGTGTTACATAGTTTTTTTGGGTTAGTTATTTTAATTTTTTGTGTGCATACAATTTTTACTATTTACTCACTAGTGAATTAGTGTAACGAACATCGATTTTTTAGGTGCATTTTTATTTAATTTCAGTATTTATTCATTTTTTATAGAACTATTAATTATGTTGGGTTATTAATAGGGTTTTATGGTTTATTTGAGAGATATTTAAAGCCATTTAATGGCTTTCTTGGTTTGAGTGTGGTTAGGGGAAACTATGTTGATCTTCCCAAAAAATTGTGTGGCTTGTTTAGAGGACGTTAGTGGTGCATGGTTATTTCACAATGAGATATAACCATGAAAAATTCCTAAAAAAACTATGTGACTTGGGATAGAAGGGAAAATAATGGTTGGTAGATGTTTTACCAAACCATGTGACCAAACTATGAGTGTGCCAAGGAGAAGCAGAAAGTCTCTCATGGTTGGCACATAGTTTGAAAAACATTGTGACCAAACCATTTGTGTGTGAATTAATAATCTGAAAATAATTTTTAATAACAATAAAACACTTATTTTGTCCCATTAATATCACCTCTCGCAAGTTCCTCAATCCTATAGACTCTACTAACCCTCCCTGGTGAATTCCTTCCCTAACAAGATTGTTTCTGGTGGATCTAAATGTGTTGGTTTTTGGGTAATTAAGGTTTATGATCTAAGAACCCTCATTCTTTGATTTTATTCAAGATAGAACCTTATTAACAAGATAATAATAATAGATCTAGAATTTCATGTCCATTTATATGAATTTTTCTGCCACATAATGATGAATTCTTGGATCATTGATAGATCGGTGACAGATCTAGCATGCTGGTGGACTTCCTCTAATCAATCCATGATCTAATGATGTCAATGGATCCTGATAGGTATGTTTCTATAGATCCAATCTATTAGAATTATAATAAAAATTTAATCTCTTCCTAATAACCTTGATATTATTATGTTAGGATTTGTTATAGGGTTCATTGGCATGTGAGCTCAATCTGGTTGGTACAAAGGTGTGGCTTAGGTATCATCTCTTGATGGTTATTGAATATTATCATTAACTAAAACTAGGAATTCATTACCATATAAGGCCTTTATCTTGAGTTTTTTCTTTGTTATTTGGTATTTTTATGCACATCCATGAGTGCCTTGTGTGACATGATATGTTGGTTCATGTGTAGAAAAATCATAGACAACCATTGTGTGATATGGTATGCCTATGATTTCATGTTTATCTCATGATACCCATAATTTTTTTACTATGCCTCTAGATATATGTGACTAATATGATGAAATTATTTCCATATGAAATATTTGGTATGTTTTATATTTTCATTGGTCTGTTAAAGGTACTAAAGTGATAGGTGGACCTGTCATGGCTTAGTGGCCCTAAGGGGAGAATGTTTAAACACTACATGTGACATGATAACATGACTAGGTTAGATGATGGGGAATAATGTACTTGTGTGTCATAACATATGGGGATAATGGTATTTAGTAACATGGACTGAGATGAATTAGTGGAGATGGGTCATGGTAGACTCATCTGATTTGACATGTAACCTAAGATTAGTGGATGGGGCATAATAGCCTTGGGTGGATTGACTTTTGGCCCTGGTCCAGTACTAATATAGAGTAGCCTTTTGTTTGATTCAATACTTTTCACATTCCAACAAACATTTATACATGCTTATTTCATTAATCCAAATCTGGTGTGGTTGGGTTCATGGTGGCTTGGTCAGTTCACAAACACTCTATATGGTATTATTTTCTTATGGGTGAATTTATTTTATCATCATGGAATACACCTATATGTAAATTTTCACTTATGTTAAGGATACATTGGTGGTGTTTTACTGGGTTATACTCACACCATGTTTGGATATCTCAAAATACATCCAGATTTCATGGCCATGGATCTAGTGAAAACAAAAGGAATAGTGATAGGTATGTGAGGATGTGGAGGATTGGATTTGTAGGTGGTATTGGTAAATACTCCATACTATTTCTATAGATTTTATTTACTAATTTTTTATACTGGTTTCACTATCCACATTAGAGGATATAGTGTTCAACATTTTATTTTTATGTTTCATGGTGTTAGAATATTATTCACTTTCTATTGTATTTATTTTTATTTTTTTCATGGAGAATGGGTAATATTACTGAGGGTGTAGTCTCCAAATTCACCCTTAGGTCCTCTCCACTAGTCTGGAACCTCTTTCATATAAAAATTCATGCATGAGGTCTTGTAGTGTCTCAACTAGGGTGTATTTCAGAAAATAAAGTTTGGGGTGTTACAAAATGTTATCATAGAAATGAGGTACCTTTATTTATTTTATTTTGGGGTTACGTTAGAGAAGATATAGGCTATTTCAAACTTATGAAGGGAAGTTTCCATGTTCCTATCTATCTCGTGTGTAATGGATCTCTAGGTTACCGATGATCATGTTACTAATAAAGTTTTATATTATTTGGGTGAATTAATAAATCATGTGTAGGAATATAAGATCACATTCCATTTATATACTTGTTGAATAATTCATGGTAGTTATTTAATTAAATTATTTTACCTGTTCTAATTATTAGAGATATATTTATGTTCTCTATTATTTTAATATAAATATTTGACATTACTTAGTTGAAAATAAGTGTGATATTATGTTTTGTATATATATGATTGTGACTAGCATAAAGGTATAGAGGATGAATCTTATGACTTTCAAAGAATTAGAGGTTATACCTTATGTGTAGGAATTTATTATTAATGGTGTTCCAATATTAATCCCTCATGTGTTCCTTTAATAATCTTATTATGATCTATTAAGTAACTCATTATAGATGCTAAAAACACTCATTTTGAATTTCAGAAAATACCTCCACAGAGACATCTGATGATACCACCTACAATAGTGGACTATAATTCACCTAAAAGAAATAATTCCCTTATTCCACTCCCAAATACACTAGAAGTTGTAGTTAAGAATTCTCTGGTACCTACTCTAATGATTTGGGCAATGGATCTGATTTAGATAGAAGTTTCTCAGACTATGCACATTCAAGGTGGTGGAATAGAGTTTAACATGGTCTTATATTTATTTTATTTCCAATTCCAATATCCCCAAAATTTATAGGGCGCTAGAGGTCCTGAGGATGTCGATAATTGGATTAAAATCAAAGAGGGAATCTTTAACTTGGTAGAGATTCCCAATGAATGAAAGGTGAAGTTGTTTGCTTTTATGTTTTATGGCCCTTCAAGGAGATGTTGGTTTATCATAAACCATATGGTTATATGTGAGTTTATGATGAGTAATTTATTAAAGGATTTATTTTATAAGGATTTATTTACCAATTTAATGAAGCTAGATCAATAACAAGAGTTCATGGAGATTCATCCGAGGACTATATCGGTATCACCCTATTCAACATGTTTCATAGAGTTGATTCATTTTTCTTCTCTCTTATCTAATAATAATTAACAAAAGGTGATGAATTTTGAGATTTTTCTTTATCATGAACATATATTCTAGGTCAAGAACTTTGACCTAATGACTTACCATCTGGTGTGGAGAATATATCTTACCATTAAGAAGTGGTTAAATGAGGACTTTTCATAATACTTTTATCCAGATCCTAGTCAATCGATAGGTGGATTACCCAGTGCTTCTATGAGTACTTCTTCTGGTTGTATGAAAAGGAGGGTTGAGGATATATAATAGGATAGTGATAGGTAGATGGTGTATGGTAGGTTTTATTTAATTAACTCTAGATTATGTTTTGATACCCAATGTTACAACTATTCCCATATTAAAAATTACCAAAAAGATTTACCAAATCCCCGAAAAAAAGTTTCACAAATGTGGAATGAGAGAATATATATAACATTTATTCTCCAAGGAATAACAGATGACATCTCTTAGGAGTTAAATTTAGGCTCAAGCATCAATCCATTGGACTATCTAGTGTTCTCTTCAATAGGTATATAACCCTCATATGATGATGACTCAGGTGAGTTATGAATATCAAGGACAATGTTTGGGAGCTGAGGTAGGCCATTTGTATGCTTTGGACTAGATTCCTACAGAAATATGGGAGGGTAAATTAACCATATTATGTACAGTCTTTATCATCACTACTCTTTCAACCACTATATTTGATAATAGTGTTTCCCATTAATTTATAACTACTCATGTTTTTGATGGCCTTGACTTTCCAATTAAGTTGTCTTTTGAGTAGATTCCTCTCAACACACCCTTGGGAAAGAATGTTGATCATCTCCAAACATCTCCAAAGTGTCCAGTTGTTGTTGTTGCCTATGGAAATTTGTGTTATTTTATAATCCTTCAAATGTAAATATTTTATGTGATCCTAAAGATATATAGGATGAAAATCTATCACGATCACATTTATTTTTATCAAAGACATTCAACTTTGATCATGCCTAAATTTTAGATGTATGGGTGCACTATTGAGTGGGACCTAATAGCTGGAATGATGTTATTGGTTCGGATTCATATTTGATCTATCATGATGCAAGTAGTAGTCTTGACTCTTATAGTAGAGTCATCAATATCTCCCAATATGATTCCTTCAGAAGTGGATCATTATTTGAATGTTTTTCTAGAGTATTTATCATGTATTCCTACATATAGAGGAATTGATTTTGATATTGATCTTTTGTTTGGAGGGAAACTGATATAGATTCCTCCATATCGTATGACACCAACTGATTTGTGAAAGTTGCAGGTGTGGATAGAGTAAACTGAGGTGAATGTCTTTATCAAACCAAACATATTTCCTTAGCATACACTAGTTTTCTTTTCTAATGAGGTGAACGGTAGTCTACAACCTTGTTTGGACTATAGGAAGACGAATCAAGTAACAGTGAAAGATGGGTACCCTTTACATTGTATTGATGACCTATTTTAACAATTACAGGGAGCATGATGGTTCTCCAAGATCGATCTTCATTTAGGCTATCATCATCGTGGGGTCAAAGAAGAGTATATTCCCAAGGAAATTTTTAAGAGTAGGAATAGAGTGTATCATTTTCTTTTCATGAATTTTGGGTTGAAAATTATCTAGTTATTTTCGTGGAGTTCATGAATAGGATTTTCCATCCTTATCTTGACTCTTTTTTCATTGTGTTTGTCGATGATACCCTGATATACTCAAAGAATTCAAATATGAGAATTCCAAGAACCAGGAGATTATATTGAGTGCACTTCCTGAAAATCATCTTTATTCAAAAATGATTAAGTATCACTTATGGATTTGGGAGGTGTGTTTCCTTGGATATGGGATTTCTAATTTAGGGATCTCAGTTGACCCAGAGAAGGTAGACATTGTGATGTCTTGGTAATGACTTATGAATGTCACAAATAGATTTTTAGGATTTTTAATGGATTTTTTGTAATGTATTCCCATCGATAAAATTCATTAGTCACATGAATCCATCACACAGAAAAAATCTATTGTAGAAAATGGAATCACAAATATGGTTATTTTTTATGGACCATCACAAAAAAAATATTTGTGATGGACTATGACTCACATCATAAATAAGGTCGTAAATGTTTTTAAAAAATTATTTATGAAAAATTCAAAAATATGTTTCAATTATATAAATAATTTAAAAAAATAGTAAATAACTAAAAAACAAAATTATAAAAACTACAATGATAAATTTTATATATAATAAAAACTTGCATAACATTATTACACCATTTCACAAATAATATGTTTATCAAACTAAATACATATAATCCATAAAAATTAATGATCAACTGGTATCAGGGGGAGGAGGATCCCCTAAAGGGTTAGGTGGTTGAAACTTCATACCAACACCACACACAGTCCATCATATATAATTAAATATCTATTAATATATCTAACTTTGTTTCTCACACTCCACCTCCAAATCTCACTTTATCCATTGTATCATCTCATCCTAAGCTTAAAATATCTCTTAATATTCTGTAGGGGATGATAAAGATGAATCTACATGAGATCCCTTTGAGTTTACCAATGAAATTTCATAAGTACCATAATGACTACTAGGTTCCAATCGTGAACCAATTACAGTCACTCGACCTTTCCCGACACCATGCATAGTTGCTTGTATCCAAGACCCTGCATTAAAACCTAAATCAAAACTGGTATCTACTTCACTATAGGATTGAATCCCTTGTAAATTTTAAATTGTAGAATAATAAATTTCCTTAAATATATAATTATAAAAAAAATAAAAATAAAAAATTCCATAAAATTTAAAAGAAAAATACTAACCAAAATATAGAATTATATGTCGCCGATAAGCTATCTTGTATGAGGATTAGTGCACAGATTCTTGTAAACATTGAACTCCATGAAAATGGGTACAGTTCTAGCCAGTATAATATAAGAAAAAATTTAAATTTAAATTATATATACATTAATAAAAAATATCACTTTTCATTTTTCATCGATCTATACCAAATGTACGACTCTAATCCCTATATGTAACCTACTACCTCCCTCGGTTCTTATTCCAAGATGATGACCTCCTCTTAAAATTATCTCTGGTCTTGTGATAGAACAATCCATCCCATACCTAAGCTAATATATATATATATATATATATATATATATATTTATGAGAGAAGCAAGACTCGTCAAAAATAACAATGAAAGATCAATCCATGGCCCACATTCTTATGTTTTATGAAAACTAATGAAAAGATTCATGTATACAAATCTCCCATGACTCTCAGATAAGATCTCACAGTCTATCACTGATTAGAGACTACATATTTTGAAGGAAAATTAAAAAAACATTTTAAAAATTAAATAAATGAAAAATAAATATATTATTTATTAATGTAAATACTATTGTCAAACATCTAATATCAAATAGAAATGGTAATCTAATCACATTACTCTCATGCCATAGAAAAATAATTTGATAAAATCACATCATCCTAGACAATAGATAAATGTGGAAATTTATGAAAATAAAAGCAAATAATAAAAATATTATTACATAAATTAATACAAAGTCATAACATAAAATAAATACCTTAAAAAATTCAGTATACCTCTTTAAGCGATGATAAAAATTGATAGATGGACATAATTCTAGAATAGGGTTTGGAATAATCAATCTAGCAAGGATAAACCACCAACTTATATATGATGTTGAAGGATTATTTTTTATATTAGATAAATCGCTCTCATCATCAAGAAGTCCAACATTAGTGATTCAATGAAATAGATCATCAGGACTATCTATGACCATCTGAAATAAATAATATTACCTATAAAAAAATTAATATAGATAAAAAATATAAAAAATAATAAATACTTGAATATAATAATTATCTTACTTGTAAATAATTTTTAATACAAATATAAAACATAAAAAACTAATAAATACCATGACATAATAATTGCCTATAAATAAATATTATAATATAATTATTATACCTATAAATAATTGTTAATACTGATATCAAATATAAAAAACTAATAAATATCATGTAGAATATAATAATATAACCTTTAAATAATTCTAAAAATAGATATCAAATATGAAAAACATAAAAATATCAGCATTAGTGAGGGGATGAAATAGATCATCAGGACAATCTCTAGCCATCTAAAACAAACAATATTACCAATAAATCATTGTTAATGTAGCTATAAAATATAAAAAACTATTAATACTAGAATATAATACATCCTCAATCATCTTTAACCTTATCTTCATCAATGAAAATTTCTTCATCTTCCTCATCAGCATCATCAAATTTTATATGAATTTCAGTTTTATCATCCTTTATTACTACATCAGCTTTATCAATATCATCATCCATTAACCAGGGGCATTCATCATTAATATTTATATCTCATCGAGTAAGAGATGTATTTATGGATATTTCTTAAAACTTTTAAATATATTTCACTACCATATAACCATTTTCATTATCAAGATACTATATTTCATGATATTTTATTTTTATTACACTCCATCAGTCATTTAAATCTCTCAAAACAGAACAGTAATTATCATAATAAAATTTATGTGCTTAATTTTCCAATATAAATGGTTCACATGAGGTAATAATAATTTTATATATAATTTCAATGAATCCATTTCATGGATGAACTCAAAACCCTATATCATAATCAAAACAATTACATTTAAACATTATTACATAATTTTGTCCCAGATAACATAACTCGATTATTTCATCCAGTATGCTATAAAAGTCAACTTCGAATTCTTTATGATGTGATCTATACAAAAAAACATCACTATTCATTTAATTCTTTGATTCACCATATATGTGTGTAGGAAATCATAATATATTAATCACTAGCCCATTATAAGATGTTACCAACTTCGATTGAGGTTTCGTTAGTACACATAATCAAATACTAATTTTAGATTCATGTTTTATTACCTCCGAACAATAAAAAAGATCAATAATGGATATCATTAACAAATTTATTTAATCTTCCATCAAAATAATTTAGCTTACATGTCTATGAAACAAATTTAAAAAATTCTATTGTTGACATTATTCAGGAGCAGTAGGGGTAATTTGTATAAATTATTTTCTGATATGTTCATCATATAGTCAACAAAACAAATAATGTAAATAAATTTATGTATTAAAATTTTTGAAAATTTAATAAAAAATATTACTTATGGAACAATTCATATCATTTATTAACTATTGAGAAGAACATATGTATGATATCTATGCAGTTCGTTATCTAAAATCCATTAGTTACAATTAGCACCAAAACCAAGATCTAGCTTATTAAGAACTAAAAACTAAAGGTTCATGACATCATAAATATTTTACTCATCATGACCTAATAAATTATCTTTTTAAGGATATACATATTGAAAATAATAATAGTATAAATTTTAATGTTCCTTTTAGAATTACACTTCTACAATTGACCCTTCAATGGATGATTTGTTCATAATTTCTTCTTTAATTTTTATATAAATATCTCAAATGGGTATATCCATCAGAATTGTACCGACCCTCCACATTTAACTTCATATATCAAATTAAATATTAAATGTTACATTAATTCAGAGAAGGTCGGTAGTAATATTTTCTACAATTTATTTAAAATTAAAACAACATAATTTTTCAATATTCTAAATGCATCATATTAATATGTTACTACACAAATATCTCTAAATAAATATGATATCAAAATCAGATAATCTCATATTTAATAATTAAACATCCCTCTAAGACCAAGAAATAGTGGCATTTCCATTATGACATAAAATTTATGACTTATTAACCTTGTAATATGTTTTTATCTGACACAATGAGATAGATTATAAACATAACTATCTAGTAACCTCACATCTATAATCCAATGACAAAATAATAAACGAAATTATTTCAAAAGTTTGTATGCTACTTTTCACTTCATTAAATTGTGTGATCTTTTAACTTCAAATAATTTAAGTTTCGGGAGCCTAAAAATTTGGGAAATATCTAACTGTTCCTTTACATTATCATTGGTCTTATCAGATGTGTACAAAATGGTAAAAAATAATCTTTAAAAAATTCATGTCAATTTGAATTACATATAACATGTGACAAATAAAAAAATTAAACCAATATGTAAGGTCCCAAAAAATACAATACTTTATCCAATTATGATCTCTCCCAAAACAAGATATTTTTTTTGTTTATAGTTGGTCCCAAAGTAATAAGAGGTAATGAAGAGATGATATATATTACCTAGATACCTGAGAGAACTGCTAGAGGTTCATCTCTTTCAATTATACCTTTTGTATAATTATTTCTATTTCTTATAAAGGGGTGATCTGTATGAAGAAAACTATGATGAAATTCAAAATAATTAGTATTTATTCCATTTATATGTATAAATGGTTTGTTCTCATCCATGAGGTACGGACATGATTTTAGACCATGTGTACTCCATCCAAATAACATATTATATGTCATAAAGTCACAAATTGTCCACAGTAATACAACCTTCAATTTAAAATTATAATCATTAACTATATCAAATGTAGTTCAACCATCATTACATGATTAAATTAACTCATCAATTAGTGTCTTCAGATAAACATAAATATTCTTCTTCTAATATTCTGGAATTAAAAATTCCGTATATATATATATATTTATTTATTTATTTATTTATTTATTTATTTCATTAGTATCTAAGGAGATAATTTGTACAGAGTTATGAAAATAGTCTTAGAATAATATTGACTCTCGTAATCACCAAATATATAAAAACCATCAAGAGAGAGATTCAACCATATATTACAAGGTTATGAAGAAAAAGAAGGATGCATGTAATCAAATTTTTTCCAAGAATCACCATTACATGGATGATTTAAGCCTTTTCTGGTGTAAATTTTTTATTTTTTTCATTTCATCAATGCAGTTGTGTTTCAAGAAATAAATAAATGTTTTGAATTAGTTGTAATTGGAAAATACATCAACTGTTTTATAGGAAATATGGAATTTTTTTGTTATTACTCTTTATAACATTATTCCCCACATGTTTCAAAATAGAATAATTATTCATAATTATCATAATATAATAAGTATTCATTTAAACATGCATTCATATTCTGATAACTAAGATCCAAATTATGGTCTAACTTCTTACTTTCATAGAAACTTGCAGGTAATGTATTTATCTCAAAAAAATGATTTAACCAAAGAAAATATATTATCAAAACAACTATTTAACATTCCAAAATATGATTTAATAGCCATTAATTTTTTAATAACTTTAAATTTTCTTATCTGGAATCCCAAATATAAGGCTTCCTGAGAATATATCAAAAAATAAAAAAATTGATATGGTTCTGATTCAAGATATTTATTATCATTATGAGTTCTTATTTTATGAATATATGGTCCAATAATATCATGTACAAAATCTCCTCAAAAAAATGAAGTAGCAGTGGTGTTTTTGTGGACTCATGGAGGTTTAAACCGCTGCCTATAAGTATATCAGTGGTTTTAAAAACCGTCACGAATTACACAGTCATGGGTCATTTAGAATAGATTTCATTAATTTTGTGGAGGTTTTTTTATGTGTCATTTTTGGATTATTTAGTGGTAGTTTTTTTTTATTTAGCAATGGTCCTATTATAAAAAATATATCCTAGTGAAATATTAAAAAATGAATAAAACCACAACTTAATATTTTAGAAGTGGTTTCTTTTAGTGGCTTTTAATCATAAATTTCACTAAAAATCTTTTTTATAATGTATTTAGTGGTGTTTTCTAAAAACTATTACGAAATTGGTATTTTAAAAAAATATTTAAAAAAATTTGTAAATATAAAAAAATGACATACAATAAACTAAAATATGAATATATGATAAACCCATCATACATACGTCATACATCCACAAAAAATATATAAACATCCACAGTCATCATAACCTCAATCTCAATTATCCCTTACATCTCTCAAACAATACCTCGATCATGAATACATATATATAACATAAGTCTAACAAAAACCCATGCCCAATATACATCCATTTCATGACCTCCACTACCTCTATCAGCCTCCAATGCATCTCATCAAAATAAACTGACCACATCATCTCATCAACAATAACAAAAAAAACTAACCATAATAAATCTTAATTACAGTATAATAATTGATAAAATTTTAACATACCATGGAAACTAAAAACCATCATGACTACCTTTTGAATAATTTTTTATATTAAGATGGTAACCTCCCACTTACTTTCAATATATGCAACCAACAATGAAAACTAGAATATTTAAGAAAAGATATATGAAAAAAATACATACAATATATTCCGAATGTTTCATATAAAATTTCTTATTTTGTTAATAAAATAGAATAAATTTTAACATAAATCAAATAATATATAATTAAAAACACTTTGAAAATATAAACCTACCTATTTAAGATAAGATTCAACACTTGAAACTGAAAAGGGATAAGTAAATATTCTAATTTACTTTTAAAAGTGACATGTGGTGTTCTTGAAATTTACTTAATAAACAAATTTAAAAGACTTTTATATCAAATCATGTACTATATTTCACAAATAATGTATCGGTGGTTGTCCAATTAGTTCAATAAATCTATGGTCACTAGCTATGGTTTTGACTGTTCCATGAACTTTTTAGTATTTTAAAAAACTAAAAACGCATTTACAACTATAATGGGAAAACTGTCATTCATAATTATGTGTCATCAGTTTCTAAATTTCACAATTAAATATATGGTCATTTTACCCTGATTTTAGATCATTACAATTTTGTTTCCTTGGTTTTGACCCACTGACACTTGTTCTTAAAAGATTTTGAACCTTTAAGAAGTGGTTACCGAGTCATTCTAATTGTACTTCACATCAAAATTACATTTTGGCTATGCGTACAAAAAAAAGTTACTCATTGCTATTTTTCAATGATTTCATATCAATTTGAAGAATTTTTTCTATGGTTTAAACCATTCCATGCAGGTTTTAGTGTTTTAAAACACTAAAAATGTGTTTACGGACATAACAGGAAAAATACTATTTAGAATGAAATGCCTTTAGTTCCTACATTTCAAAATTAATTATATGGTCATTATACCATGATTTTAATGCAATATATAATTTTTTCCCTATTTTTGACCCCCACCCCAACACTTGTTTTTAAAGGATTTTAAAACATTAAAAAGTGGTTACTGAGTCATTCCGACTACGCCTCATGTCGTAATAATATGTTGTCTATGTGTACAAGTCAAAAGTAACTATTTGGTGGTTTTCCATTTATTTCACATCAATATATGATTGTTTTGAATGGTTTTGATCATTCCATGCATGTTTTATTGTCTTAAAACACAAGAAAAGTGTTTACAACCATACTGGGAAAACCATAATTTGAAATGATGTACTTTCATTTCATACCTTTAAAAATTGAATCTAAATTATTTTTCCCTAATTTCAGGTAAATTTTATTTCATTTTCATGGTTTTGACACCCCAAAACTTGTTTTTAATGGAATTTGTAACTTTAAGAAGTTTCCACTGAGTCATTCTGACCACACAACACATTGGAATGACGTTTTTTCTATGAGTACACATAAAAAATAACTCAAAGGTGGTTTTCCAATTATTTCATGTCAATATAAGGTTTTTTTATTTTGTTTTTACTGTTCCATGCATGTTTTATTGTTTTAGAACACTAAAACCCCATTTACGTACATAATGTGAAAACTGTTATTCGGAATAACATTTTATTTATTCATAAATTTAAAAATTAAATCTACGGTTTTTTCTCCATGGATTTCAGGGCAATATGACATTATTTTCCATGTTTTGACCCTCCCCCCCCTGAGACTTTCTTTTAAGAGATTTTATGCCTTTAAGAAGTCTTTATAAAGTCATTCTAACCACACCACATATCAGACAGATATTTTGTCTACGAGTACGCATAAAAATTAACTCAGTAGTAGTTTTTCTATGATTTCTTGTAAATATGATGTCATTTTCTATTGTTTTGACCATTCCATGCATGTTCTATTGTTTTACATCACTACAAGGTGTTTTTAGTCAGAATAAGAAAACAGTCATTCAAAGTGATGTGCCATTTGTTCTTACGATTCACAATTAAATCTACAGTTTTTTCCTTAATTTCAGGTCAATTTGACATCGTTTTCTCAGTTTTGACACACCAAAACTTGTTTTTAAATGTCTTTGTATCTTTAAGAAGTGGTACTGAGTAATCTAACCACACCGCATGTCATATTGATGTGTTATCTGCGTGAACATCTCAAAAATAACTTATCTGTGATTTTAAAATTATTTCACATCAATCTGAAGTCATTTTCTATGTTTTTTACCATTCCAAATACAATTTAGTGTTTTAAAACACTAAAAAACATTTTTTCCATAATGGAAATATTTTCATTCGTAATGACGTGTCTTTAAAATCTACATTTTAAAATTACATCTATAGTCGGTTTCCCTTAATTTTAGGAAAATAAGATGTTTCTTCCTAGTTTTTACCACCTGAAACTTGTTTTTAATGTCTTTTGTACCTTTTAGAAGTGTTTACCATGTAAAAACCAAGAAAACAAACTATTATTGTTTTCAAACTTATGGATAACGATCTATAATTCATTTTTGATATGTATGAATCAACCACACATCAATAAGGCACAAGATGTGGTTGGTATGACTTCACATGCATTTTTTCAATATAAAAGTTTTATTTTAGTTTTATTTATGGATGTTGTATGTGTTCTTAGAAACTTTTTGAATGATATAATGAATTTAGAATTTACCTCGTCCGGATAACCTATACGGCTGATAATTTCCTTGGCTATCATTTCGGTCATCCACTGAAATACAAAAACTTAAGAATTTTCCATTTGCGGCTACCGTTGATGTCACGAACCAGCCCGAGTCGACCCTGAACCGGTCACCCAGGCCAGCCCGCGACAAGTCCCGAGAGGCGTTCCCGATCCTCCTGGGATGGTGACAAGCACCAAGGGCATCAATAGAGTACACAAGGGAATGATTTTGCCCATATATAAACAATCAAACAAACAGCGGAAATAAACGGACAGCCCAAAATGAATTTATATAAAAATTGAACTAAATATTATTTGTACAAGAAACTAAAATTAGAACAAAACAAACAACTCAACTGAACAATCCCGATGAACAACTAACTCCATGTGACACTTCTGGTCACTCTCCAACACAATGATAAAAAGTCGCCCAAGGTGATCGAACTAAAGATGAAACCTGCACAAGGGATAAAAAAAGAAGAAGACTATAGGCGTGAGTATTAAAACTCAGTAGGTTAGCCCGGTATTCTATTCCCAATGCACATTACATTAAAATAAAAGAAACATCAATTTATATTTTTAAATTCATGATTTGAAAGTATGGTTTTCAAATGAGTTTCCATGCTATAATAATTATCAGAAAAAAACATGCATGTTTAATAAACAAAAATGCAAGTAACAATTATTTTCAAAGAGGTGAAACTTCAAAATGAAAATAGTTGTCAAGAGGGATGCTTTAAATAATTTTAACATTCAAATAAATAACACATACTACTTAATTTACAAACCAAACACACCGTATGCCGACGGTGAGTACAAAATAGCCAATGAGCACTAGTCACGGGAATACCCCTAGGCACTAGTTAATTGTGAGCCTCAGGTACCTCATATCTCAGTGAAAGTAACCATAATAAATATCCATTCTCATGCACGAGCCACTAGTAGGGAACATACCCATAACCTAGTGGTCCCAATCATCATCATCATCAAAGTTTAGTTAGTGTCGTCATCGTCAAACTTGCTACGTGAAACAGGGACCAACCCCCATAGAATCACTAGCATACTAGTACACATCCGCCCACCTAGATACCCGGGATTCCCTTTAGTTCTCAATCAAGTTACACATATTATCAAATACACATTTCACATCCCCATTCCATTCCAAAACCATAAAAACAGAAACATCCCATAATCATTCTTCACATTTCTTACACTAATCAACAAACCGCTAAATATTTTGGTAAAACAATTTCATGAAGTGTATTGAGGCTTTGCACAAAAAAATCATTCAAATACACTCTTTAAATTATAAAAACACATCATAACCAAACCAAATAATATTTGGAAGCCCAATAAACATTAAATAAAATAATTTAATAGACCATAAAACAATCCCAATTTCACAACTTGTTATATACAAGTAAAACACTCCTTCATTAGGAAATGCCAAATGGGCCTTTAAACATTTTCTCAAAACTAACCTTTGATGAAGGTATGAATTTTAATTTTATTAAGGATATTTATAAACATCATTTACAGTAGTAAACCTCATTCATAAATCTCTTATAATACTTAGGTTACATATTCAAAACACAACCATTTTCATAAAGATGTGAAACGGTCCATTTTTGGGCAACTCGGACCAAAATATGTTGAAAATCAAAACCCACTTGTTTGTAAAAACAAATACAAATTGGAAATCAATATAAGTACCCAAGAATACCATTTATAATTCTTCCAATTCCTTTATAAATCCAATAAAAGAACTTTTAAATCACACATCACACATAAAAGCCAACCGGGCAATTTACCGAACACATGACATGCCCTTTTTAAACAAAACAATTTCTTTTATGTACATGAAAAGGAATAAAACACCAATGGAATGTCATATTTTCATTCAAGATACTGTAACATGTTAAAAATACCATAAACCAGATTATAAACCTCACAAAATATTTTCAAAAGATAACGGAACATTTAAACAAACACTTGTTGAGCACTTTCATGGCAAAACAACACTACCTTTCACAAAACAATGATTAAACAACCACTTTGGACACCAAGAAAATTATCCAAAGGCTTAAAAACAATAATGAACATTTATATCAGTTTATGAAAATATTAAAATGATGAAACTTTAATGATAAAGGCATGTGAAAGGGATATCCTACCTCAAATCTTTGGCGTAATTGAAACGCACGCCCGAAATCACCGGTCGTGGGTTTATAAACCCTAAAACTATAAATACCAGACATAAACAAACATAAAACACATCAAAAAACATGGTATAAAAAACCCTAGGTCGATCAATACTAGGGGATAAAATAAATCCACGAAATAATGAAAGGAGGGGGAAGAGGAAGGAGAAAGGAGAAGGAATCTCACCTTTCACCCTAGAAAACTCTTCGTCTTCCATTATATCTGCAACCCTATAGAGAATGGAATGGCTTGAAAATTTTTGGAGAGCCTCCTAAGGTCTTTAAGAACCATGGGATGAAAATTGGTGGCCAAAAGAATACGAATTTAATGAGTTATCGGTGAAACAATTTACCTTATCAATTCTGGACGTTTTGAGGAAACCAGAGAACAATAGCCCTAATATGCGACCCATATGAGCTCCAAAGAGGTAAAATCGATTATTAGGGATAAGATAGGGTTATTGGCTTCGAGGGGGAGGTGGAATCACCGAAAAAGAGTAAAAAAATGAAAAAGATATAAATGAAACAAATTATTTTTTTTAAAACAGGAAATGGGCCCATGGGCTGGCCCAATACCTAAATAAGTAACCAAAATTCACCTGGCCTATGAATTTATAATGGGTCCAAAAGGATAAATAAGTTCTAATATATCATTATAGGACAAGTGGGAAGTTGAATGGGTGAAAAAGGATGAAAAACAAAAGATTTATAAAAGAAACAAATTCGGTTTTTAAAACTGGGAATGGGCTCACGGTTGGCCCAAATCAAGAAGTAACCACCCTTTCTTCAAAAACTACTAAACAAACAATGGGGATCCGAAATTAGGGTGGTTAGACATATATGAAACTTCAAAAGTCAAGAATAATCTCATCAAATACCCATGAAAAGGATCTGGATTTCTAATGGGCCGGATCAATACAAAGACAGGAAAAAAACCGTGTGTGACAATTCTCCCCACCATTAAAGCTTTCCGCCCCCGGAAAGCCATAACACTTTCCGGCTGAAAAAAAAAACAACACATATGGATTACAGAATTTACTACCCACCATTAAGAATCAACTAGAACTAGAAGTGTTCTTAGGATGAAAATCCAGGAGACCCATGGTGGTTCTCCCCACCATTAGAAACCAACTAGCAATGAATAGACAAGAATTGAACATGAGCTAGAGTTGGGACTCACTCACACAAGCCCAAAAAAACCCTCCTAAAAAAAACTACTATACCAAGTTAATAGGGTTACAACATGAACATATAAACCACCCACTCTTGAATGGAGGAGACAATAACTTGGTCGACACATTCAGCACAATTCTGGACCCTCGTCACTTGGGGATGAGAGGGAAGGGAACCCAAAAATTTGGCCACTGAAACAACAAAAGAAACAAAGAAACTACCTAAAACTCTCCCCCTATGAATAGGTAACACCAAGACTGAATCTGATTTTTACAGGCGTTCCACACAGGGACATTGATTGAAAACCCACATCCATGAAGGAATAACCATAGACACTGTGTGAGGGGTTAAGTCCACCATGCTTGTTGCGACAAAGGGAAATTCATAGAAATGAAGAACCAAAACATTGACATAGAAAATAACTTAACAAAACAGAGGAGAAAGGGTCATAATCGAGCACTCCACACCTCTGTCGATTTTCTGACTGCGTGAAAAGCTTCACTCCGAGGCCTATGGCTGGAGCCCTGATTCTTGAAGCATTTGCTGCACCGCAATCAGGTGATAAGGATCACATCACTAAAAAACCACACTTGATCACCAAACAAAAACCTTAATCTAAATAGGAACTCATATATACATATCAAAATTCTATCTCACTAAAAACGAGGGGTAGAATGGACAGGGAATACGACGAAACACATCAACATCACCGAACACAACTACTCTGTCCAAAAGAATTATCATGACCTAGAAACACTTTTAATAGATCCCAAACAGCTCTCTATTCCAACAAACAAGTTGAGGCATCATCAAAATAGGTGGATTTAAAATTTTAAAGGAATCCTTAGGTTGATCAGCAGGAAATATTTCCAACACAGAACTATCCATAGCCAAATCACAACATCAAACACATATTTAGAAACCCAATGAAAATTTCTCCAAAACCAAGACACCAAAAAGATATCATCTCAAGATACAACAAGAGTATGAATTGTAGATCACAAAGAAGCATACTGAATAAACAACTCTTCTACAACATAGAAAAATCAATCCACATAACTATTGGTTTTAAAAAAAGGCCACAATTTTCAGCTCAAAACAATTTTGAAAAATCAAACTAACTTTGTGGGTTTCCACATACACCAATGGTGTTTCATCTAGTCTCACCCACATGCACATTTACATGCCACCCCTGGCACCCAAACACCATACCATATAGGCCATACTTCCAGATATAAATAAAACCATGCATGTGAGCACCCATGAAAACACAAAAGGCTAAAATTAAACATCATAATTCAAAAAAGCAATTTACCTTCAAAAGGAACACCAACCACCAAGTCAAAAAAAATTCATATTTCACAAACAAAAAACCACAATTAATTAAGAACAATTTTCTTAAATACCTACCCCTTTTCATTTTCAAAAACTTTTTAAATAAACAATCCACTCCAAAAAAAACCCCTTCCGATTTTTTTTTTAAAAAAAATCAGCAAGGGATATTTTCAAAATACGAGGTCCATTGAGACCAATACCGTTTGTAGTAAAACACCAACCGATCAAAACCAATTTCCAAAACTAATTTATCCCATTCAAAAACTTTTTAACTTCCTAAAATGACCCATTTAAAAAAAATATCCAGATTCACTTTAAAATGATTCACAATTTCAAAACATTTTATTTCAACAAACCACAAGTTTAGATTATGGATAATCCAATCCCTTTAAATCATTTCTGCTTCCCTCCATTTTTTTTCCACAAAAACACAACCTTACAAAACCATTATTATATTTAATTATTGAAAACCCCCTTTTTTCAGTTTTCAAAATCTAATCCTTACATTAAAACCCATTTCCACAATTCTCACACCAGGATTTTAAAAACAAAAATTCAGAATTCAAGAAAGGTTCAAGAGATCCAAAAAAAAGGAACTAGTGTCGGTGGGTGACTTGACCATATGGTTGGCGGACATATTCCAAACACAACACCAACACAGAGAGACTTATTAGGACCATTCCCCAGCTCCACATGGTTTGCCAGGCCCTGTGAGCTTTCTAAGGCCATTGGTCAGACTCCCCTTGTCATATCCCAATACAAAACAATCAACTACAACAATGGACACTAATAAAAACGGACTTCCATGGAAACCTGAGGATTAGAACCAGAAAGTGTTCGCGACGCTCTTCTTGAACTTACCCCTCAAGTCCCAACAATCCTACTCCATCTACCTTGACATCCCAAAAATAACAAGTACACTCTAAAAAGGAAGGTCCACTAATAGCTGACCTCCTTTGATACCATTTTGTCATGAACCAGCCCGAGTTGACCCTGAACCGGTCACCCAGGACAGCCCGCGACAAGTCCCGAGAGGCGTTCCGGATCCTCCCGGGATGGTGACAAACACCAAGGGAATAAATAGAGTACACAAGGGAACGATTTTTCCCATATATAAACAATCAAACAAACAGCGGAAATAAACGGACAGCCCAAAATGAATTTATATAAAAATTGAACTAAATTTTATTTGTACAAAAAACTAAAATTAGAACAAAACCAACAACTCAACTGAACAATACCGATGAACAACTAACTCCATGTGAAACTTCTGGTCACTCTCCAACACAATGATAAAAAGTCGCCCAAGGTGATCACACTAAAGATGAATCCTACACAAGGGCTAAAAAAAGAAGAAGACTATGGGCGTGAGTATTAAAACTCAGTAGGTTAGCCCTGTATTCTATTCCCAATGCACATTACTTTAAAATAAAAGAAACATAAATTTATAGTTTTAAATTAACGATTTGAAAGTATGGTTTTCAAATAAGGTTCCATGCTATAATAATTATCAGACAAAAACATGCATGTTTAATAAACAAAAATGCAAGTAACAATTATTTTCAAAGAGGTGAAACTTCAAAATGAAAATAGTTTTCAAGAGGGCTGATTTAAATAATTTTAACATTCAAATAAATAACACATACTACTGAATTTACCAACCAAACACACCGTATGCCGACGGTGAGTACAAAATAGCCAATGAGCACTAGTCACGGGAATACCCCTAGGCACTAGTTAATTTTGAGCCCCAGGTACCTCGTATCTCAGTGAAAGTAACCATAATAAATATCCATTCTCATGCACGAGCCACTAGTAGGGAACATACCCATAACCTAGTGGTCCCCAATCATCATCATCATCATAGTTTAGTTAGTGTTGTCATCGTCAAACTTGCTATGTGAAACAGGGGCCAACCCCCACAGAATCGCTAGCATACTAGTACACATCCGCCCACCTAGATACCCGGGATTCCCTTTAGTGCTCAATCAAGTTACACATATTATCAAATACACATTTCACGTCCCCATTCCATTCCAAAACCATAAAAACACAAACAGCCCATAATCATTCTTCACATTTCTTACACTAATCAACAAAGCGCTAAATATTTTGGTAAAACAATTTCATGAAGTGTATTGAGGCTTTGCACAAAAAAACTCTTTCAAAAACACTCTTTAAATTATAAAAACACATCATAACCAAACCAAATAATATTTGGAAGCCCAATAAACATTTAATAAAATCATTTAATGGAACATAAAACAATCCCAATTTCACAACTTGTTATATACAAGTAAAACACTCCTTCATTAGGAAATGCCAAACGGGCCTTTAAACATTTTCTCAAAACTAACCTTTGATGAAGGTATGCATTTTAATTTTATTAAGGATCTTTATAAACATCATTTACAGCAGTAAACCTCATTCATAAATCTCTTATAATACTTAGGATACATATTCAAAACACAACCATTTTCATAAAGATGTGAAACGGTCCATTTTTGGGCAACTCGGGCCAAAATATGTTGTAAATCAAAACCCACTTGTTTTTAAAAACAAATCCAAATTGGAAATAAATATAAGTACCCAAAAATACCATTTTTAATTCTTCCAATTCCTTTATAAATCCAATCAAATAAATTTTAAATCACACATCACACATAAAAGCCAACCGAGTAATTTACCGAACACATGACATGCCCTTTTTAAACAAAACAATTTATTTTATGTACATGAAAAGGAATAAAACACCAATTGAATGTCATATTTTCATTCAAGATACTGTAACATGTTAAAAATACCATAAACCAGATTATAAACCTCACAAAATATTTTCAAAAGATAACGGAACATTTAAAAAAACACTTGTTGAGCACTTTCATGGAAAAACAACACTACCTTTCACAAAACAATGATTAAACAACCACTTTGGACACCAAGAAAATTATAAAAAGGCTTAAAAAAAATAATGAACATTTATATAAGTTTAGGAAAATATTAAAATGATGAAACTTGAATGATAAAGGCATGTGAAAGGGATATCCTACCTCAAATCTTTGGCGTAATTGAAACGCACACCCGAAATCACCCGTCGCGGGTTTATAAACCCTAAAACTATAAATACCAGACCTAAACAAACATAAAACCCATAAAAAAACATGGTATAACAAAAACCTAGCTCGATCAATACGAGGGGATAAAATAAATCCACGAAATAATGAAAGGAGGGGGAAGAGGAAGGAGAAAGGAGAAGGAATCTCACCTTTCACCCAAGAAAACTCTTCGTCTTCCATTAGATCTGCAACCCTATAGAGAATGGAATGGCTTGAAAATTTTTGGAGAGCCTCCTAAGGTCTTGAAGAACCAGGGGAAGAAAATTTGTGGCCAAAAGAATACGAATTGAATGAGTTATGGGTGAAACAATTTACCTTATCAATTCTGGACGTTTTGAGGAAACCAGATAACAATAGCCCTAATACGCGACCCATATGAGCTCCAAAGAGGTAAAATCGATTATTAGGGCTAAGATAGGGTTATTGGCTTCGAGGGGGAGGTGGAATCACCGAAAAAGAGTAAAAAAATGAAAAATATATAAATGAAACAAATTATTTTTTTTAAAACAGGAAATGGGCCCATGGGCTGGCCCAATACCTAAATAAGTAACCCAAATTCTCCTGGCCTATGAATTTATAATGGGTCCAAAAGGATAAATAAGTTTTAATATATCATTATAGGACAAGTGGGAAGTTGAATGGGTGAAAAAGGATGAAAAACAAAATAGTTATAAAAGAAACAAATTCGGTTTTTAAAATTGGGAATGGGCTCACGGTTGGCCCAAATCATGAAGTAACCACCCTTTCTTCAAAAACTACTAAACAAACAATGGGGATCCGAAATTAGGGTGGTTAGACATATATGAAACTTCAAAACTCAAGATTCTTCTCATAAAATACCCATGAAAAGGATCTGTATTTCTAATGGGCCGGATCAATACAAAGACAGGAAAAAAACCGTGTGTGACAATTGATCATACGCCTGCCTATAAGAATCTTTTTCTTACACTTTTTATTTCTATATATCAATTTATATTTGTAATTACTAATCAACAGAATTACTCGAACCCCCACTAGCTGTATCAACAATAGATAATGTCGCCCTACCAAAGACAACTAATGGAGTAGGCCTAGAACCCATACCTCTTATATGTTTGGGATGATCCTTACCTAAAATGATTCCAACTACAACATTCTAGATAACCAATGATGATTGTGAAGGGTTCACATCCCCGAATTCTTATATTTTTACCTATTAATATAGTAAGTTTAAAAATGATTTTTTAAAAATATGAACTTCATAATGTTATCAAATCAATAAATTTTTCATTAATATTTATTGTTATTTCATTACTATAAACACTTAATAAAGAAAATTGTATTATAATAACAGAAAAGCCTTAAACCCAATTAATTTGTTTTAGGACTTGTTAGTTATAATATATTTTTCATTATTATTTTTTTATAGTAATAAAATAATATTAAATTATAATGAAAATTACTTACTCTAACGTATTTGATGGGGTTATTTACAAAACATCTATCAGGTTTCTTATGCACTTTAAACCACGTCTATGTTCATCCAACAAAGTGACCTAATTTATTAGACTTTATAAAGAAATATAAACAAGATATAAAAAACTTGTTTTATAATAAAATTATATAAATAATAATGAATAAAATATAAACCACTATTGTTCTTTTCATGAAAAACTCTGAGACCCAGTGATGTGATGAATGAATTTCTTTTCACGATTCATGGTATTTTTTTAGATAATTCCTTAAAAAATAGAAACATTAATAAAAATTATAATTTTATTAAGTATTTGATATTAAGGTATTGTAAAATATGTGATTACCTCATGATATAGATATCTATTAATATCGACCAATATCTTTCATTTCTTATGAGAAATTACTTCAAGAACATCCTCATACATCTATCATCAGATAAAATATGTTTTATTAAACTTATACCATAATCTTTTTTTAAATATCTCTATTTTGTGCCCAAAATTTTCAAAGTCCAAGGGTGTAAAATGGAGTCAGGGATATCAAATTGAATAACATCTAAAGATAACAAACAATAACACTTTATAAGCATATTACAAAATTTTATTCATGCCTTTAAATTATTTAGCAATGAATAAAAAATTAAAATTTCCATTACTTGAGTATCAAATACCTCATTTTTTCAAGCTACCAGAATATGCCTCTAATATTTATAATTAATGGAAAATTTCACCATCTTGTAGGAAAGCTTTTCACACGAATCTGTTAATAGATTCCAGCAATTTTACTGGAAGGAACCCCAAACTCATCAAATGGAATGATAATCTTAAAGTCCTTCAAGTCCAATACAACTATTGTGTTCATATGTGTATCCCATATATGGTTGTTGGTATCTGTTTGACAAATGAATTAAAAAATTGATAATATATATATATATATATATTGAAAAATGGAATGTATATTAATAACTGTAACTCTCTAATATCCCCTAGATGGAGGGGTGACAAACTTATCCTTGGCCGGAGGAGAATCAGACGGTGGGATACCAACAAAATATATGGAAATGGTTGTTTTGCTAGTAGTCTTAGGTACAATTGAATCACTAGGATCCATAGAAGATTATGGTAATTGTGGTGCTCTCTGAGATGTTGATCAGAAAGGATCCTGAAATTTTTTATTTTGAGAATAAAAACATTTAAAATGGTTAAGGTATATTAAATAAGTAAAAATTTAAACACTAACTATTTTTTACAAAAAAAACTACAACAGTGTATATAAGTATGAAATGCTTATCAATGAGAAATTGTAATATATTTCCATTACCAATTTATATATTCAATTATCTTCATCATTGTTATCTTCATTATTATCAACCTCTATTACGATGATTCCTTCATTTTCACCATCTCTTGTAAGTTATATTATTTCGAAATTGTAAGGAAACAGTTGTTCCATTTTTCTGGTTGATGAGGTTCGTTGTCACAAAGTACCAATTGATCTTTATTTCCCATATCATATAAGTATCTATTATCTAATTGTACAAAAACACTCAAACCTTCATGTATTTCATTATCCACAAAATAAACCATATTCCCTTGTAAATCCAAGATAAATGGGCCATGCTCTGCATGATCACCGGTATCCATCAAGAAAGAACATTTGATAGAAGTAAAATGTAACTAATCCTTCATTATACCCCTATCAATGTTGACCCACTTTCATTTGAATAAGACAACTAAAAACTGTCCATGATAGATTAATTCAATTATATCATCGATCTTCCCATAGTATCTTAGATGTGAAAATGTAAATACACCCCTATTTTTCATTTTCATGTTTTATTCATGATAAAGTGTACAAATCTTAAAGCCGTAAATATAATAGGCATTGAATTTCTTTTTCTTCCTTAGAGGACCTCAATCCATAAACATAAAATCATTTTATATTTCATATTTATTTTCAACATTCATTATCTAGAAAAAATATATAAGGTCTTAATTTTAATATAGACAAAATAATTTCATATCAATAATATGAATATCATTATATACTAACATGATGGGAAAACAATTAGATAAGCTTATTATTAATAGATTTTTTTAATAAAAACTCATTTCAAGCTCGACACCAATGTCACCTATTTGATTTTACTCACAATTCTTCAATAAATGGATCTACAATAACACTATTGAGTAGTACATATCTATATGCATGTATCAACTCTAATTCAGTTAGTGTAAAATTTAACCCCTTTCCAATTTGTCATCCAATAGTTGGAAATACCAATGAAACATTTTATGAATGATAATTGGTGTAGATTTCATCAACATGTCCAAAATGATTAAATCATGTCTCAGTCCCATCCAAATACCTAGAATATAAGGTCAAACACTCTTCAGCTATGTAACCTTCAAAAATAGATCCTTCTTGTTGAGATTTTTTCCTCACATATGATTTCAAATTTCCTAAGTACTTGATTAAAAAAAATAAATGTATTAATAATATTACACAATGATTTGATAAAATCTAATTCACCAATAAAAATAGAAATAATATCAATGTATCTCTCAATTGGATATATCCATCGATAGTGTACTAGTCCAGCCTATTTATATTTTTCAACTAAATGAATAGTAAAATTAATCCTAACTATGATGAAAGAAGGGGGAACAACATATCAAAATGAAATAGTGTCAAAAAACTTCTTTCTGAATGTTTATCAAGCTCAGTCAGATTTAGATTTATCTATAAAGATCTTTAAAAAAGGTAAAACATCTCAACTATAACCATAGTTACATTATCATGTAAATTATTATGAAATCCCAAAAGAAACATCTTCACCATCAAAATATGTGAGTCATGAGTTTTAAATCCATGTAACTTTCAATTTTTTAAGTTAACCCACATTAATATATTACTTGAATATTCATTTGGAACTTTTACATTATTTAAAGTTTGAAGGAATGTGCCTTTATCATGATTTTTCATTGTAAAAATAGATAAAGGATACTTTCCATTCTCATTTTTTCACAAAAAATGATTTATATTCACTGAATGCAAACCCTTGCGATCATTAAGATGATCCTTCAATTTACCATGCTCATTAATCATTGTGAAAATTACATTATCATAGATGTTATTCTCAATATGCATAATGCAAAATTAAGACATCTAAAATTAAAATCCCAATAGGGAAGTTTAAAAATATTATCTTTTTATTACATTTTTTTATCATGTTCTGGTACTGTACCTCATGCCATTTTCTCCCCTTTTTAAAACTGATGACATTTTACATACTCGTCAGTGACATTCATTAATTGTCCCCAGATTTATGAACCAGATTACACCTTCAATGACTATGTCCTTTCAATACCTCCATGGAATCATGTTTTGTTAAACCAGAATTTATGATAAGGATCACGAAATTGACTATGACACATAAAACACCATTTTCTTCTATGAGGTAATCATTGAGTTTCAAAATCAAAATTACAAAATGGACAAGCCAAACTAGTATGAGTGTTCCAACCAGATAAATTTCCTAGAATAGTAAAGTCACTAATTTTCTACATTATGGCATCATGCATTTTGAATAGTTTTCTTGTTGAATAATCACATGTTTCCACCCCATAATACCATAATTATCACAATTCATTGATTATAGGTTAATGGTATACATCAATTTAATTTCCAATCATTTTCTTTCCAGGAATAATCATCAAAATAAAGAAATAAGTATTCCTTATACGCATCCATGGAGGTAGAATATGGGGGCAAAATAACTGGTGAAATTATATATTTAGTACGTAAAGTACCAAAAGGGTTAAAACCAATAGAATCCAATCCCAAACATGAAATCCTAGGATCTTAAGAAAAATATAGAAATAGAGAATCAAACATCTTCCATGATTTTGAATCTTTTGGATGTATCATCAATCCATTGTTACTATCCTGATCATTCCAATTCATCTTGTATACAGTCTTAAATTACATGAATAGTCTTTACAAGCATGGTTTCATAGTAAACTAAAGCAATAAATTTTTTTGAGTTTTCTTCTTATATTTATTCCTAGTTTTACATTGATTTATAATCTCTTTTTTTTAATTAACTTTGATTTACTTGAATAAAATCTTGTGTATTCTTCTTTATCTGACTCTTCCCCCCATAAAATCATGAAATCATTAATGAATTCATATATCTTTGAATAATCAAGTCAAAGTTTGTTGAGGAAATTCTTAATCTCATATAATAACGAAAGGATATAAACTTGCCTAATTTTTTCATGAAGAAACTCTAAAATCATGGACATTTATTTTCAATACTTGGAACACTTATCATATAGTTCTTATTTTCCATCTTCAACTAATTTATAAAAATATTTTTTTTTACTAAAGTTCAGATCTAGATTAAACTTCTCATGATCAACTAAAGGGTCTATTGATCTATTAAAATCATGGGCATTGTATTCTAGAAAACCAAATGCGTTATTTAACAAATTTTGAATTGAACTTTTCTCTTCCAGATCACTTTGTATCTCACTGACCATATTGTCATTGTTTTGACTTCATATAACATTTCAATCACCATGCCAAATCCAACATACATAATGAGTAGGAAACTATTTCAATACTAAATGATCAGATACTTCGTCTCTATTCAACCAGTGCTTGAATTTACAATCAAGACACATAAATTTTATTCTACCATCCACTGATTGGTTTTTAATTATATAATAGAAAAATTATACCAATCCCTTAGCATAGCTAGGTGTGTTTCCAGATAAATTAATATAACATTTATATATATGTATTGGATTGTATTCTCCCTATAGATTCAAATATAAAGATATAAATTTGTAATCAAATAGGTAAAATAAAAATTAAATAAGGGTCTATATGGGTTAGAATAAGACTCCATAGCATGGTATTTGAAGTTAGATAAATGCTTGAACTAATCAATATTTAATGATGGAAGTGTAGAAAACAATCTTTATATTAATGATGATAAAGGTGTGTCAATTTTTGATATTTTATATGTATATGATATTATTTTTATGTGAGAAAAAGAAAATGATCTATTCTACCCTAGTGTTGTAACTAAAGAGGGTTCCTTCCATTAAAAAATTAGCTACATTGATCAATTTATGAACCATTTCCTATGGTTTAATGAATACCAAGAGGACCCCTTTAAAAATATGAGTGAAAAGTATACTTTATTTGGATATGACACACAATTGGATGGATAAAAATGATAAATATAGAAGTTTTAGGTTGTTTGATGTGCTTATAATTCATTCTACCATTTAGACTATCTCTAACCCAATACATCAAATTCAATTAAGCCTAATTAAAAATTAAGTATCTATCATGAATTCATCACCAATCCATATACTCTATTTTTTATTTCAAAACCATATATTATAATTGTAAAATAATTATTTATTTCAAATAATAGAATTTTTACCCAGTATATTAAATGAGAAAGGATGAAAAATCAAAAAAAAATGTGTTTAGAGCATGTATAGTGCAGTTCCATATTTAACGATGCACTATAGCTTCATGGGAAAATAGAGCATTAGATAGATCTGGGTTAGAGATGAAATTATATGATATTTTTTCATTTTCACGCTAAATTAATGTGGTTTACATATGGTTTTAAGGGACACCATTTAATATGTCGAATTATTTTTTTACTTTGATGGGATCCAAAAAAATAAAAGGTTTTATGATGATGGGAAACATTACCACATATTTGAAATAATATTTTGGTTTTATGATTCATATGAAATGACAAAAAATTAGTAATTTGTCTTAAAAAAAACTATACACTATAATTATTTCTCTTAAAAATCATGTTCGTTGAAATAAAATCATTGAAACTATGTTGGATATTCTAGTTATCATAAACAATAACTAATTAACATCCATGTAACATAACCCTAAATAATCTATCATTTTATGATATATTTTATTAAACTAAATGATTTATCACGTATACATAAAACATGAAGCATTCTAATAAATTTAAAAAGTGTCTAAAATCTCATATTCAAGGCCTTTATCCTTATAGACCTTTCCAAGATTGGTGATGAAACCATGTGTGACCCCAAACCCTACCAAAAATTGGTCATGAGTTGGAAAATAGTCTCAATTATGTATATGTCAAGAATTAGAGAAATTAACATATATAGAATAAAGAGGAATTCATTAATATCAAATAAAAACAATGAAATTATGAACGATCTACATTTATTAATTGACTTATATCATAAAATAATTTTTATTTTATTTTAATACAATATAATAAAAATTAATTTTTATTATAACTCCAAACAAATAACTGCAAAAACCAAATAACACATTATAAATCAAATTACATATATACGTTAATGTTGAATGAATAAAAAAAATTATAATATTTTTATCACTCATGATTTTACATCTAATGTTATTCAATAATATATTTAGGGTGATTAAAAAATGATACAAGCTTTAAGAGTTCTTCCATGCCACCGAGGTGGGGATCCGAGCTACCATGGAGCGAAACCGACCCTGTGAGAGGGAGGTCGGAGGGGGTCCACATCACCACCGAGGAGGGGAACCACTGGGGATAGGGTGTTCATTTGGGGGTATGCATCTCTATCAAGGAGAGGGAGGTTGGAGGGGGTTCATAGGGGTTGGGGTCGGTGCCAAGGATGGAGGAGGTAGGTCAAAGGGGTGGGGCATGGGGTTTGCCAATGAGGTAGCAAGGTCGGGGTCGTGTCGGGGAGGGAAGAGAAGGAGGTTGGGGGAGGGGGGATCTGGGTCAGGCTTCTATAGAGGGAGCGGTAGAGTAGGATGAAATTAGGGTTTTTTAAAAACATTTCAAGTTGGTTTAATATAAACTCCAACTAATTATTAAAATAAAAAATATATAGTTGCGGTTTAACTAAACCACCATTATATATTTTTTTAACTAAATTTATTTCAGTGTGGTTACTAGAACTGCTACTAAAAAGTTATTTTTTGTAGTGAATTCTAAAATTATGGATCCTAAATAAAAAAATCCATTGTTTTTTAATTTTTTCACAATGTTGATAACAAAAAAATATAATCTTTCTAAAAACCAAAACACAATAGATGAATTCCAACATTTTAAAACATTTTGAATCTCCTAAGATCACATTTATTAAATGGAAATTCATGTGTTCCTTCAAAAAAAAATTCTATATTGGATGATAAAAATGATATTAATGTTTCAACACCCTCAATATAGATAGAATTTGTACCATATCATTTATGTTTTTTGCGATGATTTATCTAATCATGATCCATGACAAAAATTGGTGTCTACTTCCTGAGTCCATAATTATCTAAAAAATAACATATATAAGAATAATTATCACTCATTGTGAATAATTTTAAATTATTATTAAATTTTAATTATGGAAAATTATGGTTACTTATCATAAATTCTTAATAATTAGTAATATTACTTATTAACTATTACTAATTATTATATATATTTTTAAATTAAAAGTAATTTTATATAAATTACAAGTTAAAATAAATATTACTAATATTTAATGATTTTTTCTATATTTTATATATTTTATAGGTTAATATAAATCATCATAATTTCCACTAATATTTACAAATTATTAATAAAATTTACTAATTATTGTTAATTTTTACTAATTATTACTAACATTAAGTAATTAATTTTTAATTATTATGATTTTTTTAATAATTTCTAACAAATTAATTAATTTTTAAAAAAATCTCAAAGTATTATTAATATTTAAAAACTATAAGAATTTCATAAATTTTATTATAAATTATAACAAATTATCATAATTTACTCAGATTTAAAAATTATTAATAATATCTACTATTTTATAAAAACCATTATTAATTATTACTAAAATAGAATAATTAATTATTTATTATTACAAACTATATAATTATTAATAAAATTACTAATTATTTTTAATTTTCGATGATTTTTATATGTTTTATATTTACAAGGTATTTCAAAATTATTACTAATATTTTATAATTTTTACAAGTTTATATAATTAGTTATTAAGTAATTATAATTATTTATTAATTATAACTATATTTTTAATAAATATTATTAATTTTTAATGATTATTAGTATTTCATATATTTATGTAGAGTTTATTAAAAATTATCATGATTCACTCGTATTTATAAATTATTTAAATATTTTATAACTTATACTAACATTTACAAATTATTACTAATATCTAATAATTATTTATTTATTATTTTAAAATATTTAATGATTATTATTAATTATTTTAATTATTATGACACCTTTACTAATTATGGTGAATTTTTAATAATTTTTCTTATTTTTTATTTTATTTTTTAATGTATTATAATTTTTTTACTAATTATTAATAACTATGTAGTTATTAAATATTTCTCATTTTTATTTACTATTAGTATTTTAAATATAATTTAAAATTTATTAAAATTTATCCTAATTTACTAATATTTACTAATTATTAGTAATATTTTCTTATTAATTATTAATTATTAAAAATAATTATTAATTAATACTAATTTTTTTAGTTTTTACTGAATTTTTACAAATTATTGTGAATTTTTAATAAATGTTAGTATTTTTTATAATTTTTTACAATTAATTACTAAAGTTTTATAAATTATTACATATATTGATTATCTAATATTAATTATTTATTAATTATAAATTAATTTTAATACTTATAACTAAGACATTATAACTCATCTCCAAACATGAGAAAAGATGAAATATAATAAGATTATTAATCAAATATCATTAATGTACAATATATAAAATTAAAATAATTAATACAATTAATAAGAATGGACATGTACTTCAAATATTAACCATATTTTATGCTTTGTAATAATTCAAACATATAAAATCATATAAACATATCAATCAATCATATGGTGCCACCACTTTCAAATGATATAATCATAAATCTATAATTATTCACAACTCAAAATATATCCAAGATCAAATATGTAATAATGATATAATTCTTAAACATGCATTTACCTTATACTAATGAATCATTTAAAAAAACAAACAAGCAATTAATATTGAAAAACATCGAAATTTCCCTTCAAAATAATTTTCAAACCATATTTTCTAGGAAAATTTTGATTAAACTCCAAGAAATGAAAAAGATTACCGAATTAGGAAAATTTCTTAAATTTAAAGGTTAAAAATTAGGAAAACTAATTTAAATCAAGTGCAATAAACTCCTACGAATACAAAATTTATCATCTTCAATGGTGGACACACGAATAGGGAAGAATAAAACTACAGTAAGCCTAAATACTGAATAAACCAAAAAATCAAGTAAATTTATTAACCTAGTGTTTGACCAAACCCATTTCTATGATAGGTAAGTAGAAAGAATAAAAAGAAGGGAGGAGGAGATAAGAGGATACTATACCTGGGGGATTCAAATGTCAATATGATATTAATTAGGTGTGATGGACTAATTTGGATTGCTTCGTTTGACATATGCATGATTTATTCTAGATCTGTGAATGGCGAGGAGTGGAGGACACAAGGGTTTCTATAATTTTTAGTAAAATTTTATTTTTGATTGGTTAATAGCAATGATCAATCAATCATTAAAAATAATTTTGTGAGAACCTTTTATAATGGACATTGATATCCATCACTATTTATCTAATCATGATGGATAGTAGTGACAGATAATACATTCAATCACTATTATCCATTGCAAACAATGTTTTTTTCTATAGAAAATAATATTTTTCACAAAACTTAGGAATTATAGACTATTGACAGGGGATTTATATCCTTTATAAATAGACACTTTTCCAGTAGTTTGTGTTTGGTATCAAGAGTTTCCAAGGGTTTATAGGGTGACATTGATGCTTTATATAGGACTTCTCTAGTTTTTATGAGACAATGATAGGTCTGAACAAAAAGGGTTAAAGTTTTAGTGTTCTAATCATTCTGAAGATTTCTTTATAGATATTAAGATAATATTGATAGCAACCCTAGTTTTGACCCATCCAGAGCCTAGTATTGGATACATAGTGTATTATGATGCATTAGGAGTTGTTATTGGAGTTTCTTTTATGTAGATGGATCAATTAGTCACTTATGGGTCATGTAAACTTTGACCCCATGAGAAAAACTACCTATCGCATGACTTAGAGTTAGCAGTTGTGGTCTAGGTCCCTAAGTGATTGTGACACTTTCTCTTTGGTTATATATTTATCATCTACACATACCATAATATCGTACTATATATATTCTCTCAATGGTATCTCAATCTAAGGTAGAGACATTGGGTAGAGTATCTATATAAATTCTAATTTGAGATATATTATACTCTAGACAAATGTAATTTCATTTCAGATCCTCTTAGTAGGAATATTCTAGAGATACATAAACTAAGAGAGTGGCCTTCATAATAGGGATGGAATCTAATGAGTTTTATGGAACATTGTCAACTGGATACATTATAGAATCATGTGTGATTTCATTTTCACGTTTTATTATCATGTCTTCTTTGAGGGGATGTGTGACTGAGAGCCAAGAGTCAGATCCTGGGTGTGTGGTAATATGTGAACGCTTGTTAGGGAGATGATTATATTCTAGGGTGGTATTTAGACAATAAAGATGTGATCTACATCCATGGGAGAGTGGTTGTGTGATATTATTTTATGGAGGAGATGATGAGAGAATCTCATGATTAAAAATGGGTAGTGCATCAAGGGTCAATAAATAGGTACCATGATATCCAATATAAGTTTTGGTGGCCATGTATGAAAAGCTACATTACTATTTATTTCTCACAAAGCATTACCTATCATAGGATAAAATGTTAAACATTAGTGACCTGGGGGTTTTCTTCATCCACTTTCAGTGCCTATATAGATGTGGGATGATGTGATTATGGACTTAATGATGATAATACCCAGGACTCCAAGGATTCATGATTTCATTTGGTGATAGTTGATTGGTTGACAAAAGTATCTCATATATTGATGATTTGAGATATACTTTTAGAAAATAGGTTAGAGAAGATTTATAATTTTTAGAGTATACTCCTACATGGAGTTCCCATTAGAATTTTATATGATAGATATGTGCATTTCACATTGTAATTTTTCTAATTCATGCATAAGTATTTGGGTAATTAACTGAGACTAAGTACAATGTATCATCTATATATCGATGAACTATTAAAGAGAATAATCCAGATATCGGAGGATATGTTGTAGGCAAACATTATGGGATTTTATGTAACTTATAATGATCCCCTAAAATTAGTTTAATTCACATATAATAATAGTTTTTAGGCATTGATTCATAATCTTACTTTTGAGGATCTTTATTTTTAGTCATTCCACTAACCATTTTATTGGAGCGAGGTGGGTGAGTCAGTTATTGTTTAGAAAGGTACGGTGTAGGATGCCTTTGAGAGAGTAAAGTTAATCCATAATAAATTGTATTCTAATAAAATAATGCAGTGATCATATACCAACTAAAGGATATGGACCTTATATTTTTCTATTAGATACTAGGTTTTCTTACAGGTATCACATTAGTTAGGGCATTGTCTTTTCAAAAGTAAGATAACATGGTACCATGGTTTGAGAAACTGTTCAAGATTAATGATCACATAGGATATGTGGGTTACCATTTGGATCTTCTTTCAAGTTAACAAGGTATATAGAATTTTTTTCCATGTGTCTTAGATTTATATGTACATGAATGAGCTTACACATGTGATTGACTATGATCGTATTGGGTTGGATCTTGATACATAATTCATGGAACACTTGGTGTAAATCAATGACCAAAGTAAGAAGTTGTTTCATGGAAATATAGTGCAACTTATTCAAATATTTTGAAATTATGGATGGATATGAGAGGAATATTATTAGTGAGAATCATATATTCAAGATTAGTGGCTTTATTTGTTTGAAAACAATTTCACAGAGACACTTCTTGACAATGATAAGTATTTTGAGTGGGAGAATATAATGACCTTGGATTTTTATGTGCATTATGAATAAATTTCATTATTTATTTATGTTTTTTTAACTATGATTTTTTTGGGGTGAAATTTTGTTTTGAGGTTGATTTTGGATAGTATTAGAGGCCTTTAAGGTGGTGTGAGTTTTGATCATGGTTAGGAGAAACCAAGAAACTTGTTTGGAGAAGGATGATCGGTGGTACATGGTCGGTGCATGGTTTGAGATGACCATGTAACATTCCACATAGACCATTAATCTTGGGATAGAGGAGAAAATAACAATTATAAAATAGTTTATGAAACCATGTGACCAAACTATGTGGGTTCCTGATAGGGGTAGAATGTCATGAATGATTGTTACACACTTTTTCAAACTGTGCAAAAACCCATGTGAGTATAAATTAATGATCCAAAAATCCTTCTAAAAAACTATAAACCACACTTTTTTACCCATTTTTTACCCTCTATAAAGTACCTCAAACTTAGATATTCTACAAGACTTCCTTGGATATTTCATTCCTCTCTAACACCATTTACGATGAATCAAAGTGTATTAGTGATCATAGAATTATGTTATGTGATCTACAGACCTCCATTTTTTAGGTTTCTTCTAGATCTACCCTTCTTCCCTTGTGATGAATCATATATTTTTCATACCATTGATAAATCTATGGATTTCTATTCCATATAACTATATATTATTTGATTGTTGATAAATCAATGATGGATTTAGTGTGTTAGTGGCCTTCATCTTATCAATCCCATATCTAGTAATGTCTGGTGATTCACAGAGGTATGTTGGTGTAGATCCAATACCTTGGACTTATAACATCCTTGAATGTTTTTTAATAAACTTTAAATGATCATGTTTAGATTAGTTCTAGGGTTATTTAGTGAATGGGATAAATCTGGTTGGTGCATGGGTGTGACTCAAGTATCATATCTCAACGGGTCCTGAAAATTATTATCAAAAACTAATAGTTGGAATTAATTTTGATATAAGTCCTTAATGATGAGTTGGTTTCCTTGTTAAATTTTATGTTATTATATATCCATATGTCACTTGTGTGACATTACCTATTGGCCCATCTGTTGATATAGCATAGATAACAATTTTTTGATATGGTATGCTTGTGTGTGTGTAGCTCGTGATACCCATAGATGTTCTGTTATGCCTCCGGATATATATAACTAATTTGATGACATTATTTCCATGTGAATTTTTTTTTGGTGTATATTTTTTTATTCTATGCATGGTACTAAAGTAATAGGTTGACACATCATGTCTTGGTGGATCTAGATCCAGAGCATGTTCAGATGTTGTACGTGACATGATGGAGAGACTAGGTTAGAAAATGGGGAATAATGGCATTTTGTGGCCAGAAATAGGGTCATAATAGTCTTTAGTAACTTGAACTAAGAGGTAGTAGTAGAGATAGGGTATGATAGCCTTATGTGGCTTGACTTGTGGCCTCAGGCCAGTAGACGAGGCCTAATAGCCATATGTGTCTTAACCTATGGCCTTAAGATTATACTGCTATTGAGAATACATATAGATGGATTCTCAACATATGGAATTCCCTAAACCTTTTAGATATTCTTATAGAATAGTTCTAATGTAGGTATGTCAGGGGTTTGTGGAATCTTGGTTAGTGTAAAAACACTAAGTATGGTATTATTGTATTGTGTGTGCATTTATTTTATCATCATTAAATACACCATTATATACATGTAAACTTATGGTAAGGATGCATTAGTGGTTTCCTGCTGTGTTATACTCACACCCTTAATGGGAATATATATGCCCATGTAGATTTAATGACCAGGGATCCAATAAAAGGCAAGGGACCTATGACGAGGATTTGAGAAGACATAGTCTTAGAGTCAGAGGTGGTGTCAGTACATACTCTGCAAAATTGTTGCTGCCTTTATTTACTTTTCTATTTCATGATACTATTTTGACCCACCACATTGGAGGGTCTATGATTCTTAACATTGTATCTTTGGGTGACATGGTGTTTGGTCTATTATTTACTTTTTTCTGTATTTATTTGGGTTTTTTATTATGTTAATGGTGTATGGATATTATTACTAAGGGTATAGTCTCCACACAACACCCTTAGAGACTCACAACATATCGGTTATATATTGTGTATGGGGAGGGATTCATGAATCCTATTAGCTTCTCTCCTTGGGTTTTTTTCAAAAAATCTTGGTCGGGGTGTTACAGTTGGTATTCTCTTTTCAATTGTGCACTATAGACCTTAGTTATGATCCTACTAAGCATATATATTACGCTCACCCTACATGGGTATAAAGTATTTTTCAAATTTCTTGGATTATTTCAGGTACAAATATAGACATTACTAGATAATTATCTATTGATACAATATTTTAGTACTTGAATTTTATTATTTATTTAGATACTTTTATTTTTTTAGCATTTTTCATGAATTCTAGGATGGTTTTGGGTAACTTTTACTTTCTTATAATAGAATTTATTTCTGTTTTTTCATTATATCTCCATATCCTATATTATTTTTGAAGGTAATGTCTTTCATATATGAGATTTGTATACACTTATTATTAGTCAACAACATGGGGCCTACTAAAGGTGGTACTTAGAGGTTTTTATATATCTTACTTACTTATCAGTCCATGATGGGTACCTTTAGAGGGAAGGGGTTGTGATATAGTGGTATCAAAGTTTTAGGTTGATATATAGGATGTTGTTTTGAGTTAAGTACTCTGATGATTCCATGAGTTGGTATATAAATGGTTCCATTTGATCTTGGTGTATGACATGGTCCAAGGAAACTATCTAGGACATGGTGTTTTAGGTCCCCCAATGATCTAACAAAAGGAACCAAAGTCCACTGAATAACCAAGTGAGGTAGTTTCATTTATAGGTTAGATACCAAGGAAAGGTGAGTTGATCATGATTGTTTGTATTCATGCATAAATTGGAAAAGAATTTAGAAATTAAAAGATATTTATTGAATGAACCTTGTTAAAATTTAATGATACTGAGATTAGGGTTTCTCTTCTAATTTATTAGGAATGGATCACGGAGGTTTTATATGAGAAAATTTGGAATAAGTGGTTCAGAAAGATAATCTGGTTGATCATGTAAGGATTGACTCATCATAGGAGGATGTGCAATAGAAGAGAACCTTGTGTATCTTTCAATAGAAGATCTTGAGAAATTACGAGGGGATCATCTCTGACCTATAGATGGAGTTGTTGTTAGAGGATCTTGATAAGACTTTCATCCTAATTCCATACTAATCTGAGTTTTGGGTGTTGTTGGTGATTATTTAGATAAGGAGCTTTGTGAATTGGTAATGGATGTTGTATCTTGGTGATTTATATGAGAAAGATGTATCATGGTAATATTTTAATAAGTTTTTATATTTTTAATTCTTATCATCGATGATGAATATAAAAAAGTGGTAGGAGATTCTTTTCCTTTGGTAGAGAAGCCTAAATTTGTGGGAACTTTGGGTCATTTTCAAGGAAAAATTGTATTTATATACTAAGTCTTCCCAAATTAGAATCCCATAGAATTACATTTAACATAGTAATTGTACCTAGTTATTAGATATGTGGTCACTCCATTTATGCCTCCTACTATTTTTTAATATTATAGAAGGTGGAGGTTATTGAGTAGATACATTCCAAGTGGTGATCTTCAAGAGGGTTTCAACATGGAATCTTGAAGAGTATAGCTTCATGTAGTATATCATATATATATACAGTTGAGGTTTTAGACAGTGTGTAACTGAAATCATTATACATTTCCACATCATTTTAGGGTTAGTGTATCATAAGGTTCTAATAGGGGATTCCCGTTGTAATGCTATGTATATAGAGGTTTTTTCCACCATCATGATTGATGTGTAATATCTCAATTATATCAATATCTGATTGTATTTTCGTGGTTCTAGAAGTTTCCTATAAGGAATTATCAGCATTAGGGGTTATCATCCTTCATTTAGTATTTGGGGTAGTATTAATTTTTTTATTTGAGGGCATATGGAGTTTGAATGAGTAAACCTCTCAATAGTCCACATCCTTATAGATCATACAAAAGTATGGTTATATAGGTTATTAGCCATGCAATAGAGGTTTCAGTCATTGGAATATGCATTTGATAGATGATTCAGTGATATTTAAGGTCAAATGAAATTTGAGGTATGGGAAGTTTATCATCTATCCAGGTTTCTACCTTGTTTTATTTGGGAACCCCACACTAATTTTTTGCTCCTAATTTGGCCTATGTTTTAGTAAAAGTGTGGAAGAGACTTCTAGTTCCCATGGTGTTATCCATTCTAGACTGAGGTTAAGCTATTTTGTATGATATGTTCCACATGTATAGATTGGTGATGAGGTATCACCAATTAGTGGGGGATTTATTCTTAATAAAAATACTGCTATAAGGTGTTATCTTTATCATATATTGGTTTTAATTTGTGTGTGTAGTCATGAATTATTTTTGGATAAGAGATTCATTTTCTAATGTGGAGGTTTAGTGAGTTTTTTGTATTGTGGAGTGGGTTTATTGAATGGGTGGTATGAAAGTGGATCATATTATATCTCATTTGATAGAGATTTCAGTGGATTGTTAGTTAAGAGATGTTCCTAGGGAAGTGCAGGAGTTTCTTGATGCATTACCATATGAGGACATGGCATTTCCCCTTCAGTGCAACATCATGTTTTGGATAGAGTTACAGCTAGTTGTGTCTTAGGTTTCAATGGATCATTGATAAATGAAACCTACTTAGTTTTGTGATTTGAGGCTACCAGTTGGTGATCTAATGTAGAGGGGTTTCATCTGATCCTATGTATCTTCTTGGAATTCTCCACTATTGTTCTCCAATAAGGTGAATGGTAGTCTGAAGTTTTATATGGACAACTAGAGGTTGAATCTAGTTATAGTCAAAAAAAATTGATCCCTTTATAATGATTTATGATCTATTACACTAGCTTATGTGTTGTATTTGGTTTTTAAAGATAGAATTTTGGTATGGATTCCATTAGATGAGGGTAAAAGATGGGGATATTCTGGAGACTCTCTTCTAGTGTAGGTATGGGAACTTTGAGTTCATGGTCATGTCTTTTGATGTCACTAATGCACTAGTTTTGTTCATGGGTCTCATGAACTCGGTCTTCCATGAGTTCTTGGACCAGTTCATAGTCAGGTTAATTAGAATTATAATAATTTACTAAAAATCATAGGAGTATTATGCCATCATGTTAGAGTTTTATAATGGTTCTTCAACACATTCATCTCTATGTAAAGTTGTAAAATTGTAATTTATGGACATGAGAGGTGAAATTACTTGAGCATCTGGAATCTCAAAAATGTTTTTTCATTGAATCGACAATGATAAAGATAGTTATTTCTTGTGAATCACACCAGAATATGGAATAGGTTCCCTGATTCTTTATTCATGTGGGATATTATTAAAGGTTTGTGTCTAATTTCTCATATATATCCTCACTACTGGTATATTTGACAAATAATGGTCAATAATTCATCTAGAAAGATAAATTTCAAGAAGATTTTTACAACCTTAAAGATAGACTAATCAGTTCCCTCGTGATTCAGTTACGCGAGGATTTGTGAGGTTCAAGGTATTTGGTGATGTGTCTTGTCTAGGTTTGTGATATTTCTTGATTTAATGAAGGGTGGAAATATCTTATGGTTCTAAAAATTTATTCACCCACAATCATAACTATTACACTTATGATATTGAGTTAGATTATTTTGTATTTTCACTAAAGTTTTAGAAACATTTCCTCATCGGTGACTGCTTCATGGTTTCCACAGACTACAAGAGCCTAAAATGTGTTTTATCAATGAATGATCTAAAATTATTCTAGTGGATGTGTATGGAGTTTATCTATGAGTATTATTTTTATATCTTCTATACACCATGGAAGGTAAATGTGGTTTTTGATGCACTTAGTTAGAAGTATCAAAGAGATGTGTTTGGGAGTCTATTGATGTTAAGAGAGGGATGGAATTTCTCATAGTGATTCATATTGATGTGGGGGAGGTAGTGGAAATTGTTTTATTTATCAAATGGTAGTGGAATAATCCATGATGTATTAGTTGGAGGAGTCTCATTAGGATGAATCATTGGTAGAGGTGATGCATGATCGTGTTAACCATGGTGATACTCTAGAGGAATGGATGGACGATGGGCATAATTGGATTTTGTTTCATGGGTGCTTCTTCCATTTTAGATGCATGATGAATTTCTTTGTGAGTTCTACATATCACCCTTAATAGTGTATCCAAGTGTTTGTAATATATATTATATGTAAATGAGTTAGATTTGGTGTCCTAGGAATAAGTAGACAGTGGGAGAATTCATGGTGTAGTATTTTATTCTATTAGTAGGTTAAAGATGGGGACAATGATCTTGGAGGGTTGTTACATTCATTTTGTGTCCTCAAGATTAAGTGGGATGAAATTTTGATGTATTTCATCACTAGGTTTCCCTGAGAGTAGAAAGGATGTGATGCATTTTGGGTGATAGTAGACCAACTGAAAAAGTCATCTCATAGTCTAGTAATCCATTATCCAAGTGTTGTAGATGTTTTTTCAAAACAGTATATGGATGATGTGTTTAGGAATCATAAGGTAATGGGGACCTTCATGTCTGATCAGGATCCTCATTTTAACTCATGGTGATATGGAGGATTACAGCATGCCTTTGAATCTCAGTTTTTAGTACTAATTTTCATACTCAGACTTAAGGGAACACAGAGTAGAACATTTAATCATTGGAGGATAAGTTGTGATCCTGCATCTTCAATTTTAGCAGATCACGGGAATGGCACCTACCACTTTTTGAATTTTTCTATAAAAAATATCTATCACTCATCCATTGACACAAATCCATTTGAGGCATTATATGTGCATCTATTTCATTCTCTATTATGTTAGACTATGTTTGGGGAGCTAGTGATTCTTGGTCTTAATGTAATATAGAGTCAAGAAGAGAATATATTACTGGTTTGAGAGTATATTAAGTTTTATTAGGATCATCATAATTCTTGTGTTTATTTTAAGAAAAGGCCTCGGAGTTTAAGGTTATAGAACATATGTTACTTAGGGTATCCCCTCATTGGGGATAGTAAGGATTTAGTAGAAGGTGTAATATTTATCCCAATTTATTCAGACCCTTTTAGGTCTTGGATCATGTTGTTAGGGTGGAATTTTGGTTCATTGTTCCACCATGGAAGGACAACATCAAAAATGTCTTCCATGTGTCCCAACTTCCTTAGTATCTTCATGATGACTCCTGTATCATTGACTATAGAGAGTTGGATATCAAGGATTGTATGACATTCACAGAGAGACCAATAGATATCAAGGATTGTAAATATAAGATTTTATGGGGGGAAAACAATCACTTAGTTCATCCACTACGGGGGCATGGGGACATGGATGAGATTACTTAAGTTCATGAGATGTAGTTGTGCACCCATTACCCAAGTTTTTTTTTATTTTTTCGTTATTTTTTTATTTGATAATGTAATTCCTGAATTATTACTAATTTAAAAGATGTTAAATTTTACCTTGTGAATTTTTATTGGTTAGTGATTTTGTTTTATCTATAACGGGGTTCCTAAGAGGTATCTCTTGAGGGGAGATTGTTGATAGCCATATAGTTTAGAAATCATTTTCTAGGATCAAGGTTTTGTTTTTATTATTGAGGATAAGAATAAGTTAATAGGTATCTAATGTAATGGTATGTCTCTTCTTGGCCTATTACATTTTTAGTTTGGCAGATCGAGGTGTTCATATCAGTCTCAAGGAATGTTTGATGGAGTTTTGGGCTGATTTTATATTGCATAGGGTTATTAACAGAGTAAACCTTTGTTCCTGACAAGAATGGTTGTCCATGGCTTGTAAGATATAGATTAATATCTTAAAGTTAAAAATGGAATTATATTATTAAATAATCCACCACATTAATGAATTCAAGGATAAGACACTATAATGTTTAGCGAATGTTTTTCATGTTTTGAATAGAATTTATCTATAGCCTAAACTGGTTTTGTGGCCATAATTAGGGGTTGTATGTAAACTTCATTATGTGAAATATTATGTAACTTTATAAATTTTTTGACTTCCACAATTTCTATAAATTATAAAGATATCCTAATTTCTTTTATTTTTCTCGAGTTTTGAACGAATTATAGGTCATTTTGGAAGACATTAAACCCCCTTTTCTCTAGTATTGATCCTTGGATTTAAGATTTTGATCTTTGGTGATTCATGGTGTGTCCTAAATTTCCCTTTTGTTTCCTATTATTCCACTCTCAGATAATTCTCAGTAGTGATGTTTTTTTGATCGGCAGTGGTTGGTCTATGATTTTGATAAGTATATGGTGTGATTCAGGTTGATATGGAGTTTCCTTGTTCATTTTTTGTATTCAGATTGATTTTTTATTCTTCTAATTGTATGTAGTGACTCAGAAAATTTTCTTTGAGGTAGGGGAACCCCATTATATCCTAATTTATGTGCATGTCTGGAGATTTCATTCATTTTTATTCATTTGGGTGGATGGTATGGTTCATCATAAGAAGGTAATTAATTGACTTAACTAAAGTTGAATGGGAAGGGGTATTCATATGTGATTTCTACTTTTTATTATATTGCCTATGTGATTACTCTTGTTTGATGATGTTTCTAAAAAACACAGTTGTTGTAAGACTTCCATGTGTTTTAGTAGTTATGATTTTGAAACCCTTGTTGTTTTGATTGTTTAATAACATATTAAGTAAAAGTATAATAACATATACATGGATATTGAATTGGTTTCCATTGGAAATATTGAATCTTATGACAATATCCATGTTAATTAATGAACAAATGTAGTTAAACCCTTTTTTTGAATCTAAAATGTGGTGTCGTGTAAGTTGGAATGTGATTCTATGTGTTTATATTCTTATTGTGAATATATTGTGGTTACACACACTCAATCATGCAAAAGTGGGTTTTTAATTTTGGTTTTTCTTGGTTTTTAACATCGGTTACCTTGGAAATTTATTACAAGTGATTTTTTAAATAAGTTTTTGGTGTTCATTTTAATAAAACCAAATTTATAATTCTGATTTATTTTAATTTGGTTTTCCAAGGCAGTTATAATAAAACTAACATGATAAATTCATTATCACGTAATTTTTAAAACAACTGGAATGATGAGTTCTAGAACAAAAATCCTAGAAACTAGGACCAAATTATTATTTGGAGATGTTTCTCCACATTGATTTTCTAATAACTGATATGTTGAATAATTTATCACATTAGTTCTTAGAAAACTGACATGATATTTAATTTTTCAAATCTGTTATAAAATAATTGATGTGAAATTTTTATTATTATTATATTAAAATAAAATTAACATCCATGAATAATGACACTATACTAGAAACAAATAAACAACAACGTCAGACCTGAAAACAACATCACAAAATAAATTAATTTTAAATTTACAATTTAAAAGTTAAACACTTCAATTTTTATTAAAAATTAACAAAACCCCAATCAAGCCTCTAAAATAATCATCTAATTATCTTTTTTAAGTGTCTTATATCTTCTCCAGTATAAGGAAGACGTCCATTAAAAACATAAAAATTGAAAATAAATATTTGAACATGTATTATGAATATAATAGATGAAAAATTAAAGGAATGGTTGATAAAAATATATAACCATCTAGAATTTTATAATTATCCAAGTTGTAATTATTTCAAACATAATTCTTAGAACATAGTATATATATTCATTTACTCATTATTGAATATGAAAATTCAGTTTAAAAATAATTTTTCAATCCAAAATTAAATTTTAAATACTTACAACCAGAATGTTATAAATATAAATTAGAATTCACATTTCCTTTTACATACCTGATGTTTGCACTCTAATTTTGTGTCGTCACGTTAAAATAATCACATTCCCTATTGGAAAATAATTTTTATGATATAAATTTAAATGTTTTTATAATAAATACATATATTCAAATATTTAAACATATTTTTTCAATACATTCTTAAAATTATTTCATATGTCACCATGGGTAGAGTATAGCCCCTAAAGTTACTTCTCCCTTAGACAAAAAAAACCTAACATCCAACAACCAATAATATATAATATATATAATCTTTGTGGTGATTTAGTTAATAAATATAATATTTTTTAAAATATATGCTTCATACTTTTTTAGATAAGGAAAAATCCTAACGAAATTCCATTATTTTAAAATATTTCTATAATATAAATTTTTCTTTTATTATAAATCATTGTCCTCGCTATAGTTGAAATAAATTATGGTTCCATAAATACATATATTTATGTCATATCATGATACAGAAAAATTCTATAAATATACCTAACACACTACAAATATAAGTATTAAGTTTCCTTATATTAAAATAATTGGAATATATTTTATAATCAACATAAATGGAAAATAATTTCATCATGTTGATGCCCAACTCATCTCCAATTACAACCTCTATTATATCTTTCTTCAAAATATTCACAATCATTTCGTGACCACAATTTTTAGGATCCACTATAATTTCATAAACATATAATAAAGAATTTTAATATGTTGATAATATATTAATCCTATAAGATGTTGTATTTGAAGTCATAATATCTTGAAATTGTATATTTCTATATCTTATGTATTTACCTTTAAATAATTCCTATAAAAAATAGAAAAATATATAAATTTTAAAATTATAAAACAAATTTAACTCCAATATGAAATTAAGAAATAATCTAAACATACCTTAATGGTAATTTGTTGAAAAAATGTATATGTACAAACTAAAAAATATTTGACACTTTTTCCAATTGTAGTGACCTCGTCTGTGGGAAATGGTATTCTCGATGATCTATTTATAATAGCCTTTATAGTGTCCCTAAGCTTCTTTATCTCTATCTATTTATTATGTATAGTATCTCTAATGTAAAATATAATCCCATATTAAAAAATATAATACTAGGGATCCTCAATATATAACCAACAATAATTGTGTTGGTTTGGAGGAGGAGGTCTAGGATTTAGATAAATTGGAGGTGGAGGTGTGGGATATGGAGGTGGAGGTTGAGTAGTTGAATTGGAATCCTGAAACTATTTTTGTATGTCTACAAACATCCATTATACTGAAGCTCTGATCCTATGCTTAATCATCTCACACAAATCATGAACTTTATATTCAAAATATTCTTCTTCTTTTTATAAACACACTCTATTGAACAACCTCTATAATGGATAAACATTTTAACCGATACACCTATTGACTATCCTCATACATGACCTGAGTGTTCAGCCTTTCCCAATGCAGTGACTGAAATATCATTCCTACCCTTAGGTATAAATTTATCCTATTTTCTCTTCTCCTCAAGGTATTATTATAATGAATATTTGAAAAAATTGGTGGTGAATCACAATATATAAAGATTTTATTTAACTTAAATTACATAAATAAATTAAATATCTTCTTAAAATTCTATCAATTATAAACATCGAATCTTCCATAAGTTATTGTCCCTTTTTTCTCATCTGAGACCTCCTCAATTATTCATTTCAAGATGGGGGCAGGAGGGTCAAATTTATAGTTCCTAAATAATCATATCTCAGTTTTTTAAATTTTTCAGCTATCATTTTATCTTCCAATAACATATACCCTCCACGAGATAAAGTATGAGGGTGTCAATTTTTGTATTCGACCTCCTAATGAGATTGACTCATTATCAATAAATTAAAAGTAAATAGATCATCAATATGATCATTAATATAAAAAAACATACAAAATATAACATTTCACTAACCAAATATGATTCTTGTCCTTTAATTTTAAAAAAACTACTTCCTTGTATATTCATGTAAAAATGGATATATATCACATGGATTTTGAATTTGTTTATCCCCAAAAATGAAATCTGATTTTAGGGATAATTTAAAATACATCCATTTACTAGAATCCAATCCTAAACTTTTCCTCATGACTTCTCTAGTATTAGTTATATCATATATCATTTGATAAGAAGAGGAAAAACATATATTAGTATAAACATTTCATAATAATTAAAATAATAACAATTGATCATATAATAATTTTCTACCATAATTGGGATAGTGTTACTTTTTTCACACTTCTATAATTAGAAATCCAAATACTAACTATGAATATAGCCTCAACTACAATAAAATTTTTAAATTGTTTTGAATTTGGACCACTATGAATATATTTATCATAAAAGTCAAATGATATCCTCAGTTCTTATCTATGGGCAATTGTTAATTTTGATAAATTTGTGTTACCAAGTTTACCAAAACTCATAGTCTTATCTTCCCCTATGTAACTAGATGGATCCTATACAGAAGGATAAGGAGGCTCCTTAATAAGAGTATGTGTACTCTCCTATATAGATGTAGGTGTATGGTCTCCCACAGAATCATATAGTGAATCAGATGTTTCATCTACCATAATTCGATAAATCAAAGTAAAAAAATAGTACACAAATATAAAAATACATATATTTCATATAATTAAATAAAAACTAAAAAATGATTAAAAAAATTAAACTGAACTAAATATATTATTATTCATAATTTTTAAATTAGTTAACTAAAATGATAAAAACATTAATAAGAGATAAAATATAATGAATGAATGTAAAAAAATTCCAACTATTATATAAAAAAATGATTACAAATTTAAAATGATACAAAAAAACAATAATAAAAAAATCACTCTATATCATATTTATTAGAGATTATCTAATGTAAAAACTATTATGGAGTAGATTTATTCCAATAATGGTTCATGAATAGTAAAAATAGACCAACTTATTATACTATTTTTTACACAAAAAAAATTGATCTTCGAATATGATCTTTTATAAAAATTTTCTTTTTAAACATATTAAATTAAAATTTATATTTTTCACATAAAAGAAAAAAAATTATATAAGGGTAAACATAAGTTATGTTAGGGTAAAATAATCAAAAATAAACTAATTTAAATAATCATTTTTGCTTATTAGTTTTAATGTGTTTTTTAATGGAAAATAAAAATAATATATAAAACATTTTATAAAATTTTTAAAAAGTAAATAATAAATAAAAATGTGCTACCTGTAATATTAAGAAATTACTAAAGGACTATTTTCCCAAATTACTTCCTCAAAATCTTTCCATATGGAACAAACCATGTCTACAATGTGGTCATCAATATTCTCTATTAATTTTCCATGGGAGTAGGTTTCTCAAATGAATTAGCCTCTTTATCAATCTTTTTCTCACCAATATACTATTTTTTCCTTTCTAAAATATAGAGCAATGAATTTCAGATGGATAAAGAACATAGAAAACATTTTGGCATGTGTTTTCATGATAAAAATATAATCTATGTATTCAAATCTATTTAGATTAACTATTGTCATGCATAATTCATTGTGTTTGACACTATTGTTACTGATAACCCATTCGCAATTAGACACTAGAAATTGATATTTAATTCAATAAACCTCTAATATTTCTTTAATTATTCCATAATATTCAATTGATGTGTAGAATGGTTTTTTGTCTTTGGAACACAAAAATTTCAATGCTTTTGTGAACACCAATACACTATTATTCTGAACTATGATTTTGTTATTCTGATCTTTCATATGAAATGTATATCCATTAATGTCATACCCAAACCATGCTATAAAATTTGTGTTTGTACTTCCTAATAATCATCTCAATGTTATTGATTCATCTAATATACCATTCATGTAATATTTAAACCATCGAAAAAATGTTCTCTTAGGCTCATTCAAATTCCACATATCTTTATTATTTGGATAAAATTATTTTAACACATTAATATGAAATATTATTTATTTATGATAATCATATATTTTATTCATGATGTATAAATTTGACTACATTAATTTTTCAGCTATAAATGATTTTACTTTCAATCCATGTATCCCCTTTTCCTCGTAATTGAATCATTCATGGAGAGATGTAGACAAATGGATGTGCTCCACTATAGACATGAATCTTGTACAAAACTCTATAACTTCCATATAAATATACTTCTAAAAAATGGAAAATTCTATTATATATAGATTCTTAACATATCCATTCAATTTATTCATATTCCTTTCAATATGAAACATCCAACTTAGGTATACAGGTTTTCAAATCATTATTTTTTTCACTAAATGAACCATTAAATTCACCATGATATCAAAAAAAGATTCCGTAAAATACATTTATAGTTGAAAAAGTATATAAATATAATATTTCTCTAAATTTATAAATGAATTTTAATCAATCACCATTCCAAAATTTTAATAGAAAAAACAACACGCCTTCATGATAGTCATTCTAAAATTGATGGTCAATATTCCACACAATGAAACAAGTAGGAGTTGTTGCATCATGATATGAAAAACATGAGATTTCAATCCTTCCAAATTTAAATATTTTAGAAACGCAAAATTTTTTACAGTTGACGAATAATCGTATGTCACTTTGATTCCATGAAGACATTGAAAAATGATAATTTTATCCATCTTTGATGATGTATTAAAAGTTATAGGTAGGTATGTTTTTCATCCACTATGAGTGGGGGATAAATCCAAATATATTCCCATTGAGATTAAGTCCATTATTGCATTCAACAAATATTTAATTTTTCCTTTACCAATATTTCAATTAGGTTTTCATAGATATTATTCTATACATGTGTGACATCAATGTTATGTTTGACCTCATGATATCTCCAATATGGAAGTTCAATAAATATTGACCATTTCTTCTAAATATTTCTTTCATTGCCTTTTTCTTCTTTGAAAATGTGAAATTAATGTTTATCACTCTCTCAAAATACTAACTGAAGGACAAATGTTTTAGAGAAATATCAAATTCTTGTGAGATATTGAATTCCTTTTCTAATCTTCAACAACAATTATCTATATTAAAAAAACATTTGATAAACCATGTATAACATTTTTCTCCCATGTTGTAGTTTACAATATGAAGTCTATTATTTACAAATTGAACAAGCTTTATGCCCCTTAACACTGTATCAATAAAAATTTCCATATGTTGAGAAGTCATTTATAGTGAAAATAATCATTTCATTTAGTTGAAAATATTCCATTTTATAAAAATAGTATATTATAATACCTTACACCCATAAAAGTTTTAAATCATCAATTAATGGTGATAATAAACCATTAATATCATTTCCTTGTTGTTTTGGTCTAGAAATCATTAAAATCAACTTGATATATTCCCACAACCAATAAAATTTAGGATATGAGTTTTAAATTACCAATAAAACAGGACATGAAATATTTTTTGACTAAGTCTTTGATATGGAATCACTCTATCGATGCACAATCCAAGTCTACGATTTCTAACTTTATTTCCAAAGATAGAAAATTATTGATCAAATTTCTTCTATTATATACAATCATCTAGATTATGTAATTTTAAATAAAATATCCACTCATATATATGAGATCTTAACCTTTTTTATCATTTGAATTTTTAAATAAATGTTTCAAATGAGGAATTATATTAAGATAAAAACATTTCCTTGGCAGGAGTCTTTATAACAGCTAAATCAAACTGTGATTTTTCTTTCAACATATACCCTTTTTCCACTCATTTAGGACACTATAACATACCTTTTTATTCCTTCCAATATAAAACACATTCATTTATGAAATCATGTATCATATTATACCCCAAACCCATCAGTCATAATACTTTATTTGTATTATAATTTAAATCTGTAGGATCATTGTCTTTATGAATTTTCTCTTTCCACAGTTGTAGCAACTCTATAAAACTCTAACCATTCCATCCATTTTTTACTTCAAGTTAATCAATCTTAATATTGTTTAAAAAGTTGTAAATTTTGTACAACAAATATACAATGGTTTTTCAGCATCACTAGATAGACGCTCAATTATATGTTCTATCCCAATTTCTTATACATCAATATCATGAATTATTTCTTCAATTTGATCAGATATACCATCTAGAAGATCTCCATCCCCAATAGATCTAGAATTCAGTCAAGTTTAATTATGCCAAAAATAAGGTCTGTAACCAGGATTAAAACCATGAAAAATTAAATGGTATTTTATTTCTCTACTTTTCAACTTCTTCATATTTAAACATTTTAGTAAAGGAACAAATTAATTGTTTGGAACATTTCATTTAGAAAATTAAAAATAAAAACATCAACGCCTTCCTCATATTCATCACTTGTTTGTAGTGTAGTAATCCAACTTTAATTCATTATTACCTATAATAAATATCATTATTTGAAAATAATTTATTATATTTTGAAATATAATTTCAAATTTACTTTTATAAATAACAATAAAAAATATCATCAATTTTTTCAAAAATAAAATAAAAGTGACATATTTTAAAAAAAAAGTATCAGTTTCAATATATTTACTTATCATTCTTACATTAAAAAAATAAAAAACCTAAATTTAAAAAAGTCATTCATCAATTAAAAATAAATAATATATGCGAATGATTGAAACTAAAAATACAAATAGAGAATGTAAAGTAACATCAAGTAAAAATTGTAACTGTATATACAACTGAAAATAACTTTGATGAATGGAAAATAGAAACAATAAACAAAAACTATAAATTGATATTGGAACCATAAAAATTAAGAAAGAGACACTAATGGTTTAAGGTTCTAACAGTGGCTAAAAATAGTTGATGGTGGATGGTGGTGGTGAAATCCAATTGAAACATATTCAAGGTCATCAGATTGAATAATGTATATATTTTTTCCCACAAATCAAATAATGAATAGATTTGAGGCCATAGATCAAAGATGGAATGTTTAGAGATTTCTCTTTAGAGAGAAAAATAAAGTCATACATATGAAATAATAAAAACAAAATGATAAAACTCGTTGAATTATTAAACTTAGAAATGTTTTTCACATCATTTATTAAATTTACAACATGAAAAAGATGTTTTTTTATTTTCCGTGTCATTTATATAATAACAACTGTGGAAAATCGATTTTTTCTCCTCGGTTATTATATTAAAAATGTGAAAAATATTACTATTTTATTTACCACGTCATTTATATAATAATAGATATATAAAATCATTTATTGACATTGGTTATAAAACTTAATGTGAAAAACATGTCTGGATAAATGAATTTTGTAATAGTGACCTTGTTGGGGGTTGTGCGTTGATAGTGGTGATCGATTTGGATTGTGGTAATAGCATATAAAATGTTTTGTTATAAGATTTGTGGATGTGGAATGAATGAGTCATTGTGTGACAAGTTTATGTTAGTCTCCCAGTTATCCATCAAATAAACTTAAATTCATAACTAAAATATCATGTGATGAATTGATATATGGATATTAGATTAATTTAATTGAATGATAAATTAAATGGGTTTGTAAATGAATTATTTTTGGAATGAAATCTACTATGTGATAACTAAATTGTGAATTTAATTTTATAGAACTAGTTTTATCTCATAATTGGTAAATTCTAGGAAACAGAAGACTATATAATTCAAAGTTGAATTGTGTGATTATGTGAGGTTTGATGCATTTAGTGGTGGTGGTAGTTTTAAAGATTTTGATGAGGTGTAGTGTTAGTGTTATGGTGTTTCTACTTCATTTCATGTTAACCCATAGGTATTGTATTGTGTGTTATCTATCTACCTTGTATTTTTCGGGTTATTTTATATGCATAACACCCAAGTTTGATATCCTTATCAATGACCAAATGTTTTAGGTTCTAGGATTTTTTTTCCAACATCTTCACTGGTGGTAAATCAGATGGTTGGTTACCTCCTCTTCCTTACTCTTCCTTCAGTGGTAGTGATGATGACATGGGTTGGTATCGGAGATTACCCAAGTGATGACAGGTTAGTGTTGTAGATCACCCAATAATGATGTGGATGTGATATGTGGTGGGATAATTGGTAGTAGTGGGAGGGAAAAAGGTTGATTTCATTCACGTTCATGATGCCCTACTTCCATGAATATGAGACGTGGTTATGTGGAAGAGGTTTTGATGTGATAGTTACTAATTCTCGAATCGGATGCTAGAAATTGTGAGGGGGCCTAGGTAGGGATACATCCTAAACCACATAAGAGATGGATAGATATTTTATGTGATATTAATTAAAGTTAAGGGAGAATATGACATTTGATATTGGAGAAAGAGAGTGGGAAACCATTGGTGAAGCAGTTGTGAGGTGCCTTTGTTTTAAATTTCTTTAATACTATGTTACTACATTGGATGAAGTATTTGGTGAGCCTACCATAGTGAGGTTGGTTTGATTATTTGACCTATTTTGGTGTATGTTCGTTATGTTGTTTATTTACTGACACAATGGTATTTTCTTTTGACATGTGCACAAAAGAATTTGGGTATGATTTTATTGATTATACATGTTATTCTCTCCCTTCATATATATATAAAAAATTTCCAGTTTACAGAAAGATTTTAGGGACTGAGTTGGACATTAATAGATTAGAAGTTGGAGTTTTTTTTGATTCATTGTCAAATGTATTGTCTTTTGGTAATTATTTATAGACTTTTATTTCTATTTTTTACATTATTATGCATTATGGTATGGTTTTGAGTTACTTATATTTTCTTGTGATGGAATTTCTTGGTGGTTTTTATTTTTACATCTTGTTGTTATATTATTGATGAGGGTAATTAGTTCTATATGTATGATTTTTATACCATCAGTTCTAGCCACCAACCACAAGCCTATTGAAGGTGAGACTCAAGGGTTCGTTATATCTCTTCCTTAATTTCCAAACTAGGATGGGTACATTTATATTTAGGGGGTCATGAAAAATTTATTGATTTATATTTACTATAGATTTTTCCTATATGGTGGTAAATTTATAATGTGATTTCACAAGCATAAACTATATACAATTCAGATTTTTTATATATATTGTGGGTGTTGACGGTTATTTAATGCATTAGAGATATGAATCTATTGAAAATTATTGTAGGTTAATATCTCCCATGTATGTATTGTTGTCTATGAGCTAGTCATTATCCTCTGGCCTATTAGAGGTGGTCTTGGGGTGGAACACTTAGTTTACTACCTTCCTTTGAGGGGCCTCGGTGGGCCATGTCATATCAAATTTAAACATAATAATTATTGTAGGTTAAGATCTCCCATGTATATATATCATTTACACCACTTAGGAAAGGGATAAATAATAAAAATATACAAGATTGTATTCTGACACTTTCCATTGGAGTTGAGTATCGTGTCTCTATCTGAAGGCAATGTTCTGCTTGTTTCCCCACATTCCTGATTTCCAAAAGTGTGTGGATTCCATCACATAAATCGGTGATGTTGGCTCCTTGGTTGAAACAGGATGATGGGATGTTAGTTCCTAATTACATGGATTCTTTCATGGAACATGTTTTCTAGTTTTGGTCTCCCTTATATATTCAATTAATGTTCATGAAACTCATTCACAACCCCATCTCTAGGTGTATGTCATTTAACTTAGCTACTTATATCTTAATTGAGAAGCCACATTTGATTAAATTAGATAGTAATTTTGGGAATTTTTAGGAATTTTTAGGTATTTGTGAAGTTAGAAATCTAAAATTTCTTCTCCTTTTGAATTCATAGGCATCTTAGTCATAGAACCTCAGGCATCATGTGTCGGTTATAAGGTAGTTAGAAACATGGGAGTATGAATTTTGAGGATATTTACCTTATGAATTCCATGTTTATTGAATGGGGTAGAGATTCTGGATTAGGTCAAAGATTTAATGTCTTGTGGGGGTAGATTTGGAATAGGTTTAACATCTTGTGTGGAAGAGAATATCACAGGTTCAACATCTTCTGGACACATGTAAGTCACAAGTTTAACATCTTATGGTGACAGGTATGTCACAGATTTAATGCCTTGTAGGGATAAGTAGTTCACTAGTTTAATGTATTGTGGGGATAGGTTAGTCACAGGTTTAATGTCTAATGTGGACAGGTAGTTCATAGGTTTAATTCATTGTGATGATAGGTATGGCATAGTTTTAATGTCTTGTCGGAATAGATAGGTCATAGTTTCAACATCTTGTGGAGACATGTAGGTAAAAATTTTAACATCTTGTGGGGACAAGTTGGTCACAGGTTTAACATATTGTGGAGATAGGTGGGTGGTTAAGTGTTTCCCCATTGGGAAATATTTCACAATTGGGATTTGGTTAAGTGTGTCTCCATAGGGAAAATATTTCATACATTGTATTTAGTGGAGTGTTGGGGAATCAGGAATGAACCTCATGGAGGTACCCCATATTTTTTGGTATATCAGGATTGAATATGATGGAGGTTACCTACATACCCTATTAATAAATATGGATCAAAACCCACATAGTTTGATTCCACATTTTGTGGTCATGTGACAGGACCGGATCATACAATTTAACATCATACAGAAAGGACACTCATGTTGTGAAAGGAGTTTCAATAAAGGATGGTGTGGGGATTAAACTTGAAAGATGCATGGGGGTGTTGATTGAAGGTTGACATCTGATAAAAGAGGAGTATTAGCATCCTATGATTATCATACATGTATAATCTCTTGTTCATTTCATGATATAAGACTGTAGTTTAATGTTATGTGCTGAGGATGTTGTTGTGTAGTTTAACATCGTACGATTAGTATGTTAGGCTTCAAAGTTTTACATAATGCACATCATATGTGTTAGGAATTACACTTGTGGAGGCAATTTCCATGTAAGATAAAAAGATCTATAATAAGGCCTCCCTACTTGGAAAGGTCAGTAATTTCCTGTGATGATTCCACCATTAGGGCTTATGTGTCTACTGGTAATACACCTTTGGGTAGGGGAAATGAACATAATTAAATTATAATGAATAAAATAAATTCTTAATAGGATTTAAATTATGATGTTAATGAAAATAATTTCATTATTCATGAAATTATGTTGAATGGGAGAACACATTTGAACATTAAGAAAGGGGTATCTCATCTCAGTTTATTTCATTGAGATATGACTTATTCCCCCACTTACTTATTCTATGCGGTGCATTTGTACTCCAATTAGGATGTATCATATCATGAATATTTTTTTATTAATGTTATTAAATGATTCATCTAATAATTATTTCTTTTTATGGTTCTTATAATTTGACTAATTATAAATGGTAATGGATTTTATAAATAAATTTTCTTTGCTCAGGTAAAAGTACTATTTAATTGAATATGTCATGCTAATGTTTTGTATAAAATGAATTTTTGTTATATATTTTTATATTTAAACTAATTTTATGTTTATACACATTTAATACACATAATTTATACATTATATTAATGATATGATCTATATAAGGGACTTCACCTCAATATTCTACCATTGAGGAATATTGTTTATGCCATGCACCATTTCTATTTTCTGTGGACTATATACTAATTATTTAATTTATGGTTACCATTAATTGAGTATTTAATTAAAAATATAAATTTAATATACAATATATATTATTATTTCCTAATCCATATAATAATTTTTCATCCAGTGTTTGTTTTGAATGTAATTTGATTAATATGGGAAATAACACTAAATCTATATCATTTACTAAATAGAGATGTTTTTTGATAAATAATTTTATTTTATGAATTTTTTCACTCATTTCAATATATTAGGAATAGTTTCTACATGATGACATGGGTGGGAATTAGTTTTAGATGGCCCCTCAATGCATCGGTATTTTATTGAGATGACAATGTTGGAAAAATTTAGCAGGCTTTTCCTATATTGATTCAATCATACTGTTAATGGTATTTACATTAAATGCACCATTATTCCTGAAATAATAAAATTAAAATTATTAATAATTTACTTTATTTAAATTTCATTCAATATTATACATAATTATTTCACTAAGATATTGTATATGGATTTAGATTGTATCCACATTATCGATTAAATGGACTGTGCTCAATCATTTACATTTCCATAATGATTTGGCCTTATCGTCTCATGACATAATTTTTTTAATTAAATGGATTGTATTTATGTTAAATATATACCATTCCATGTTGCCTATATATCACTTATTATTTATTCAAGAATATTTTTTTCTATTTAACCATTACTGAGCATCTGATATCACCTTTTTATTTGGTCTTATTTCCCTAGGTTATGAAGAGGAAATGATTGAATAATTTAAAGGATGAAATTAATTTATGTTTTGTTATATTTTTTTACCAATGTAATATGTGTACCATGTATATATATGGTTCTTCAAGTGTACAAACTAATATGTATTTTAGGATTTGTATCTTATATCAATGCCAATGTAATAATGTAATGTTCCAGCTATGGGATACTGGGGTATGGCTCTTTACATTTGGTATCATAAGACTATAATTAGAAACCATAATAACCTGATTTTAAAATAAAAACAATCATTTTTAAACTATAATAATTTCAAAAAGTATTTAAAATAACTTATACTATTAGAGGTAATTTTATTTGATGGCTGAATACTCATAATGATTATTTGCTTTCTCAATGTGTTCCAATATTTAATGATGATAACTAATGGAAAGAAGGAAATCAATACCTAAACATGTGTAGGGATTTCCCCACTAAGAAATTTAAAAAAAGTTTTATTTTTTCTGAGAAAATCATTACCATAATAGGACATATTACTTAGGTTATGAAGAATATCCGTACTAAACATATGTTGGATCGTTGAGAACCCATATTTTAGTAGGAGTAATAATACAATGGTAGAATATAAATGGAAAGTGTCCCTCAAAAATATACTTATATCATTATGATGTTATGAAAGTGAAAATGTAGGACTAGTGATATATTACCTCAAGGGTGATGTTTATAGATTGTAGTTGTTGGTCGAGAATAATAAAGAGAAAGATGAAATTGTAGTCATAGAATAGAGAACATTCAAGTAATAAATTTTTGAATCACATTTCATTCATGTGAAATGAACTAAAATTATGATAAAATCACTTATATTAAAGTAAAAGGAAGAATATAGTGTTGTAGAGTATGAGGCTACCTTCAAAATACTATCTATGCATTCTATATATTACACATGTGATTTGGAAAACAATATTTACCATTTCATTGAAGGTATTAATCCATGTATCTGAAGGAAAATTGCTTTTCAAACATTTTCCTCCTATGATGAAGAAGTATTATGTCTAATCAAAATATATAATGAATTTTATAGATCTTATATATTCTATAGATATCAATAAAAGATGATTTCGACTGAGGACCATGAGAATGAAAATGCACCATGAATAATATGGTAGTGAAGTTTTTTCGGTCTTATAAAAATTATAGAAAGAAACATTTGCGAACTTTTATAAATGGAACATGAGTGTGTTAAATGTACAGAGACTAGACGAATTTGTCTCATGAGTTCAATGGTATATATATATATATATATAAAGTTCCTTCATTTCAAATAAATGCAGAAATATTCAAAACTAATGTCCCAATGGAAATTGGAATCTATGACAGATGGGGATAATTGGAGATATCTAAGAATATATTTTCATTAAAACCAAGTTAGAAGTACCCAGTGATGTGTTAGTAGGTACATTAATCATATCTTCATATTTATCATGTGATTTATTATATTCTAGATCATCACACCCTTAGTTATACACATTCTTTCAAAAAAATTTATAAATTGCTATTTTGAGTTAATAAGAGATTAATCATTCAATAGTCATAATGGAAATCTATTTAAAACAAAGATGTGTTGGTCTATACAATTATCGAAAATCAGCGTTCCTTATTTTACGACCTTACCATCAAACCTAGGGTTGGTTTTGATATAATACATGGTATGGAATGAATTTGAAAATATTTGTAAAAATTTATTGTAAGAAGATGTTCATTAAAATTTATGAGGAAGATATAGAATTCCTTATCTATAGAGTAAAAACTTCATCATCTGAATCTTATCTAGATCAACCCCAGTAGCACTATTGAATGAAATTTAATATTAGGAATTGAAAACAAAATATAGGGATATAGAAGTAAATCATAAAATTTAGGAAGTACCTATTCAAAAAGAATAAATTGATTAATTTCGTGGTTAATTTCCTAGACAATCCTTAGAACATGAAGTTAATTTTACCAATGATTTAATCCTTGATTCAAGAAAAATATCAATGACTTTTTATATAATAGACTGATTGAAATTAGTGGAGATGGTGAAAAAACTAGAGGGGTTGAGTAATAATGGATTTATTATCCCTAGTGCTTATAAAAGGGGATCCCCTATTTTATTTATAAGAAATAAATATTTATCTATTATGTAATGCATTGAATATAGAGAAATCAATTAAATAAAGAAAAAAATTATCCAATTCCACACATTTATGATTTATTTTATTAACTTCGAAGATCTAAATATTTTTCGAAGGATGACCGTCATTTTTGATATCATAAATTTGGAATAAAGATTGAATAAATTATAAAGACATCTATTCAAATGAGGTATAGACATTATGATATTCATGTAATTCCATTTTTATTGACTAATTCACCCTTTGTTTTTATGGATCTGATGAACATAATTTTCAAGGAATATCATGAATATTTTTTTATAGTGTTAATTTATTATTATATATATAATATAAAACAAATGAAGACCATGAGTATAAATTTATAATCATTCATGAGACTCTCATAAAGAAAGATTTATATGGTAAATTTAGAATGTGAAAATAATATATTTATAAAATTTATTTTTATGGTCATATTGTCTCGATGGATGGAAACTTGGTTGATCCTGTGAAGGAAAAAGCATTCCAAGAATGGCATACACTAAAGAACATAACTGAGGAATGTAGTTTAATTAGTTTACTATGTTACTATCTAAAATTTGTTAAGAATATTTCTGGATGGTATAACCAGTAATCCAATATCACACATAAAGTGGTTATGTTTAAACGGAAAGAAGATTGTGCATAATGATTTGAATAATTCATGAGAATTTTAGTCAATCATATAAATTTCACACTACAATAAAGAAATTATGGGATTTTGATATTTAGTGATGTTTTCAAGAAATTAATGGGTTGTTTTGTTATAAAAAATGATAAATTTATTTCTTATGCATCAAGATAGTTGATGATTCATGGAAAAAAATTATCCAACTCCTGATTTTGAGTTAGCATATGTAATCTTTGCTTCGATAATATGGGGACATTATATCTATTGATAATTATGTAGGATATAAAATATCAGAATATCTTGAAATAAGTATATATATCTAAGGAATTAAACACGAGGAATAGAAAATGGATTGAGAAAATTAATTATTATTATTTCTCAATAAACTACAAAAAAGGTAAAGAAAATAAGATATGTGAAGCATTGAGTTGTAAAGATCGTAGATTTCAAGTCAATATGAGGATTTATAAAGATCCAATGATCATGTATTTAGTAAAAATGTATATCGGAATTTTTAAGGACAAGGAAGAATCAATTATTTTTCAAATGGTTTCTATGAAATCATTACTAGAGAATATAAAATGTTCTTAATGTGATATTGATAATATTCAAAAGAAAATTAAATCCATTAAGGATATAGTATTATAATACATCATGTACCATGATGTAATTATTAAATTTGGAAATATGTTATGTTTTTCATCAATAACTTAGTTTAAAATGATATTATTATATGATTCTCATAGATCAAATTTCATTATACATCATGGTAGTTCCCAGAAATATAGTTATCTGAAGGAACATTTTTTTGGATAACACAAAGCATGAAATTCTAGACTATGTGTCAAGATGCCTAGTTTTTAAAAAAGTGAAGACTGAAAGACCAAAACCAATATGATTCATGAAATGTATACCTTTTACTATGTATATGTGGTATGACATTATGAAGGAATTTTTCATAAGACTACCAAGGGTACCTAAAAGGAATGACGCAATATGGATTATTTTTTATCTTCGTACAAAATTGGAAAATTTTCTGGTTATTACATAATATTTACCTCTTGATAACCTATAAAGACTCTATATTGATGATTTAGTAAGGAATTATAGTGAACCTATAACAATTTTGTCTGATTATGATTCATGTTTTACATAAAAACTTTGGAGGAGTCTTCATAAGAATATAGATATTGAGAATCATTAGAGCACTGCCTTCGGTCCACAAACTGAAAAATAGTCATAAAGGACTATTCAAACATTGGAAGACAGGTTAAGATCATGATCACTTAACATTAATGGTCAGTGGGATTAGTATTTAATTATGGTAGAGCTTTCCTACAATAAAAATTTACATTCCATTATTAAAATGGTGCCATATGTAGAATTATATATAAATAGATTTTGTTCAAAAAATTATTGGGATGATGTTGGTTAACAGAATCATATAATCCCATGACTTACTAAAGAAACAATGAAAATGGTAAATCCTATAACAGCTCATATTAATGTAGCATAAATTAGTCATAACATTTATTATAAGAACTGGATAAAGGATTTATAATTTCAAGTGGGGGATAATGAATTTCTAAATGTATCTCCATTGAAGTGTGTCATAAGGTTTGGTAATAAAGGGGAACTAAGCCCCAAGTACATTAGACCATTAACAATTCTATAAATTATTGGAACTATAGATTACCTATTATCAATTCAACAATTTATTTCAAATGTTCATGATGTTTTCAACATATCAATATCAAGGAAGTACATGCCAGACCCAACGCACATACTCACGTATGATGAAAATATAAATAAACATGATTTATCTTACTGTGAAGACCCTATAGAGATTTATGACTCTAGAGAGAAATTATTGATAATTATTTGGACTCTATATGTAATTTTTGTTTTTAAAAACCATAAATTTTAAAAATAAACATGGGAACTTGAATATGTTTTAATGAAAAACAACACTCAGCTTTTTAGAAAAAAATACTCATGATGATTTTAAGAGAAATTTCATTGAAGGATGGAAGAATATTAAACCACAATACATTATAATATGTATATACCAAAAAAACAAATTTATTTGATATCATAAATAACACAAAACACATATCTTAAATGAACCGTGATATGCTAAAAAATATTAACTCAATCATAAGAATAGTGAAGTGACTATTAGGAATACAAAACTGGATATTAGAATAATAACCACAGCTTTTAAATTATAAATAAAATTATAAATAAAATGGATTTAATATTTAAAATATACACATTGAATAATATTTATTGTGAATTTTTTGTTATTTTTCTGAAATAGTGAATTTTTTGTGAATAGTGAAATATGGTAATTTCTGATATTTAACATTTTAATCCAAATACATGAATTTTTGAGAAATATATAATTTAATAAACTATTAATTCAAAATTACATGAACTATTTACATTATATAGACACAATAATCTAAACTATTAATAGGCTTGAGATAAAATAATATACAAATGAATAAAATAATAAAAAACACCCCTCTCCTATTAATAAAAATATCACTCATCACAAATCCTTCTACCCACACATTAAAATCCTTGAATGATGTCTAAATTATTCCAAATTCACAGCTAATTTTTCGAACTCATGTCCAAGAACTTTTGGTCTTACCAAAAGACCAAATCAATATTTCCTAAGGAGGTTCCCAAGGAGGTGATATTCAAGAGGTAAATTCCTATGTTTTCTTTTAATTTAATTTATTTTTATATCCTATTATATCCTACCATATTAAATTTGGAATAGTAATTCCATTATTATATATATTCTATTATGTTATTATGTTAATATAATATCAATATTGAAGTCTCTTCTACTCTTTATAAATACTAAAACTAAAAACATCATCTATGAGGTTTCGATTCACCACCTTTGTGGACAAAGAGTTTTTCATTTTCATTACCACCTTCAAGTATGGTCATAAAACCATATTTATGGTCATAAAGATTATAATTTGTTCAATAAATCTTATTAAATTTTATAGAACTATCATTTAAAAATATTATTAAATGAAATAATACTAGTTCATGATGGTTGTAAAAACACCCAAAACAATCTAATCATTTTTCATTAACATTTAATCTAATCAATCTGACTCATGTCAAAAAACGTTAATGATATATGGGACCATTTAAATTAAATTAATTATATTAATATAATTTCATACCACTTCAATATAATTATTACAATTTCCAATAACCTTCCATAATTAAACACAAGTTAAGAGATCTTGAAACCCTGAAATGAATGCTCCCAAATTAGTAAAATTCAACATTATAACTCGGAAAAATGGCCATAAATGATCTTAATATTTTTATAATAAATAAAATTAACTATTTAGTGGTTTTTTATTATGAAATTAATTCATCTAATTTTATTACGATGGACACTAAGTACAAGTGCATAATTCTTTCGCACATACGGTAAGTGGTTTCTCATCTGACTTTTATTTCTTTAAGATATGCCTTATTATCCACTTATTCTATTAGTGTGATGTATTTATACATCCTTATTGGGATCTATTATCCTGAATATATTTATATTTATGGTATTAAATTCTCTATTTTATTATTATATCATTTATGTGGCATATTATTCCACTTGTTAAAAATGATAATGGATTTCATAACTCCATTTTCATTTATTAAGTAAAAATTATATTTCACTAATTATGTCAAGAAAAAGTTGTGTGTAAAATAAATTTTGATTATATTATGTTGTATTTCCACTTTATTAAGAATATTTATAGGGAATATAGGTAATCTATTCATTTTATTAATGATATAATCCTTATGAGGTAATTCATCTCAGTTTTCTTTTGTTGAAGAAATTGTTTTTTTTTGTTATGCACCTATTTTGTTCTATGGTGTATTAACTATAATTTTATTGATGATAATAATTAATTGAGTATTTAATTAAATATTAAGTTTTATAATATAATTTATATGACTAATTAATATGTTTTATATCAATTGGAATGGACCTTCTATAATTATACAGTAGTAAAGTGATTACGAAACCCTTAAATGAATTCTCACAGTAAAATGAAATCAAACACTATAACTCATCTAAATGGACATATAATAACTTAATAAAATTATAATAAATCAAATATATGTTTAAGAGGTTATAAATTAAAAAATTAATAAATCTAATTTTATTATTCAATACATTAATTACTAGTAATGAATTCTTTCACGCAAAAAGAAATAGGTTTCTAATATCAATTTTATTTCAATGAGATATGCCTTATTCACCTCATATTTATTGTGTGTTATGTTTGTATACTATCCTTTTGATATATAATATTATGACTGTTTTTATATTCATGTTATTTAATTCTTTATTTGATAATTATTTTTTTATAGGTAAAACAAATTTACTTGTTACCAAATGGTATTGGATTTATTAACTCAATTTTCATTCATTGGATTAAACATCCATTAAACTGATTATGTCAAGAAAATGTTGTGTGTAAAATGAATTTTTATTATATAATGTTGTATAAACACATATTTTAGGTGTATATATAGTTATTATATATAATATGTTCATTTGAATAATGATATTATCCTTATAAGTGACTTTGTCTCAATTTTAATTTGTTGGGGCATAGTTTTGATGATATGCCCTTATTTTTGGTTGTACGTTGAATGTGATTATAATTTTATTTATGGTAATAATTCATTAAATATTTAATAAAATATAAATAATTCTCATATCATTCATATTATTACTTCTTAATCCATATACCAATTCAAAATATAGTGTTTATTTTGAATGTTATTTGATTAACTGGGGAAATAATGTTAAATTTGTATCATCAAATAAATACATATATTTTTTATAAGATATGTTGTTTCAATAATTAAATAAATCATTCCAATATATGTTGAATTATTTGGAAATGAAAACATGGGTGAGGCATAGTTAAAGATAGCCCCTCGATGCATCAGTATTCTGATGAGATGATATTATTTTCCATATTATGGTGGTTTTTACCAATATTGTATAAACCATAATGTGAAAGGGCATGATGGTAATGTTACCATAATGTATAAGATCATGGTTTCCAAATTATTAAGAATTTACTTCATTATGATTTCATTCATTATTATCCATGTGACATTAAATATTATATTATCTATGGAATTATATTATGATCATGTTATTGATTAAATGTAATTTGTTTCCAATAATTTTCTTTTCCATAATGATTACGCATTGTACTATCATGATTTATTTTTTTATAAAATAGTATATATTTTAGTAACATATATGTACCTTTTAATATTTATCATGTTTTCATTATTACTTACTCAAGACAAATTATGTTGTATTAAAACCGTATGGAGATTTCCATCATGTCCTTTTATTTTTTATCCTTTACCCATGTTATGAAGATGAAAGGATTTAATGAGTCTAAGGACTAAATTACACTCATTTTAGAGTTTTTACTATTTTTTTACAATTTAATAAGGGTACCATGTGTGTATTTAATTTATCAAAACCACTAAACTGAAAAGTCCATTGGAATTTGAATCATGTATCTATGAAATTGTAAAAAATTATGGCTCCAGCAATAGGATACTGGGCTCTGGGTCTTAACAATAATATCTCACTAAGCCCGAGATGATCAAAATCCTGAAAACATTATGTTGTTTCCACTATGTCGTAATAACTTTTACCTTCCCAGGGTCAACTAAGATACCATGTTTCGAGACTATAGGTACCAAGAATGTCACTTTTGGAATACCAAAAAAAATCGATGTCTTGGAATTATTTTGGGTATTTCTAAAAAATTCTACTACTACTATCATATGACCCACATGATCCTCTTCAGACATAGAGTAATCCCATGTTTCATCCACATAGACAACCGTGGAAATAATATAATACTTATGGAAAATCATGTTTATAAAATCTATAAAGTCTGCAGGATAATTGGTTATACCAAATGGATTGACTAGGTATTCATAATGTTTGTACCTACTATGAACATAATTTTCAGAATGTCAGATTCATTTATTCTCAACTAGTTGTAACCATACTGATGAACAATCATCAGAAACCCCCTTTTCCCCTTTCAAATGATCAAAAAATCTTTTATACTTAGAAATTGATACTTTTTATTTACCATAACATGGTTGATTTTTCTTTAATAAAAATATAGATGATATTTTCCATCATATTTCGTAGAAAATAGAACAGGCACCACCCATGCGAAACACTCTAGTGTGTGTAATATTTCTCTAATAGATCATCTTACTAAGAAGTCAACTCATTCATTTCTTCTGTTTTAATACAGTAAGAAGGAATAAACACTTGATGTTTAATAGGTACCAAATCAATAGAAAATATTACCCCTCTTACTAGTGAAAATGAGAGATGTGAGTAGGAAAAATGTTGTGCATCTCGATGAATGTTGGATGGAGATCATCAGAAAAATATTACCCATCCTGGTCAAAATGAGACACTGATAATACATTATCTAACACTCGATAAGAAGGTATGGATGTACTCAACAACATGTCTCACTCACCTTGAACGACCTGACACTCCCAATTGGGGATGGAAATGGAAACCCATTAAAGATAAAATTCATTTTGGTACTTATTCGAAATAATCCAATCAATATTCATTATGACATCAACAAGTTTCATGTGGATAACTCGAAAATTTTATATGTACTAAATCTCCAATAATTATTAAACATAAGAAGGACAATGGAGACCATACTCTCTCTTTGTTTAGAGGGGTGTAGTAATATCCACCACGTAAGAGAAAATCATTATAGGACTACAAAACATGTCCATAATAAAAGTTTAAATGAATGAATGAGATTCACCATTATCAAATAAAGTAGTCACTAATGATGAATATATAGTGATGGTACCTCTCATGTATACTAAATCCTTATTATCTTCATTTTGAGACTCTTCTAATGTGTGATGAAGCCTCATTCCAACATCCTATGTCTAGAAACACTTATATCTTGAAGTATATAATTGAACCAAAATACTTTTTGGTGTTTATGAGACCATTCCACCATGTGGGGTAGAGAAGATATGATATAATTTATTCTTGTGTCTTGAATAACCACACGAGATACTGATCTTGGGTGCCTCTGGGAAAACCCATTTTGAATGCCCATGCAATACACACTAGAAGAAAGTAAAGGGACCTATTATAAGAAATTATGTTTATCTTGAAGAAACTAGCTATCGAGAACAACAATGTGGCTCATCATACTCTATTATTCCTTTAAAGGAACTCATATAACATCAACCAGAATTAAATGAAACTCCTATCAACACTGACATACCAGACAAGTCAATCTAAACCATCAATTCCCTATCCCGAACAACATCGTAGGAAGACATATTTTGATATCAAACATGATATTGAATATGTAATCAAAGTCCCATATCAAACCATCGATTAATCATATTTATAATCGATACAATATCAGGTGAAAACTAAACCATCTTGTCAAATCAATCTGAATATTATTTCATATTTCTAAATTAAATTTCATGTTTGAATAACAATGTATCTATATATAGAACCATATAATCTAGATTAAATAGGCTACTAAAATTGACCTTAAATTACTTAAACTATAAAAAATATTGGTTCTTCATTATCACCACTGATTCCCACAATCTCAAACTATATCCTTCTAGATTAAAGGTGTCATATTTCACCTTAATCAAAGAAGGTGTTTCTAATATCTCGATAAAAATATCATTAACAACCAATACTCATCCTCTTTAATATTATTTTTGTATTGGAATAATGGTGGATTATAGAAAATTAACTCCTAATCATTATTCCGGAGTTCATCCCTCTATAGTTCCACAACATGAGAAAGAAAGGGAATGGGTGTGGGTGTATATCCTAGAGAATGGACAATTGAAACTATAATCTCAACGATATTATAGTCTATTAGATGATTATCTCAACATTTTTTTTCATCATCTTCATCATGGATCATTTTCACACATCTTCCCAGAGGCATGATTATACAAAACATAAAAAACAACACTAAAGACCTAATTAGGGTATTAAGATCAAAACACAAACATGATAAATGTTGATGTTAATATCATTAGATAAGGAAACAAAGTGTGAATTTCATCATATAAAAATAAAAAAGTAGGTAAAATACTATATATATTCACCAAGAATCCATTTACAAACCACACATGGTTACTTAAGGATCATTATGATGATAGTTGTCCAGAAACAAAGTTTTATCTACCTTTTTAGTACAGAAAAGACCATTTAATTGCATACTGAAATCATATAATGATGCTCATACTCACTCTAACACAACATTTTTATGAAACAACCCAGATAACCTTGTATCCTGATAACCAATGTGGATCTGACATGGCCTGAAAGGAATTATGGATTCCCATGGGTTGGTGAATAGAACCTAGAATAATATAAGATAATAGAGGAAATGTTATTTCCACATAAAAATAAGAAGATAAAGAAGAAATTTATTATGATCCAGACTCGATAGGTAGAAAGTACCACAAAAATAATTAGTATTTCAAAAGAAAAAAACAGTACATCAGTAATGTACTCATCAAAAAGACAAACATCCTAGAGAAAAAAATAGGCATACCCCAAAAGATCAAGAACATTTCCCTCTTTCAACAGGTGCATTTATTTTTCTAGGACCTAGAAGAAGGAAATACAAAAACACTTAATGGACAAGGATTTAGTGATCTAAAAATATCAGTAGGGTCTCACCATATCTTCCAGATAAAAATATCACAATATTAAATCAAATCATGATTTCAATTTTAATAAAACTGGGCATGAATTTAAATTGAATATTTATGAAAAAAGATGTTGTGATTTCAATTTGATTAAAAACATTTCAATATAAATTAAATAAAAATTATATATAAAATTATTTATATAAATCTATAGGAAAGAGTAAAAAGGTTCATCAAATATAGAATTTAAAATCTAATTCATCACAATAATTACCATGGTCAACTACATAGTGGTATGATTTTTTCTATTTCTAGGATCCATATACATACCAAATTAGTGATAATAGAAATATTTGCACACATGTCTCTTAGGATCTATCTAAATATGACTCATTAAAAGCCAATTAGGGATAATATCTACAAAATACTATTTTATTGGAGTAGTAATCATCAACTTATTTATAGTGAATAACCATCCTAGGGTGTTTGTCATAAATAACCCACTCAATACATATTCTCGCATGTTCCTAATCAATAAATCAATTGAAAAAGAAAAAAATAATTCCAATTCAAATCAATCACCATTCAATGGTCAGTTACCAACACTTCCCTTTCTAATTTCAGCTCTCATTAAATCCCAAAACAAGCTATTTTCATCAATTAATTTCTTTACAAAATAAAACAATAATTTTTTTTGTCAATTTAATTAAAACATTTTTCAAATCAAATATCAACTCATTTAATAAATTATGTATATTTCAATTCATATAACAAATTCGAATTCAATTGGAATTTGGGGTTACCCCTCGAATCCATAACATATCAATTTCTATTATAATTCACTACAAATTGGGTTTTCAAAAATCAATTGAAATAAATTAACATAAAATTAAGAAAATAAAGGTTTAATTATATAGGGAAACTAAAACGAAACCACCTACCTTTAATCATAGTATAAAATCCCAGCATCAGCAACAAAATTTTACAATGTAGAATGAGGAAAATGGAGATCATGAAATCAAAAATAGATTTATTATACATTAAATGAATTTTAAAACCATCGAACACATAATTATTTATCAAACTCAAAGGAGTAAATATAGAGATAGTTGGATAGAGAGAGTGAGAGGATATATATATACTAGAGAGGGATCAGATTATCCACTAGTGCATTGATTACTCAAAAATTGGCTTGTATGGGTCAAAACCAGATCTTGAGAGACTCATAGGGTATATAATTTGAGATAGTTCATTTTCATATTGAGAACGAGTTCAAATGGGGGTTTGAAAGTTTTTAGGAAAGTTTTGAAATAAAATTATTCTATATGAGAGGTTACCTAGGAAGGGCCACATGGTTAGAAATTATATGAAAGATAACCATAATCCTATATATTGGGGTTCTTGGTTTCTAATGTGCAGTCATATAGTTTATAAAACAATGTGCTAACTTTGAAAACCCCCACTGTCATGGGTTGCACAGTTTTCAGTTAGTGGGTTCACGGTTTGGGAAAACCATGCACCGACCAGGCATATCCCAAAGAGCCAACAAAATATTCCAACATTACCAAGAATAAATCCTAAAAAATAAACAACAAATTAATTATCAGAACGAGGGTATATGAATACATAAAAAATCCTTAACAATATGGTTATATAAACATTGGTTTCATATTTCTACAGATCGAATGAAAAAAGGTTAATTATAATGTAGCATTTAAAATTAAATATTGTATCATATATTTCATATATATAAATTAAATCAATCCTTACTACTATAAATGTAAAGTATAAATTATAATAGAATAACATCTTTTCATTGAGGTGGTATTCCACATGTATACAATAAATATGTTAACATTTTATAATAGATTAAATAGTAAGAAGAAGAATATGATATTATAATTAATGAAAAAGAGTTATTTGATAAATAATATATATATTTAATACATCCATATTTATAACCAACCATTTAAAGTGGAAATGAAATATGAATTACACCAATTCATGGAGATGGTAATCTGTACATCCTCACAAGTGATGTTTTCACCTTTTTAAATGATCAAAAATAGATTAAAATTGATTTGCCTACAATCATAATATTCTATAAACATTTTTATAAAATTGGATATATTATTATAGTGCTTATAATAAATTTACTAAATTTAAATGATGAAGTAAACAAGAATTATTTGGTAAATATGATTACCTATTCTTCTATTAACATATATTAGATCCATTATTAATGAAAATTTGAATGAACTTTTAAGATATCCAGAACCATTTTCTCATTTATGGAAAAAAATTTAAGATAATTGGTTATTTTTTGTTCATATTGTTTTCTAAAAAAATGTACAATGAAAATAGGGGAGGGGTGTCTATTTATAATTGTATGTAGGCTCACTCATTGAATTAAATAATGTATTAAATTAAAATAAATAAAATCTTATGGAAAATGGATACGAATTGTTAAAATTATAAGGTAATATGAGGATGAGAAAAAATCCTCTCATGAAATAAAATTAGGACAAGTTTTGGTTTTTTAAGCATATCCTTTATTTTTAACAACTTTTTGAACCTTTTGACAATTACCATGATTAAAATGTTTTTTATTCATTAGAGATGAAGAGAATTACAATAATGGGGAAAGTGATTCAAAAAAGGATCATGCTTGACATTAAGAATCATATTCCATTAAATTTCACCAGGATAATATTTTTATTAAATCTATACAAATTTTTACAATATTTTTAATTTTAGAATATAATTAATATAGTTTTAAAAAAAATCATAGAATCTTAAAATATAATATTTGTATAACGGATATAAAATGTTTCCAAAAAGAAATTTATTAAAATATATTGATTATGTTACCTAAATTTAATCATCAAATCAAATTTATATTTCTTTATTTATTATGTTAGGCCTTAAGTTTCAGTTTAAACCCATAGATAACTAATTTCATCCTTAACTTTAGTAATGAATTTTCAATATTAAAGGTTCATAATTTTACATACAGGGTGTAAATTGGATCATCAATTTCAAATATATAAAATGTTTAACTATATATTATCCCATTTTACATTTTCATGTTTCTTATAATTTTTAAATAATTTAATAATATATTATTTTCATAAAGTATAATTTATATCATTTTTAGCACAAGTCATTTAATTTGACATTAAAGACACTAATTCAAGGGTGTAATTTCAATATAATCATTTCAACATAAAAAATATGATGTATTAATCTATAAAATTCATGTAACATAATAATTTATCCAAATTTCATTAAATTTAATATTTTTGAAATAATTTATTAAATTTTTTGATTGAATAAATACTAGGTCGTTGTTGCATAAGAAATTAATATAATTATTCAATCAAAAAAATTTAAAATAAATTTATTAGATAAAAAAGTTAACTAATATTTAAAATTAACATTTAAAACGTAAATAACAACTTTTTAACCATGTGATAAAATATAAGAGTTTTTTAATTCATGAGTGTGACATTTTGTTTTTATTCAATTCTTAAAAGAATATAAAGATGAATATCCAAGAAAAATGGAAAAATATCCTTATTTCGATAAATTTGATGTAAATTTACATTCTTCAATAATAAAAAAATAAAGGCATGTTTTGGATAAATATTAAATCCTCATCCTAAACATTTCACTATATTTTTACTTGTTTTATGCTTATTAAGGTGAGGAATATTTACTAGGTTTACTATTCCTAATACCAAAAAAATAAAATAGATTCGTTTACCAAATTTGAAACTTATAATTAAAATAAATTTATCCATTTAATTTGATTTAATTAATATAATTTTTATAAACCAATTTTAATAAAAATTCAAAAAACTCAATGAAAATTAGTTTTTAGAAAAATATATTCTTAAGTATATAAATAAACTTGAATGAAAATCATGAATATTTATAATAAAAATAAAATTAATTATATTATTGTAAATAAAATGAATTATATGTAACATTAAGACTAAATAATAAATATAATTATACATATAAATTATATTATTTAATAAAAATAAAAGATAATTTTTGAAAAATTGATATTTTCACTATTCATTGAAAAAACAATGACTTCAAAAAAAATAAAAAAAAATCTCATAATTTAATGTTGATATGATAATTTATATATGATTTCATTTTATTATTTTAAATTTTCAAATGTTAAATAAATTAATTTCCATAATATTTAACAAAACCCCAAAATAATAATTTTTGAGAAAAATGTATATTGAAGAATATATATTCATTAAAACAAATTTATTTATTTTTACTGAGTATGAGTCAACACATTTTTATTGAGTAGAAATATTTTACATATAATCCATTATGTGGTTACTCATTCTCATACCCAACAATTCAAAACCTGTGTTACATAATAATATTTTTATAACACATCTCAATTCTCTTAATTATTGGTGTTCCATTTTTAGAAATCTATTTAAATTATTGTTTATTTAATTTAAATTTTCAAGGTGTTACATTCTACCCACCCCCCTAAATAAATTATTCTTTATAAATTTATATCTCATTAATCAAAATATTAATATCTTAAAATTCATTTTTTGAGAACCCACAGTATACATTGAGATGATAAAATATATCTTAAAAAATAATGTGGGAAACATAAAGGTTACTTGAGACATAAAATATTTTGGCAACAAGATAAGTAGAATAAGGGGGTAAGTTAAAATAATGACAGTGAGTAGAAGACTAATTTATAAAGACTAATATAAAGTGACGAAGGATATAGTTTGGGTAAATATAATGACAAAAAAACATAAATTAGTCAATGTTAAAATTAATATCAATTCTTTACCAATAGAGTTTATGGGATAAAAATTTTATTTATGCAACATATTCCTAAATATTAGGTATTATTTTTATATCATAGAATATGTGGAAATATAATTAATTTATTTCATTCCATTTTATAATTACAATTGCATCCTTTTTAAGTTCATTTCTTTGCTCTACATTATATATTACTCAAATAAATGAATATTCAAGATTCGATTTTTAGACATGAACCTGTGTAATTTTCCTTTATCAAGTAATAAGATCAGTAAAATAATGATATTTTATTCATTATTTGTTTAATTATTTTAAAAACTATTATCCCAAGTTATCAAATATGTATAAACATATTACAGTAATCACTAAAATCTCAAAAAACAACTCCCAAAGATCAAATTAATCTATTCAAAAAAATAGTTAACCTTAATATACCTATGAAATATGTCTAACCAAATAGAAAACCTAAAACATGATATATTAGATCAAATATTATTATGATATCAATTTAAAATTTATATCAACAAAACATTAATCACTCATAAATTATAATGCCAATAATATATATTCTCTATCATATAATCTCCAAAATATGAAAATATATTTCCATAGATAACATGAATCACCATAAAGTCACAATAAAATCTTTTCTGCTTCCAAAATATAACTCAACATTTATTCATCAAATGAATTCCCATATTATCCAATAATATATAACTTAAACATATAATATTTCAGATATATATTATACTTATTTATAAATAAAACTATGATTTTTTAATCCCATGGATTATTATATGATCAAGTATATATTCCCAAAATGAAATATTCCTTATATAAAAATTAATAAATTTTCATATTAAATAAAACTAATATCAATACCTTTCATATTATCTCTTAAATATAGAACAAAAATTATTAATAAAACCTTTTCACTAAATCATATACTAAAATATAGTGTTATAATCCAAAAAAGTCTACCAAAATATCAGTAATCCCTTTAAACTATCATCACATAAAACTCAAAATTGGTATCATTGCCATTAAACCTATGATCATCCATATACATATTAAACCCTCAGACATTAGGTTTATCCCATATCATTATATAATATCATAGGATTCCATGGGTTTTACTTTCTCAGTCATCATAATTTTTCATAATGAAATCTTGAATTAGCCCAAGAATATCCCTCTAAGAGTGTCAAACCAGGTGTAAAGTAAGGGAACACTCACATTACACTAGAATTATTGTAGATATTCATTTGACCAACACTTTTTTGGTTAATTATACCTAGGTAAATTTTTTCAAAACGATTTCTAATTTTAGTATCTTGATATTGTTGTATTTCTTTAAAAATCATATAATCGCTACCTTTAATGAAATTAATGATATTTTTCTACAATTAGAAACACAACCATATCCCTTCATTGGGTTATATTCTTTAATCTATTATTCCATATGTCTAGTTTTAATGGTTTTTATTGAACTTTATATAACACTAACTATAAATACCTAGTCTCTAGTATCCCAGGTCTTGTGGTCATGTTATAACATTGGTGTTGGATACAAATGATTGAATCGCCAAAGACCAAATAGGATTTTAGTCCTAGATTACTAGATACATACTTGAATATCATATAACATTTTAAAACAAATAATATAGAAATTAATTTTATTTGATAGCATAATTATTCCCTCTGGTATATCCTTTTATTTCAATCATAATACACTTATTGGGTTCTTGGGGATAATAAACAATATAAGGGTGAGATAAAAATCTCATTAAGGGTTATGTACATTAGAATCTACCATGAGTAAATAAAGAATAATAATTATATAATGTTAAATAACTACAAGGACTTGTAATCTGGTCAATAACATGATCTTGAAGAATAATATGGAAAGAAAATTGATGATCAAATAATTCCATATAAATAACTAAATAATCTTGATTCGGGTCCATGAATATCATGAATATTAAAATATTCACATGGACATCAGTAACTAATTTAATAACAATGGACTTTATAATGATAAAGATTAAAAAAATATTTTGATTCGTCTTTCTAGTGAATTATAACTAAATGGGAAAGGTATATTCCAAAAACCCAAAATATTTTGTCTCGTGAGACCTACCAATGCATCAACGGTCTATAACGAGACCTATCCATAACTTATAAAGTCTTGTGCATTCATTTCATAAATTTGGTGAATAAAAATTCAAGACATAATTTACACAAACATTTTTATTGAAAAACTAATATATGAAAGGTGAATATTATACCAAAACATAAAATATGACATAATAATAATCCATCCAAAGATATGTGGAAAATGATATGAAAAGTGAATGTCCTCGATTAAGAAAATAATGTTCATCATAAAACATCATATATTGAAATCATATACGGTATAGGAAGTAATATTATTAATGATATAAAGTATATATATATTTAAGAGAAATTTGATGTCAATTCATTTATTATCATAATTTTGTGAATGTTTCACAAGAATTTTAATGACCCTAAAATTCATTATAGATAAAATGTGACAATCAATTAACCCAAAATATTGGTTTAGTATTATATCTATGTACTTTTAATGATAAAAGAAAATGGAATTGATATAATAAAATTAGTTTTCATTATATATTTTCATTTTAAAATCCATTTAAATATTATAAAAGAAGATAAACATCATAATATGGTTATGGTGGTTGGAATTTATATTAACACATTATATGTTAACACGATATATTTCATTTTAATTTTTTTTATAAAATGATTAAAATTAATCTTACAAAAAAAAATAGAAATATTATTTTATTAAACAATGAAAAGTCATGTATAACATAAAATGACTTTAATAAATGAAATTAGTATATAAAAATGAATATTTCATATAAATTTTGTTTTAAATTGATATGGAATAAAAATATTCCCATCCAAATATAAAAAACATCATCCATCCTTCAAAACATTAAATCAGACTCTATAGTACATAAAAATATGATAATTAAAGGATAACTTATCATATTTGGAAATGAAACAAGAATAATGAAATATATTGGGTCAAATACAGAATGGTCATATTCGTTTCCTCAACGAACACATAAACATAAACAATCCAAAATATGTATTACGTTATGAAATAATCAATTTAAAATAATGTATCATTTATGTTAGAATTAATAAATGAATTGATTTTGTGTAAAATATGTAAATCCACAAAAATCAAGTGGAAACAAAAAATAACTAAATCATATGTTATTATACACATAATAGTTGGATAAAGTAGTCAATGACGTAGAATTATTACTTAATGATTCCAAATTGAGTTAATATATACCTTACCTTAGGTCATATTTTATTCTAATATTATTTTATCCTCTAGTATAATAGTTTTAAATTTAATGTAAATATACAAAATAACTATATAAAAAAATATTATCTTTTATTATCCACTTATAACTATTTAACACTTCATTAAAAATAATTATTAATTAAAATTGATTTTTGGGTTGTTACATATATAATTTTTAATGTATGTTTCGGTTCTCTTATTTTAATACATTAATATTATTAATGGATCCATAATATCCGAAATCATAATAATAATACAAAAATATATATATTAATTATATATCTATATTTAAAATAATAAATGATTGTTATAGAGGTAAAAAATAAATGAACGATTCATGGATATGATTTTCCATATATACACTCAAACGTTGCTTTCACTTTTATACGGACGGATTAAATAAAAGGTAAATATTAAGTTTCCTAATAAATCAGTATTATATCATATATATCAAATATATTAATTAAATATATCCATATTTCCATCCATGTAAATACTAAATCTGAATCGAATCACATTATTGTGTGGAGGTCGTAGCCTACACAAACACACGAGCGATAATATCATGTTCTATTATTTGGAAGGAAAGAACATAGATATTGTATTATAATTTCAAATTAATTATTTTATCATATATATCATATATATTCACTAGTCACACCATTATTAACCTCTATGAAAATTCATGATAGAATATGGAATATACCACTATGTGGAGATGGCATGTTATATGTATGCATGAGCAATGTTTTCTCCTTTCTTAGGATATAAAATAGATGAAAATGGTTAACACGTATTCAAAATAAAATATATGCATATTCAAAATACTGGTGTTATTATTTTAGTATAGTTATAAAATATTTTTGAGGAAGTTTATGAATAAATAAAAATGAAAACGTCTATAAATATGATTACCACTTCTTTGGTAGACATCCTTTAGATACCTTCATAAGTACTAATGGATTAGATTTTTATAATGAAAAAAGAAACTATAACTATTGGATAGGAACATATAGATGTGATTTGTACTAGGTTTGGATGATTTATTTTTTCTCATGGTGGTTTAATGAAAAGAGAAAATGGGAATCCTTTGTAAGTGATGGTAGGGGAACTATTTGAATTATAGATTTTTTTTGTAAACATAAAATATTTCTTTCAAAACAATTGATCTTGTAACACCCCGACCCCAGTTACTCAGAGTCGGTGTGTTATTACATATCATTGGTGTGATCACAAAAGATCAAGTCTCTAAAGTCCGATTAGTTTAGTAGCCTTGGAAAAACTAGATACATTCATAAATGTAACATTACATCATAATGTGAAAACTAAAACAACATCTTGTCTCCACAGTAATATCCCCTTATACTATCCCTGTAGGTCATTCGTAAAATACTTCTTCACATCCTGGGAAAAATAAAACATAGAAAGGGGAAATCACAAATTCCCAGTAAGGATAAAAATATAGGAGAAACATTTATAAATATGAATAAACATTTATGGCAATGTATAACTAAAAAAAGCCTTTTAAACTTGAAATTCAGAAAAATATGGCAGAAGTAAATTGAAATAATTACATTTACTTATTCACATGGATATTATACTATTAGAATAATCACTTATAATATCAATAACCAATTTCATAATGATTGAATTCATAATGCCAGACTATCATAACCCCGTATCCAAGGCCTCGTTCCAAGACTACAAATAAAATTTTGTCAAGACTTTGTGCCAAGACTGTAGTTTGTCTCATTAGACATACTGATGCATCGAAGAGCTATAGTGGGCTCCACTCGTCACTAATTAATTCCAATGCATTCCTCATATGAACAGGTTGAAACATAACAAAAATATTTGTATTAAAACTAGCATACAAAATGTCAATACTTTATCCATAAACCATGAATGGTATAACAATAACACATCCACAATCAAATAGATTACAAAACCTTCAATACAATATGGATGTTTTGTATCATAATAAATCAACTTCAAAACAAGTTTAAAATCCATTAAATTATTTGAAATAGATGGAAATTACTTGTTGAATGCTTTGATTGAAATATCCATTTTCATTAAAACAGTTAAAAGTCACACACTTTAGAAAGAAAGGCATTTAAAGACATTTTGAATCAAAGTGTCGCATACCACATTGAATCTTTTTAAAGTAATTAAAAGTTTAAAAAATTCATGTCCATTTAAATAAATCCTTAAAACCATTTTGCAAAAAAGTACATTAATGAGAATTGTTTATAAGAATAAATCTTTATAGCATTTAAAATGATGTTGATATAGATGAAATCAAAACTATTTGAGAGAAATATCTCTTTTTTTGAAATCATTTTAGAGTCACGTAATTATAAAAGAAAACATTTACTTTAAAAATATTCTTTTTTGGAAGCTTCAATTATTTTATAACAGTGGAAAATATCCACACCCTCCGTATAAGTTAAAAATACATTTTTACCTTAATTTTGTCGAAAAGGTTAAAAAGGACCTTGTTTGGAAAACGACGGAAAGATTCCTTTCAAACCATGTTATAACAAGTAAAATAAGGGTATAAATGACTTTAACCCATAGTCTAGTAAATATTAAAAATGTTTTGGAATACAATTTTAAGAAACATGGATGTGGATGATAAATAGGTCCCAGTAGATAATTACGTATAAACATCCTCGGATAATGAAGAGATTGTGAAATAAAACCTTGCCTTTTACTTTTCCTTAGTCTATGGTATGTTAAACTCATGTATAATAGTTATAAAATTGTTATTAAATTATAAAATAACCATATACATAATTATGATATCATGTAGGATCTTTTAACATTACTTTTTTAATGATATCTTAAAATTATCGTCGTTTCGGGTGTTAAATTACTTGTTTTCATTAATATTTCTTGTTACATAAGCCTTGACTATTGTGGATAGGTAGTATATTATTCATATACAAAATGATATAAAGTCCCTAAACAATAGTTTTAATCATCATGTGAGAATTATAATTTCATGGATACGATGGAAAATAGAACTCATCGCGTTCATGGAGACTGTAGTTCGTACGTACGCACGAACGCCACTTCCATTCCATTTTTCATTTTAAAAGGAATAAAAACCAAATGATAAATAGGTATATTATTATTCCATTAAAATATAATGTCTTATATGTGTTACTTATGTTCATTAAAACCATCCTTTATACATTCCATCAATGGTATGAACGTGTCATATCACATTGAGGGGGAGGTAGTCCTCACTTCCTCAAATGAAATTATCGTGTATATATATACAACATGAAAAGAATAATGTTATTATATAAAATTTAATTACATAAGATTATATAGAAAATAAATATCATTAATATCTTATTTAATTATAGTGCCATCATAATGGCCACCATGAGAGGCGGTAGGAGATTAGTGAACAATCATTATTTCCTGAGGTGTTTGGTTTCCATCCTCAGAAACATTATGTTCTTCACACTTTAGATGGAGGTTTTTGTAAGTGTAGTTAGAATACTTCTAATCAAAATATCCTATTATATTTTGGATACTGGTTTTGTTACAAAAGAAAATAATAATCAGAGTTTATGGGTTGGAGAATTAAAATAAAAGAAAAGAAGCTAAGAGAAATCATTACTTTAATTTGGGTAAATCTCTTTTTTTTGAACCAAAAAGGACTCTTGAAGTGCCTTATTCCTTAGTTAAGGCTTCTAGGAGGATGATAGGGAAGTAGTGAGTTTAATTGGGACGAGTTTGGATCAGCCAAAAGGCTTGAGATGTGTGAGGAATTGGTTGGAAGTGGTGTCCTTTTATAGGGGGGATATTTAGGAAAAACATAAAGTATTATTTTTTAATAAATTCATATTCGGTTTATAATGGCTCAAAAATGGATTATTTAATGTATAAGGTGGGTATGGGTCGAAAACAACTCAATGAATAGGTTTTAGACAGGTTTGGGTCACTATTTTACCCTTATCGTATAGATTTAACTCTTGGTCAAATAGTTTGACATTTACCATGTCTCTTTGTATTTTTATATTATATGGCTAATAAATTTACTATAAACTACCAAGAGAACCCCAACTGGTTCATTAATGAAATACCTATCATCATATATGTCCTTTAGAAGATCCTTAGATTTTATGAATATTATATCAATTAATAATATAATATTTGTTTTAAAAACTTTTTTATGTCAATTTTGACACAATTTAACAATTAATTTTTGTTAAAGTCTTAATAAGTTTATTAATTCAAACCAGATACATTTAATCAATCATAACATGACATTTTAACCAATAAAATTCTTGTAATTCATTAAAATCCTCAAATTACATTTATTTTGGTATTTATAATATCAATTATTTTAATATTTCACTAATAAGTTAATTACTGCATCATCACTTTGTCATAAATAAATTAAATTATCTAATGTATATGAATTATAAATAAAATACTATTAGGTAGAAAGTATTTTTATATTTCTAATGAATATTTATAATTGAATTTATCTTATGTATAACCCTATATTAAAATGTTTTTAGTTATTAAACTTTGATTTTATCTCTTTTAACACTTCTTTGAGTTAAATAATAATTAATGGCATAATCTATTCCAAGTGGACCAAAGAGGTTCATATTTTATTCCACAGATTGTTTTTGGTCGAATTATACTTAGCCAATAGAATTAGGACATGTGTTAGGGTAATAATAATATCATTTTTACCCTTAATTATACTATTTACTTTTTACAGTGGTAAATAAAAGTAAAAAGTTACTATTCACCAAAAATTATTTTTATCGTATTGGACCAAATTTTACTCCTTTATATTGACCGTGTCTCTTGGATGTTTTAAATTCTACTTACAGAAGAGGTAAAATTATATTTTATGTAAATTTTCAAATTCTCTTAAGAGATGGGTAAAAGACGGTAAAAAGTTCAATAAACTTTTTTTATATCTGAAATTATTATAAACTGACTCCAATGAATTACATTGAACATATATAGGTATCATTTATCTATTTGTACATAAAATAAATTTAAATAAAATAAATAATTATTTAAATAAACATTATGTTTTAAACTATAACTCAGAGTTTTTCACAATTCATCAAAAATTAAAAGTTTTCAGAAAAATAACAAAAATTTACCCTAAGATAATTTTGATATTCTGAATTAAATATTGAATTATATTTTAAAAAATTCAAAACATAAAAGATTCATTTATTAATTTAAAATTAATTTCTACTGTCAAAACCAAAAGCCTTATTTTTAAGAAATAAAAACTACCAAAAGATTAACACATGTTTATGTCCAATTTCAAATTGAAATTACATAAAATGTCCATCATTGGATTAAATGGTAAAAATATAATCTATTTATACTTCCAAACCATTAAAATTTATAATTTAACAATATAAATTATACTGATTTAAAAACAGTTTTTCAGTTAAAATATAGTATTTTTCACTATTCACCCAAATTTGAAAGTTATCAGAAAAACACCAAAACATTAAAGAAACTAAATTATTATGTCTTGATTCTAAAGAATATAAAAGTTAAAAATATTCAATTTAAAAAGGCTTCTCCATTAAAAGGTTGTAAAATTTCATTTTTTGAAAAATACTTCTTTTATCTAAAAAAATGTATTTCTTCTTAAATTATGTATAAGAGACTCATAATATGGATTCTAAAATTATAATGATTATATAAAGTTTAAAATTAAGTTAATACTATTCATAACCACTTTTTAACAACTTGTTTGGTAAGTCATGGTGCGCTAGAACTCAGTGTTGCGTGTAGTGCAAGTTATTGAATTAATTTGAAGAAATAACGTACTATGAAATAATGGGGTGTTACATTCTTCCCTCCATCAGTAAATTGTGTCTTCACAATTTGAAATTATTTTTCGAAAATAAAAGGTTGAAAATAGAAAATACCTTTGGGAAAACCCACATCGGAAATTAGGTTAATAAAATTTAGTCTTAATAAGAGGAAAAGGCAAATGAAAGGGTTACCAACAAATTAATATCTCGATTAAGAGACCATTGGTGGAAATTAGAGAAAAATAATTGGAGGAAAAACATAAATATTTATAGTTAGTGATTGAAGTAATCAATCACAAACAAGTGTAAAATTGAGGGCCTTAAATTCATCAATCTATGATGATTTAAAATACCATCGGTTCAACAAAAAACATGGTATTAGGATAACACATTTTTTTAAGATACCTTCACTAAAGTATAATAATTAATTTCTTCGCATAATAAGAGAAGAAGAGAAATATATACTTGAAAAGTAGAGTCCCATCCTCTTAATAATTTCTACCACAAACTCATCTTTCACTCTAAAAGATAATAGACCATAAATATAATATTCTATTTATCCTATTCGTATAGGGTTCAAAAAATGAATTTATAATTCATCTACAAGAATTTTTTAAAAAAAATACTACATTATTCAATCCAGGACATCATGTGGGCCAGTGGTAGGTGATACACCCTTGTCGCCCTTTGGTTGCGGGTTCAAGTCTCGCGGCCATGCCAGACGCGACGGGTTGCCGCCCGACCTCCGGGTTGTCCTTTTATGGAAATCCAAAAATAATCTAAAACTAGAATTATCCAAAATACTTCTGTCCAAACTCACAGTCCAATATTTATAAGGAAGGTAAACACAATAAAGATACTTTTTACCCTGTAATATGATGTGAATACCCTCATCATGTATTCTTTTAAAACACTGAAACATCCTAAATTACCATAAAACCTTATTGATTACATTGAATCTCCCAAATTTTTTTATAGAATACTAGATATACTTCATTCATCAAAAAATGTTGTAAACTCCAACAGTGATGGAATATACAAATCTTTAATCAGTTACAAGGCAGTCAAGAATAACTATATAATTTACCAAATCATCCATATCTTATTCCAAAATCAGTACCTCAATATTAGGACCATATTAAAGTTTATCTTTCCTTCAACCATATAATTTAAAAAAAGATTAACTTTCTATAGAGTCACTTTTCTTAGTACCATAAAATCTCTAATCCTCAATGAAATAGTACTACAATACAATCCTTATTTATTTCTAGTACATCATTGATACAACACTTCAATGAAATAATTCCAAAATAACAACATAAGAACACTAGACATTCCTCTTCATCTGTGGTAGTATCATAACCTCATTATTATCTAATAGCATCATGTACGGCATAGTCTGATGACTGGGACATTGGATCCCATAGTTTCCAAACACCTTGCAGATGAATCACTGTACATTTGAAACCTTTTTCTTACCCTTGCAGTCACGTACTTGGTGTCGATTTTCTCCACACCTATAACATACTCCCATTCCCTTCAAGCATTTTCCAAGGTGATTCATTCCACAGTTCTCACATATGGGAAAAATCCTTATTTACCTTCTTCCCTTTATTTTTCCTTCTCTCTACCATCCTTTCCTTCTCTGGATTCACTTCAAATCTATAGGACTCAGAGAATTATTTACTTATCTTATCAACACATGATACTATTTCTTCATATGATGATAATACATGGGTGACTATTTCCCTTATAAATTTTAGAATATGACCATGAAAGATATGATCCTTCTTACTCTTTAGATCATGTGTATTGCTTGAGTTCTCATTCCTTTTACTGGGTTCCATTTTCTTAAAAATGGAATACACTAGATTAGTTTATGAATAGATATACCTAATCCCAAACTTATAAAACACTTCAAATAAATTAAACAGTTTATGGATATAATCCATAATCATAAAAATGTTTCCTTTGAGGATGTATATACTCATAAACTCTTAACAATGGTTTGTAAATAAAATTAGAATTATCCTAATCATATCCCCTAGGAGTGTCGTAACCAAGAGTGCAGCAAGGCCCATTTTCATGCACCAGTTCCCGTTCGAGTCTAGCTCAATGCGGTATTTTTGGGTTTTACCCCTAGGTACATCTGTTCCAGAGCCGCCTCTACCTACTCGTATCCAGACAAAGACGTATTTTCTTGGAAAACTCACAAAATCTCTACATTACAAAAATTCTAGGAATTTCTTCTTTACTAATACTCGAAGATCGTCTTTGGTCTATGTGTTCTAATCAGAGTTTATCTAAATATAGCTTTCAAGGTTTGTATAAACATTCTTCTGATACCAACTGTAATGCCCCGACCCCAGTTACCCGGAGTCGGTGCATTATTACGTTTCATTGGAATGATCATAAAAAATCAAGTCTCGAAAGACCGATTAGTTTAGTAGCATTGGAAACACTATATACATTCATAAATGTTACATTATATCACCAAGTGAAAACTACAACAACATCTTTTCTCCACACTCATATCCTTTTATAATATCCCTACATGTCATTCGTAAAATACTTCTTCAAATCATGGGAAAAATAAAACATAGAAAGGGGTGAGATCAAATGCCCAGTAAGGAAAACAATATATCGGAAACTTTTATAAATAAGCATAAAAATTCAAGAAAATTTATAACTAAAACAAAAGCCTTTTAAACATAAAATTCATAATAATATGGAAAAGGAAAAATGAAATAATTCCATTTACTTATTCACATGGATATTATACTATTCAAATAATCACATGTAATATCAATAACCAATTTCATAATGATGGAATGCATAATTCCATAATATCATAACCATGTAGCCAAGGCCTTGTGCCAAGACTACAAATAATATTTTGTCAAGGCCTTGTGCCAAGACACTAGTTTGTCTCATGAGACCTACCGATGCCTCGAGGAGCTATAGAGGGCTCCGCCCATCACTTACTAAGTCCAATGCATTCATTATATGAATAGGTTTAAACATAACATAATCATTCGTATTAAAACTAGCATACGAAATGTCAATACTTTATCCATAAACCACTAATGGCATAAAAATAACACATCCACAATCCAACAGATCACAAAACCATCAATACAATATGGAAGTTTTTTATCATAATAAACCAACTTCAAAAAAAGTTTAAAATCCATTAAATGGTTTAAATAGATGGAAATGACTTGTAAAACTCTTTGATTGAAATATCCCTTTTCATGAAAACATTTAAAAGTCACACGGTTTAGAAAGAAATACATTTAAAGACATTTTGAATCAAAGTGTCCCATACCACTTTGAATCTTTTTAAAGCAATTAAAATTTTAAAAAATTCATGTCCATTTAAATAAATCCTTGAAACTATTTTTCAAACATGTATATTAATGAGAATGGTTTAGAATAATAAATCTTTAAAACATTTAAAATGATGTTCACATAGATGAAATCAATACTATTTGAGAGAAATATCTCTTTTTGTGAAATCATTTTAGAGTCCCATACTTATAAAATAAAAAATTTACTTTTAAAATATTCTTATATGCTATTAATGGTGGCTTAGATGATTTTACAATGGCAAGAAATTCCCACACCCACCGTATATGTTACAAAATATATTCTTACATTAATTGTTTCGAAAAGGTTAAAAAGTACCTTGTTTGGAAAACAACGGAAAGATTACTTTCAAAATATTTTATGAAAAGTCAAACAAGGGTATAAATGACTTTAACCCATAGTCTAGTAAATAGTAAAAATGTTTTGGAATACAATTTTAAGAAACATGGATGTGGATGATAAATAGTTCCCAGTAGATAATTACATATAAACAACCTTGAATAATAAAGAGACTGTGAAATAAACCCTTACCTTGTACTTTTCCTTAGTAGATAGTATTTTAACCTCGTGTATAATAGTTAAAATTTTTTTATTAAATTATAAAATAACCATATACATAATTATTATATCATATATTATCATTTAACATTGCTTTTTTAATAATATTTTAGTATTATTGTCGTTTTGGGTGTTAACTTACTTGTCTTTGTTGATATGTTTTGTTACATAAGTCGTGTTTTCTGTGGATAGGATGTATCTTATTCATATCTATAATGATATAAAGTCCCTAAAAATTATTTTTAATCATCAAATGAGAATTATAATATTATGGATACGATGGTGAATGAATCTCATCGCGTTCGTGGAGACGGTGGTCCGTACGTAAGCACAAACGCTACTTCCATTCCATTTTTCATTTTAAAAAGAATCAAAACCAAATGATAAATACTTATATTATTATTCTATTATAATATAATATCTTATATTTGTATCTTATTTTCATTAACACAATCTTTTATACATTCCATGTATGGTATGAACGAGTCCTATCACTTTGAGGGGGCGGTAGTCTGCACTTCCTCAAATAAAATTATCGTGTATATATATACAACATGAAAAGAATAATTGTATGTTATAAAATGGAATTAAAGAAGAAAATATATAAAATAAATATCATTAATATCATATTTAATTATAGTTCCATCATAATGGCCACCATGAGAGGCAGTAGGAGATAATTGAGCAATCATTGTTCCGTGAGGCGTTTGATTTCCATCCTCAGAAACATTATGTTCTTCACCCATTAGATGGAGGTGTGTGTATGAGAAGTTAGAATACATCTCATAAAAATATCCTAGAATATTTAGGATACTGGTTTTATTACAAAATAAAATAATAAGAAGAGTTTAGGGGTTGGATAAGTAAAATAAAAGAAAAGAAGCTAAGAAAAATCGTTACCTTTAATTTGGGTAACTCCCTTTGGTTTGAACCAAAAAGGACTATTGAAGTGCCTTCTGCCTAACATAAGGCTTCTATGAGGTGGATAGGGATGTAGGGAGCTTAATTGGACAGAGTTTGGACGATCTAAAAGGCTTGAGAGGTGCGATTAACTGGTTAGTAGTGGTGTCCTTTTATAAGGTGGAGGAGGGGATCTTAAGGAAAAACTTAAAGTATTATTTTATAATAAATTAATATTCGGTTTATAATGACTTCAAACTAGATTATTTAATGTATAATGTGGGTATGGGTCGAAAATGACTCAACTAAGAGGATTTAGACATGTTTGGGTCACTATTTTACCCTTATCTTTTATATTTTACACTTAGTTCAATAGATTGACATTTACCATGTCTCTTTGTATTTTTATATTATATAGTTAATAAACATACTATAAACTACCTGGCTAACCCCAAGTGGTTCATTAATTACATACCTATCATAATATATGTCCTTTGGATGAACCTTAGATTTTTAGGAATATTATATCAATTAATAATATAATATTTGTTTTAAAAACTCCTTTTTGTCAATTTTGACACTATTTAATAATTGATTTTTTTAGTCCTAATAACTTTATTAATTAGAAAAAAATTAATTTAATCAATCCTAAAATATCATATTAACCCCTAAAATTTGTGTAATTAATTAATAGTCTCAAATTATATTTATTTGGGTATTTATAATATCAATTATATTAATATTTTACTATAAGTTAATTACTGCATCATTATTGAGTCATAAATAAATTAAATTATCTAATGCCAAAAAATTATAAATAAAATATCATTATGTAAGAAATATTTTTATCTTTCTAATGAATATTTATAATCGAATTTATCTTATTAATAACCCTATATTAAAAATGTTTTACTTACTAAACATTGATTTCAACTCTTTTAACTCTTCATTGAATTAAATAATAATAAATGTCCTAATCTAATTCATGTAGACCAAAGAGGTTCATATTTTATTCCTAATGTTTTTTTGGTCAAATTATACTTAGCCAATATAATTATAACATGTGTTAGGGTAATAATAATATCATTTTTACCCTTAATCTCCCTATTTACTTTTTACCGTGGTAAATAAAAGTAAAAGGTTACTATTCACCAAAGATTATTTGTATCTTATTGAACAAAATTTTTACTCCTTGATATTTACCCTGTCTCTCGGATTTTTGAAATTACACTTACAGAAGTAGTGATATTATGTTTTATGTGAATTTGAAAATTCTCTTAAGAGGTTGGTAAAAGACGGTGAAAAGTTCAATAAAATTTTTATTTATCTAAAATTATTATAAAATGACTCCAATGAATTACATTGAACATATATAGGTATTATGTATATATTTTTACATAAAATAAATTTAAATAAAATAAATAATTATTTAAATAATAATTCGGTTTTAAACTATAACTCAGTGTTTTTTACTATTCATCAAAAATTAAAAGTTTTCAGAAAAATACCAAAAATTTACCATAAGATAATTTTGATATTAAGAAATCAATAATGAAGTCTATTATACCAAATTAAATACATTCAAGTTGCATTTATTAATTTAAAATTAATTCCCACTGTCAAAACCAAGAGGAGTATTTTTAAGAAATAATAACTACCAAACTTTTGACACTATTTTATGTCCAATATCAAAGTGAAATTACTTACAATGACCATCATTGGATTAAATGTTAAAAATATTATCTATTTATACATCCAAACCATTAAAATTTATAATTTAACAATATAAATAACATTGATTTAAAAAGTTTTTTTCAGTTAAAATATAGTATTTTTCACTATTAACCCAAATATGAAAGTTATGAGAAAAACACCAAACATTATTGAAACTAAATTATTATGTCCCGATTCTATAGAAGAATTTTATTTTTTCTAATTGAATATATAAAAGTTTCAAATATTTTATTTAAAAATGCTTCTCTATTAAAAGGTGGTAAAATTGCAATTTTTGAAATATATTTCTTTTATATGAGAAAATGTATTTGTTCTTAAATTATGACTAAAAAACTCATAATATGGATTCTAAAATTATAAGGATTATATAAAGATCAAAATTCAGCTAATACTTTTCATAACCGCTTTTGAACATCTTGTTTGTTAAGTCATGGTGCATTAGAACTCGGTGTTGCGTGTAGTGCAAGTTATTGAATTACATTGAAAAAATAACGTACTATGAAATCTTGGGGTGGTACAGATCCAAATTGGAATAACTAGAAAAAATATTATTAATAGTCTAAATCATTTTATAGAGTTAAAGTAGGGTATTTTCTTTTATTTTTACCCTCTCCGCTTAGTTTTAACTGCAAGATAACAATTTTGATAATACTACAATAAAAAAACATTTATTTTATTGGGGATAAAAAATGATAATATAAAAGATAAAGTGATGAATAAATGGAACACAATAAATATTTTAAAACAATTACCATTCATTTGGACAATGATAAATGTTTTATAAATTTTAAACCATTTAATAATATATTATTTATTATAAAATATCATTAATGTGTTTTAGGAAGTACGTATAATATTTAAATATAATATCTATGAAAATCAAATGAACTAGTTAAAAAATAGAATTTCTCAAATTATTAGTAGGATATGGAAATTTTTTATTAATAATAAAATCATATAGTATTATATATTATTTCAATCCTTATCTTTTGGTTCCACCGCTTGGTTATACAATTTTAACCTTAACTATAGTAATGATATTGATTAATATTAAATCATTTAAATTTTAAATATAAGGGGGATATTGGATCATAAATATCCAAGGTATTGAAAATTATACCATATCTTGTACCCCGTATCTTATTTAAAATTTTCTATACTTTTTTAGAAATTTAATAAAAAATAATTTTCTAGAAATACCATTAATGTCATTTTTGGCACAATTTCGTTAATTTGAAAATTATATCACCAAGAAAAATATTCAGTTAGAATATAAATCATTCAAAATTTCCTAATATCATATATTAATCTATAAAAATCATGCAACAAAATAATATATCCAAATTTTATAATTTTATATAAATTTAAGATGATTATTAAATTATTCTTTTAACTAAATAAATATTGGGTCGTCATTTCATAAGAATTTAAGGTGATTATTAAATAATAATAAAATAAAGATAAATTTCCATGATAAAAAATGTATAATTAATAATTCAAGCCATCATTTAACAAAATAAATAACCACTTTTTATCAGAATGAAAAAATATTAGAGTTATTAATGTCAAGAGTGTGACATTTTGTTTTTATTACTTTATTAAAGTAATACAATGGAATATATCAAAGAAAATTGACAAAAAAGTGTAATTTTATTTATAATATCATATAATAATATTTTAAAAATCAAGAAATAGTATAAAAAATTTTAAGAGAAATTTTAAATCATTAGCCACAATTTGAACCCTATTGTTTCCATTTTACCCCTATAGAGGTGGAAAATATTTACATATGTTAATATTTATAATGTACCAAAGTAATAAGGGCCTATTTACCAAAAAATATACTCACAATTCAAAATATGGTATAAATATTTCAATATACAATTTCATGAGGATGAAGAATTTTTTTAATAAAAATTCATAAAATAAAATAAAAACAAGTTTTTAGATATATTTGTTTTTAAGTATAAAAATAATCTTATATGAAAAACATGAATATTTAAAATTTAAATGGAATTAAATATACTATTATGAAAAAATAGATAATATATAACATTATGATTAAATATTAAATAGAATTATATATTTAAAATACTATATTCAGTGAAACGAATGGATAATATTGAAAAAATTGATATTTTCACTATTCACTGAAAGATATATCATTCCAGGAAAATTAAAAAATTTCCACTATATTTAATTTTGATATGAATAATTCAAAAGGGATGTAATTTTAGAAAAATTAAATTTTAAAAAATTCTTATAAATTATTTATAATATTCTTTAAAAAACGTTTTATGAATAAAACGTATTTTAAAGAAGTAATTGGCTTTAAAAATAATTGAGTACTACTTTCCCAATAATTAATCAATACATTTGTATTAATTTATAATATTGTACCTATATTCCATAATGATGTTATTCATATTCATACCCACCAATTAAATAGTTATGTCACATAATAAATTTTTTATAACACATCTCAATTCAGTAAAATCTATAGGTTTTGTGTAATGAATGGTATATATACTATTGTTCTTAAAATATATATATTAGGGGGTGTTTTTGTGAATTTTGTTTTGGAAATTTTGGAGAAATCGAGAATCATGAATTTCATACAATTTCCTCAAAACATAGAATAAAATATAATATTTCTTCCCTTTGAAATCCTCAACCCAATGGTGTGTTGAAAGAATGAATTAGACCATACAAGAAATTATTAAAATAGTGTAAACCATTCATAAAAGTTAATAAATCAATGTACCAAAAATTGTGTTTTCTATATGGTAACAAATCTCCTTTTATGGGGTTATTCCTTTTAATATTTCTATCTATATTTCTAGATTATCATCAGAGTTGACATGTATTATTGGTGTCTTGGAACCCCAGAATTAATATATTAAAGATATTAATATGTTTTATAGATCATGGTTGCATCATTTCATTGTTATTATTTTCCTATTGTTCGGAACATTGGGTGAAAAATACAATATCGTGGATTGTTCTGGAACACGGGGTTTACCCTACTTGCAACATAATGATATTTAGCATTGTCCATTTCATATAGGATTCTTATTAGAGGATACATAAAAAATATTATTTAAATTAAGTAATTTTTATTTTCCATCATATATTACTCTATTAAGACACCTTTATATAAATTTTCTAGAGTTAGCTTCAAAATCCACTGAGAATTTAGAGGATCCTTGGACTTTTTATTGGAAGAATGCATCCGAAGATGATAGGAGATTTGATTAAGGAGGATTGAGAGGTAGAAAATTCACCAAATCATCTAAATAAATAGGGAAATCAATCTTCCCAAATGATATATCCTAAATCAAGTTATGGATCATCATTTTTAGATTATACACTCTTTATTAAATTGATAATCCATGGATTTTAACTAATTTTTTTATAGGATGTCTCAGTATCCATGCATGATCCAAATTTATGAATTAAGTTGATTAATCCAATTTAATCTTGATATTCCATGATCACACAATATAAATCAACCATTTTTTTATCGTCGGATGAGAAAGATTCTATAATGATTGATTCATCATTGTTCAAGAACATTTATCCCAAAAAAATTATTCAAGTTCTTCATCATTGGCCCATGTAGTCTTGGTTAGAATAGCCATGTAGGGTTCAATAACTATAAAATAGATTGATAATTAATGGTGATACTATTGATATATGGTTTTGTGACATGGAGACAGATCATGATGGGATTGTTTTTTAGGGAAATAGCTTGATATTTTGGAACCTGGAACATCGATGATTCATGTCACAGTATCCTGATGAGTGATTGAATTCCAATTTGTGTCCATCGATGGACAATAATTGATGGTAGAAGTTGTTTTTCATTGATTCTAGGTGGTTAGACAGTAAATTTCATGATAGTTAAGGTGTATTGGTTTATTTTATATGATCATAACTTTCTACGAAAATAATGACTACATGACGTGTAGTGTTGATGAAAACACAACATGTTCTTAATATTTCATTATGGAAAGGGTTTCTATCGAATTTAATAATCACACACAATGTAGTTAGGCCCATATGCCGTGTGACCAATATTATGAAGCCAGGTTGTGTTCCAGACGAGCATGGCCAATACCCCATGTGGGAGGAAACACTGTGCCCTCTAAGACGGCATAAGAAAGAACAAGGGTATATAAGCATGTCCTGATTTCTGGACATAACCAAATACACTATTAGGTAAATGGGATGGGACAAAGTACACTGGAATGACGAAGAACTCCTAAGGATTCTTTATGTGACTAAAATATACAATATACCTCATATACACTTTCTTTATTTTGATATGGCCCCCAAGCCATGCCTAGGGAAAAACATGGATAGCAAATTAGGATAGTTAAAACACTCTTTGGATGGGAATACACACTATTTATTCCCTATAGAAATGTTTCCCCTAATGTATCATTCTTTAGGATTTGGATTTCATGATTTGAGTAGCCTATCATGAATTTTTCCCTATAGATAATGTGATTATTGAATTCATTGTGGTATAAAAGGCACTAAGTGATGTGTTTTGAGGGTAAATGTTTTTTATGTGATGAGTGGTGATGGAAGTGATTAAGACATTATTTTTGTAATAATTTCAAGGTTGGGACACCTCAGTCCCACTAGGGTTTGATTCCACCATACTCATTATATAAATAGATATAGTACTCCCATACTCCACCCATGGGTCCTAAATCTATAGATTATAACTCCAAATCATCATGATCTTATGGTCAGTGGGTTTTCTATGAGTGTTTTTGTACTCTTGGTTGTGGAGTGTTGTAGTGAGGAGAAGGCCCCTCCTTACATATAATGGTAGGTTACATTTGATGTTGGGAATATGAGATTTTCTTTTAGAGCTTCAGGTCGTCTCATTAATATTGGATATAGATATGAGATTGAGATCTACATTATCTCTCATCTAGGATTATTTTTAAACATATAATTATTGGGTTTTTTTCTATTGAAATGGATTGGGATGACTTTGTATCTCTCTATTTGAACCTTTTCTTTTTTAGGGCATCAGAATTGGTGTTTATATTATCAACCTTCAATGGGATATTCCCAGATAATTTATGTATTATGTAGTGGCTGGATAGATCTTTAGTGACTTTGGTGGAGATTAGTGATACTTGGGTGTATTGACAATGTACATGGAGAACAGGAGCTTTGTTATCTCTCAGTTTTCATGTATTTTAGTTGTTGATCGGTTGGGAATTAATTTCAATGTAGGATTTTATTTTAAACCTTTGGTTTTGTATTATACAATCATTCACTGTTTTATCTTCATAGAGTTTATCTTTTGAATTTGTAAACTCTAGATGTCAACATATATTATATTTATCTACACTTTTCTTTGATATTTTTTGGCATGTGTGTAAGAACATTAGATAAAGGAATATCATTTCATTTATTCCTTCACATAACGTGTCACCAACCCCTATAATAATTTATGTGATCTTGGTATTATGACAACTTGTCATTCCACCACCTGAGCATTCCCTGATGGGTTAGGTCATCATAGATTCATTTTTTATGCTTTTATTCCTCAGGTTATAGTTGACAATAGACCCATGGTATTTATTTTTTAAGAACATATGGAAATTTTGTTGAATTATATCAAGTGAATCATTTAGGACATTAATCTGAGTGTTCGAGTTGTAGCCAAATTTTTCATTCACCCAGACTTATATTAACTTCAATTAAACATTTCATTCAAACAGATCGGTTGTACAAAATAAAGGGTACCTGAATTGTAGAGACCCGAAGCTTATCGTACATGGACATTACATTACTTTTGCGGAATACTTAGTACATAACAAAAACACACACACAAGGATCGTAATAGTTTAGTGTCTTTGGAAACTCGGAACGTAATCTTCTAATCGTGGTGAAAGATCTTCAATATCTCCCATAAAGATCTTCCCTTTTTTTTAAACCTAAAAACCTTTATTTATATCCTGGGGAAAAGAAAACATAAAAGGGTGAGCTCAAATGCTCAGTAATGGTAAACAAAAGAAATATCAATCACATCATATACATAAGAACATAGCTTTTTGAAATCTTAACCTGCAAAAGAGCTCATAATATCATAACATGGGATAAATCATAGAAGTGAAAATGAGATCCCCATAATCATAACATGAAACTTGAAACTTTGTGGAATGCACACATAATCATAGAAAATCATTTCTTGTTAGTCATGACTCATTGCCAAGACTATCTTAGTGGACAAAGTCCCTTTCTGAAGCGAGTAACCCTCGTTTCAGTCCTGTTTCACTGAACCGGTATAACCTACCATTTCAGCCATGTCTATCTCATGAGATATAAAATCTTTACCCAATGCATTGGAGGGAGATATAGGTCCCACCCATCTTATAATGAATCCTTTATTATGTGTGCCACATAATCATAAACCATACATCATAGCGTAACCCATGTAATAAAAATGGGATTCTTAAACAACATGACATCATAAAACAATTCATATAAGATAAAGGAATTCATAAAAATATTTCCATCACAACATAATCAAATCCATGTAATAATAGGGATAAAAACAGAACCCTTTTATTATCTTAGATGGAAAATAATTTTGATAAAATACTTGAACTCCATTCTTGAGGAAAATATCCTTTCTACTTCAAAAACATTTTTCCTTTCATAACATGTCATACGACTTTAAAATAAAAGAAGTTGATTAAAAATAAACTTGAAAACTTGTAAATGAAGTTTCTTGGAAATAATGTTTTAAAAATACATTCATTCCGTATAAGTTAAAAAACATTCTTCGTACTTTTGTCGGAAAAGTCAAAAAGTACCTCGTACGAAAAACGACAAAAGATTCCTTTCGTACATATTACCAAAAACTCACCAAAGGGTAAAAATGGATTTAAACAGTTGTAGGTGGATGGAAATAATATTACATATTGATGAAACATGGATGTGGATGATAAAATACACCCCAGTAAATACTTACGAATAAACAATCTCGGATAAAAATGAGATTGTGATATTTCCCTTACCTTAGGTCCGACTTGCTTTGTAAGTGTCTGAACCTCCTCTTCTTTGAAGTGCCTCTTTGAGACCTCCTCTTAGGGAACTAAAATTGGTCTTTGAGGAAGACCAAAACCTCTAGGATGTTTTTAGGGAAGTGGAGAAGAGATTTTGGCAGGGTTTGGCCGAGCTTGAGTGCTCAAATTGGTGTGAGGAGGAGGGGGAGGAGGTGTCCTTTTATAAGGGAGGAGAGGGGCACCTTAGAAATATCTCAAAATATTATTTTATATTAAAGTCAAAATCGGTTTATAATGGTTCCAAAGGGTCTTATTTCGAAGCTAAAGTGGGGATGGGTCGAAATCCTATCAACCATTAGGATTTAGACAAGTTTAGGTTCTTATTTTAACCTTATCAATTAGATTTAACTCTAAGTTAAATAATTTAACTTTTACCGTGTCTTTTTGTTTTCTTTCACTATATGGTTAATACACTTACTATAACATGCCAAACGAACCCCAAATTGTTTATTATTAATATATATATCCTTATCTAAGTCATTTGGCCGAACCATAGATTTTGAGTAATAAAATAACAATTAATAATATAATATTTGATTTAAAAACTATTTTGTGTCAATTTTGACACTATTTGATATATGATTTTTGTGAAAGTCATAACAGAATTATATGTTCGAATAAAGTTGATTAAATCAACACTAATATATCATAGTAACCTAGAAAATTAGTGGAATTCATAAAAAGTCTCAAATTACAATCATTTGAGAATTTATAACATCAATTAATGTAATATTTCCTTAAAAGGGTAATTACTGCATCATCATTGTGTCATAAATAAATTTATTTATTTAAAGTCTAAAAATTATAAATAAAATATCATTATATAGGAAATCTTTTTAGCTTTATAATTAATATTTATAGTCGAATTTATCTTATGTATAACCCCATATTAAAAATGTTTTAGTGAATAAACTTTGATTTTAACTCTTTTAACTCTTCTTTGAATTAAATAATAATAAATGTCCTAATCTAATCCAAGTGGGCCTAAATGATAATATTTTACACTTAAGGTTGTTTTTGGTCGAGATACACTTGTCCAATAGAATTAGGACATGTGTTAGGGTAATATTAATATCATTCTTACCCTTAATTACCCTATTTACTTTTAACCGTGGTAAATAAAAGTAAAAAGTTACTGTTCACCAAAAATTATTTTCATCTAATTGAACCACATTTTACTTACTGACATCAACCGTGTCTCTCGGATTTTTGAAATTCCATTCACAGAAGCGGTAAAATTAAGATTTATGAAGAAATTAATTTTTTTAACTACCACTTAGTAGTTTCACTATTCATCAAAAATTGATGTTTTTCAGAACAATGCCAAAATTTCATCCTAAGCTATATTTCATATTCCGAAATCAAAAATGAAGTCTATTTTACCAAATTCATATCATAGAATTTTCATTAATTAATTTTATAATTAAATCCCGCTGTTAAAACAAATAGCGTGTTTTTAAGAAATAATATCTATCAAAAGATTGACACTTGATTATGTCTGGTTTAAATGTGAAATTACATCCAATGACCAACATTGTATTAAATTGTAAAAATATATTCTAAATATACTTTATAACCACTCAAATTAATAATTTATCACTATTAATTATTTCGATTAAAAAAGTTGTTTTTATATATAATTTAGTAATTTTCACTATTCATCATAATATGAAAGTTATCCGAAAAGTACCAAAATTTCACCTTAGGCTAAATTCGATACTCCGAATCAAAAAATGAAGTTCATTTTGAAAAATAAGATTTACAGAGTTTTAAAAAGTGGTTATTACTATTCATAATGGCTAGTTTTAATAATATTTTAATAGCATATCGTTGTTTAGTGAAACTCAGTATTGTGTATTACACACGCTATCGAGGAAGGTTGTGATTGCGTGTAATGCAAGGCAAGTCAAGGATGCGTGTTGTGCAAGCTCCTTTTGGTGTAGCGTACAACACAAGACATTAATAAAATTAAAAAGAATATTTTTTTTATAAAATCTTGGGCTGTTACATTCTACCCCCCTTAAAATGAATTTCACCCTCGAAATTTGTCGGGGTTATAAATGGTTTACTATTCGAAAGTTTCTTTAATAGAAACCAACATCGTAAAAAGGAATATCAAAACCAATCTTTAAAAAAAAAGTATGAAACGTAACGGTTACCCAAATAAACTAATCATTGGGTTTCCACATAGGTGAACATATGGATATGGAAGAGAAATCTAACCATCATGTTCTGATGGAGAGTGGTAGAGAACATGGCTATGGAAAAGCTAGTAATCACAAATCCATAGATTTGTGATGATATAAGGTAACATCTTATTCATCATGTATAAGATCACTAGGACAACATTTTTGGTTTTCAAGATCATTTCCCTAAAGTTGAAAATTTGAATTAGAATAAATACTTACTTTATTTTGGTACAATCTCACTGTTGTTCATGCCTTGAACAATTTCCACTTCATCTCTTAAATAAATGAAGTTGAATTTGTTATTCGTGAAGTGTTAGCAGATCATGTGATAGAATGACGGGTCATTCCATCTGTCTCAAACAAAAGGTTAGCAAAAATTATATACATAAGTCGATCTATAGTGAGATTAATCATATATGGTTCCTAAAATGAACTTATACTTCACATATCATACTGCTTAATATAATAAAACTAGTTTTCTACTAAACAGGGACTTCGTGTAGGTCAGTGGTAGGCAATAAAGGCCAGCCGCACTTCGGTTGTGGGTTCGATTCCCACAGCCTTGTCCGAAGCGATGGATTGTCGCCCGTCCTGCAGGTTGTCCTTTTTCTATAACTACATTACTATAACATCACATAAATAATATCAAAAAAAAAGGTCATTACTAACTTATGGTTAACATAATCCATTACAATCTTTAGGCTTATCTAAAATACTTCGGTCCAAGCTCATAGTATAAAGAAATGATTACTTGAAATGTCGCCAACCAAGCATGTGAATACCATCATTTATCCCCCATATATCTTGTTGGTCACAATCCAATCATGTGAATACTTTAATGATGTATTCTCTTGAAAAATATGAATACCCATTAAACCTTAGTGAAAACATGAATGCTGTCAAAAGTTAACTCTTTCCACATACCAAAATACAAAAATTCTATATACTCAAACCATGATATAACCTTCTCCTTATATCAGTCATGAGCTCATGAATACTATCAAACATTTTATTTTCTCCTTATCCCTTCAATATGCGCATATCATCTACATTCCATAAATATCTGAATAACGTTTCATGGATACTGGTAACATTAATCAGACAACAATGTAACAATCCTTACATGTCTCTTTATTCCATAGTGCCATGAGATTACTTATACAACATTACACATGATAAACATGTAATCATTCTACTACATTCTTAATCCATTGACCGAGCTTCAACAATTCTTTCATCTCACATATCATTTGTAGTCTCTTCATCATCATCCACATAAATACTTCCCATACGACCATACTGATTATCTTCATGAGACTTTCCCTTTGGGCATTGGTTTGCATAATGCCCGTACATTCCACATTTAAAACATTTAACCATTGTTGATGTCGTAGCAATACCATTATCCTCATCCATGTTGTTAACTGAACCTTTTCCTTTGAATTTACTTGCTTTGTGTCCTTCTTTTCCACACCCAAAGCATCTTCCAGTTCCTTTGAAACATTCTCCTTGATGCCTCTTCCCACATGATTTACATAGGGGAAATTGAACTTTCTTTCCTCTATGATCATCATGAAACTCCATATTTCTCTTATTAGCCGAGTCAGGAAACTTACCAAATTTTACTTTATTGATCATATTATGAGATTGCTGATTCGGCATAATAATGATGTTTGGACTTCCAAATCCCATTTCATTATGAAAAATATCATTCCATTGTCCATCATATCCTCCATTATCGTGAATCATCTTGTTTCCAGCCATTTTCTAAAACCCAAAAGAATAGTGTGAGAGGCAAAAATCATAATAAAGGGGGAGTAACTTCAATATCTAACATCTTAGGTTTAATTCTATGATCGTTAGCGTAATTCTAGTACTATAACCTATACGCATACTTAACCTTAGAGACATCCCTAGACATACCTTAGAAATATCTCTAGGGATCTCACTAAAGTTCTCGCATCCTAGTTTCCAAAGGTTGACTAAACCTTTCCTCTGATACCAACTGTAGCGGTCTAGAATTACATCCAGTGGACTACAATTGATACCTATCAAGGCACTCCATGGGCGGCTACACCCCCTGGGCGGGACACACCACCATCCCCAGTGGTAGCCATTTCCTCATGAAGCCCTTGGGCGGAGAGCCATGCTTCGTCCAACGCTCACATGTGAGAGTTCCCAAGGATCGGATACATTCCTACCTACTTTGCCTCTGATACCAACTGTAGATACCCGAAGCTTATCGTACATGGACATTACATTACTTTTGCGGAATACTTAGTACATAACAAAAACACACACACAAGGATCGTAATAGTTTAGTGTCTTTGGAAACTCGGAACGTAATCTTCTAATCGTGGTGAAAGATCTTCAATATCTCCCATAAAGATCTTCCTTTTTTATTACCTAAAAACCTTTCTTTATATCCTGGGGAAAATAAAACATAAAAGGGTGAGCTCAAATGCTCAGTAAGGGTAAACAAAAGAAATATCAATCACATCATATACATAAGAACATAGCTTTTGGAAATCTTAACCTGCAAAAGAGCTCATAATATCATAACATGGGATAAATCATAGAAGTGAAAATGAGATCCCCATAATCATAACATGAAACTTGATACTTTGTGGCATGCACACATAATCATAGAAAATCATTTCTTGTTAGTCATGACTCATTGCCAAGACTATCTTAGTGGACAAAGTCCCTTTCTGAAGCGAGTAACCCTCGTTTTAGTCCTGTTTCACTGAACCGGTATAACCTACCATTTCAGCCATGTCTATCTCATGAGATATAAAATCTTTACCCAATGCATTGGAGGGAGATATAGGTCCCACCCATCTTATAATGAATCCTTTCTTATGTGTGCCACATAATCATAAACCATACATCATAGCGTAACCCATGTAATAAAAATGGGATTCTTAAACAACATGACATCATAAAACAATTCATATAAGATAAAGGAATTCATAAAAATATTTCCATCACAACATAATCAAATCCATGTAATAATAGGGATAAAAACAGAACCCTTTTATTATCTTATATGGAAAATAATTTTGATAAAATACTTGAACTCCATTCTTGAGGAAAATATCCTTTCTACTTCAAAAACATTTTTCCTTTCATAACATGTCATAAGACTTTAAAATAAAAGAAGTTGATTAAAAATAAACTTGAAAACTTGTAAATGAAGTTTCTTGGAAATAATGTCTTAAAAATCCATTCATGCCGTATAAGTTAAAAAAACACTCTTCGTACTTCTGTCGGAAAAGTCAAAAAGTACCTCGTACGAAAAACGACAAAAGATTCCTTTCGTACATATTACAAAAAACTCACCGAAGGGTAAAAATGGATTTAAACAATTGTAGGTGGATGGAAATAATATTACATATTGATGAAACATGGATGTGGATGATAAAATACACCCCAGTAAATACTTACGAATAAACAATCTCGGATAAAAATGAGATTGTGATATTTCCCTTACCTTAGGTCCGGCTTGCTTTGTAAGTGTCTGAACCTCCTCTTCTTTGAAGTGCCTCTTTGAGACCTCCTCTTAGGGCACTAAAATTGGTCTTTGAGGAAGACCAGAACCTCTAGGATGTTTTTAGGGAAGTGGAGAAGAGATTTTGGCAGGGTTTGGCCGAGCTTGAGTGCTCAAATTGGTGTGAGGAGGATGGGGAGGAGGTGTCCTTTTATAAGGGAGGAGAGGGGCACCTTGGAAATATCTCAAAATATTATTTTATATTAAAGTCAAAATCGGTTTATAATGGTTCCAAAGGGTCTTATTTCGAAGCTAAAGTGGGGATGGGTCGAAATCCTATCAACCATTAGGATTTAGACAAGTTTAGGTTCTTATTTTAACCTTATCAATTAGATTTAACTCTAAGTTAAATAATTTAACTTTTACCGTGTCTTTTTGTTTTCTTTCACTATATGGTTAATACACTTACTATAACATGCCAAACGAACCCCAAATTGTTTATTATTAATATATATATCCTTATCTAAGTCATTTGGCCGAACCATAGATTTTTAGGAATAAAATAACAATTAATAATATAATATGTTATTTAAAAACTATTTTGTGTCAATTTTGACACTATTTGTTATATGATTTTTTTGAAAGTCATAACAGAATTATATGTTCGAACCAAGTTGATTAAATCAACACTAATATATCATAGTAACCTAGAAAATTAGTGGAATTCATAAAAAGTCTCAAATTACATTCATTTGAGAATTTATAACATCAATTAATGTAATATTTCCTTAAAAGGGTAATTACTGCATCATCGTTGTCTCATAAATAAATTAATTTATTTAAAGTCTAAAAATTATAAATAAAATATCATTATATAGGAAATCTTTTTATCTTTCTAATGAATATTTATAGTCGAATTTATCTTATGTATAACCCCATATTAAAAATGTTTTAGTGAATAAACTTTGATTTTAACTCTTTTAACTCTTCTTTGAATTAAATAATAATAAATGTCCTAATCTAATCCAAGTGGGCCTAAATGATAATATTTTACACTTAAGGTTGTTTTTGGTCGAGATACACTTGTCCAATAGAATTAGGACATGTGTTAGGGTAATATTAATATCATTCTTACCCTTAATTACCCTATTTACTTTTAACCGTGGTAAATAAAAGTAAAAAGTTACTATTCACCAAAAATTATTTTCATCTCATTGAACCACATTTTACTTACTGACATCAACCGTGTCTCTCGGATTTTTGAAATTCCATTCACAGAAGCGGTAAAATTTAGATTTATGAAGAAATTAATTTTTTTAACTACCACTTAGTAGTTTCACTATTCATCAAAAATTGATGTTTTTCAGAACAATGCCAAAATTTCATCCTAAGCTATATTTCATATTCCGAATTCAAAAATGAAGTCTATTTTACCAAATTCATATCATAGAATTTGCATTAATTAATTTTATAATTAAATCCCGCTGTTAAAACAAATAGCGTGTTTTTAAGAAACAATATCTATCAAAAGATTGACACTTGATTATGTCTGGTTTAAATGTGAAATTACATCCAATGACCAACATTGTATTAAATTGTAAAAATATATTCAAAATATACTTTAAAACCACTCAAATTAATAATTTATCACTATTAATTATTTCGATTAAAAAAGTTGTTTTTAAATATAATTTAGTAATTTTCACTATTCATCGGAATATGAAAGTTATCCGAAAAGTACCAAAATTTCACCTTAGGCTAAATTCGATACTCCGAATCAAAAAATGAAGTTCATTTTGAAAAATAAGATTTACAGAGTTTTAAAAAGTGGTTATTACTATTCATAACGGCTAGTTTTAATACTATTTTAATAGCATATCGTTGTTTAGTGAAACTCGGTATTGCGTATTACACACGCTATCGAGGAAGGTCGTGATTGCGTGTAATGCAAGGAAAGTCAAGGATGCGTGTTGTGCAAGCTCCTTTTGGTGTAGCGTACAACACAAGACATTAATAAAATTAAAAAGAATATTTTTTTATAAAATCTTGGGCTGTTACATGAATTATATTGGAATGAGTACATTGATATTACTTCTTTCATAATTTTTACATATATATTATCATCTATGAAAACTATTTCATGAGTGATGAGGAATTATCTCATGGGCCATATCACCATGTTCATCTTGTATGTAGGGTGGGAGAACCACCCCAACCTATTGAGAAGGATATGGTTTCAAAATTTTATTCTAATTATTTGAATCGAAAAAGTGAACTATGTGAGACCTGAAACTAGATTCCATTGACGTTACATGGATATCGATGTCCCTAGGTAATCAATGATTGGATTGAGTAAGTAGTTTGATTATTTGGACTAGTTTAGAGCCCATGAATCCAATCACTTCACTAGAATCCAATCATTTCCATGGGGTAAAATGGCTCTAGTGGTGTCTAGTAATGTAGTCTCATGGTGAGATGATGTTTTCATGGTCCAACATCCAGAACCAATTTAATTATGAGTACTTCCCATCATGGATTCACTCAATATAGATCAAATAGGTTCATGGGCTGATGTATAAAAGTATTTTAGTTGTTGACTATCATATGGGGATCACTAAACTCACTCATATTACATTAATATGGTGAAAGACAAATTCATCCATGAATGGAATTTGGTTAAGTGTCTCCTAATAAGCATACTTTTATATGTACTATATATATTTCATCCCATATATATGATTGGGCTTGAGAGAATATAATTACTATGGGAATGATCATAGAGGGATGTCAGGCTATTTGAGATAATGGTGGAAATCATGTAGATGCAATGTCTATAGTTTCATGTTATCCTTGGGAATTGAGGTCTGGGTATAATTGACTTATATATTTATAGACTCATAAATATATATCTATGTCTTGGGAATCACATATGAGGATCCAGTTGTCTAGGAGAGGGGTGATGTTATGTTAGTGATGGTTTGGATCACATGGCTCATGTTTTACAAAAATATCAGGCAGAGTATGATATGGAAATGGGGTATGGGCCACCGAAGTAGAGGTTTCACTTTGATCAAGGATCCCCTAGCTAGGACCAATGTATCCGTCATGTAGAAAAACTAGAAGTGGGTAAAGAGTATCCTTGGAGGTTAGAGAATTTGGTTCAGGATGATTCTATTTTCTACTTCAATATTCACCTCCACCATGTGCCCAATTTCTTGCATAAGGAGCTAGTGGTAGGGGACTTGTATAGTTGTTACACACTGAGGGAAAAGACCATGATACACCTGAGATGATCCTAGGATCAATCTATAATTATTATACACTTTATTTAGTATTTTTAGAAATCGGAATGAGTAATTAATTCATCTTCTTTTACCGAGTGTGGGAGTTGGAGCAACCAATTAAGACCTTTTCTTATTATAGATATCAATAGGCTACTGTATTGTTTTATTCCTTTATAAGAAATAATTTCCTATAGTCTGAGGTAGATCTCGGTGGATAAATGTTTTCATGGGTCGTTTATGTCATAATGATGAAACCTTATAATTTCATCTTGGATATAAATTTCATTTCCATAGTTCAATACTATATTGACTATCATCATAGATGATTTATATGCCTTTATATGGATTGGAAAATATTATCCATTTTTGTTTTGGGAGATTTCATAGATGAATAAGTGGGTCTTATAAGAAGGAATCTTTAAATCATCACCCATCAGTTCGAGAGATTATCCCTTAGCATAGAAGGTTCCTAAAATTCATGAATCCTTATGTAGTGGAGGATTATATGGATTTATTCTTCAATGAAGTTTTTGTACTACCTGTAGTGAGGAAGATTTACTAATATAATCACATGATCTTCAATGATAACACTGATATATTCTATGGAATATAACATGGAACCTATATAGGTCTGGGAGATATGGGTGAAATTGGGGGTCCTTTAAGAGAAAGGTTTTCATTAGAACCAGTGTGTCCCCATGGTTTTATTCATTTAATTTTTAAAAATGTAAATGGGAACTTTTGGTATTTCTGATGATTACCGTCTCCTAAAAAAGTAATTATAATGAACTAGTAACCCAAGCTGAGTATTGATAATCTAATTAACCATTTTTTAGGAATGAGTTTGTTCTCAAAGATAATTATCATGTCCTTCTACCATTGGTTTAGGGTTTTGTGGATATTATTAAAAAGAAAACATTCTGATGAAACTATGGACACTGTGAATTATTATTGATGCTTTTTAGTGAGAAAAATTCCCCATCCCTTTTTATGGATGTGATGAACCATATCAACCTTCGATACATAGACTTATTTTTTGTCATCTTAATTGATGAAAAAATCATTTAATATGTTTCGAATTAATATTATGAAGTGTATGAAGAGCATTTAACGATGTTCCTAGACATAGATTAAGAGAACTAGTTATATGGTAAACTCATTATTTTTATGCTTTAGATCCATGAGGATCGGTTTTTTGGTAATGCTATATATGATCATGGATTAGATGCAGACATGGAAAATATTGATATATTTATTTCATGGGATCCACCCATGAGGGAGTTAGAGGTGTGGATTCTTCATGAAATTTTAGGGTACTACTTGATGATTATAGAGGATGTCTTTATATTAATATCCTCTTTGAATTCTATGGAATTGAATGGGAATCATATTATCTAGATTGAGAAGTGTGGGATCATATTATGAGAATATCAAAAGAGGGAAAGAAGTACATAGTGTAATTTGATTTCTTAAAACCAAGGATCTAGTGTATGTCGCTGATATATTAGTCATTAATCACATATGGATCAAGGTATACAAGACCCCCAGAGGAGAACTATGTTCCTCACATCCTAGAGTTAGAAGTGGTAGTACTCACTCCAAAGATATGGAGGAATAATATTATAGGTGAGAGATTCATTTATTCCTAAGAACACTAGAGTCAGAGTAACATATTTACAAAGATAAATTGTAAAATGAGAGAGAGTATAAAGATAAATATCATGATTGAAAATGAATTTGAGATATTCTATAATCATGGTAAGGGTAATGTGGTTGAATATTTTCTTAAGAGGAAGTCTCATTATCACTTGGTGGAGGTGGCCTCTGAGAATATGGATTATTTACAGCTAACCAATATAGAGGGTAGGGTAATAGTTTTTCTTTATATCTGGGTGGTGACTCCTCTTCCAATTCATTCTTTGAGAGTGTGTTGGTTAATAGATATCAATTATGTGATCTATAATACCATATTCTCTCATGAGATTCACCAAATTTATTATCTAATATAGGGGATAGTTTCATCCTTTTCCAGGTATAGATTGCAGTTAAATAATGTCGTGGGATGGGTGATTAGGTGTTTTAGAGATCACATCTGGTGGTATATACTAGTGTGTAAAAATATGTACAAGGACCTTCAGTGTTGTATTTTGGGTTGGAATGAGGAGGAATTTTTTCATGTTTTTCATTTAGTGTCTCACATGTTAGTAGGTAATCGTTGAACATTAGGATTTCATTGGATTGACATTGAGGCATGTGATATCAAAGGGGAAATGGGAAGATATATCTATAAAATCTCTGATTGGGATTCCATCTATAGTGAAAGAAAAAAAATCCGATATAGGTGATAGTTGACATACATATCAAGTTGGAAGTCATCTTTTCCATCATGTTGTATATTTTGGTGAACTGCCTTTGACAATTGTTCATGTGGTTTACTTTCAGGATTTGTAGGGCACTCTTTATGATTTTCAATGAATGTGATGTGAAAATTATGGCATGGTTCTAGAGATTCATGCAGGGGCCCTTTGGGACCTAGTTGAGGATGAGTACAATGTTTCACCCCCATAAGTATTAGAAGACCATGCATACTATGCAAGCATGGGCCCTTTGGGATCTGTTTGTGCATTCGAGAGTGCAATAAATGATTGTGAATATTATGATGACCCTTGATTAGATGAGGACAGGTCAAATCTAACTAAAATACTACAGAGACCGATGTCTTTGGACATTGGAGTTTAAGCAGAGAGACCACATTTTCTTGAGTGTCTTCCCATGATGAGGTTCTCTATTTTTCATATGTAGAGGCAATCTATCCCTGATATTATTTGGGACATTAGAGATACTAATAAGGGATGGCGCGGATTCTTACCACCTATCTCTTCCCACATGGTTAGACTGGGTGCATGATTTATTCAATGTGTCCCAACTGATGATATATGTTCCAGATCATATGCACATTGTTTATTATGGTGAGATAAATATTATGGATAGATCCTATTTCATAGATAACCCTAAGTAGATTGAGATTTGATAAGAGAGGATACTGTGTGGATATACAATCCCTTTGGTTCAGGTTCTTTGGTAGTATAGGAACGATCAGTGGAGCTCCTTGGAACGTGATAGCTAGGTATGTGCTCAGTATCTCCATTTGTTTAGGTTATTATTTTTGGTAAAAAAAATACATCCAATAGGGGTGAATGATATAAATCTAGTTTTATAGGATTTTTTATTTGAATACTTCAAAGTATATATTTAAATTATCCTCCTAATCATTATGTTTTTTGGATTTCTTAGGACCCAAGAAATAATATATTTTATTTCACATGGATACATCATTTCATTGTTCATGGTTTTCTTTGAGTGTGACTATTTTTCTAGGATTATTATATTTCTCTATGTGTGGTTATTTTTAAGGGATAGGTGTATTCACTAGGTGTTACTTAGAAACCAGGATGGTTTTATTTATCTTATATTTAATATTCATATACACATGGAACTAACTAATGTACGTATGGTTGGTCTCATGTTTCATCAAAGAATAATAGGAGTAATAATGTAATTCATTTATATTCTTTTCTAGTTATACCCATATTTATATTTTTATCACTTTTATATACACTTACTCAGAAAATACATAATTATAGACACATTTGGTTATGTCCAACAAATATTTACCCACACCTTAATCAGGTCGTTGTTTGTACCAAAGAAGAATTTATAACTACCGGATTAGATAATGTTTTGCTCCCTACAGTAGAGCTATAATACCGGTTACTAGGAATAATTATTATATTTTAATAATTTTATTTTCTGTCTTACAGTTTCACCCATTTAATTCTTATGAAAATTTAGGGGTTGATTATTATTATTGTAGGTTGACATGTATATGATTTTAAATATTTTATGAGATTTTTTTATTTTCTAAGCCTTGCCTCATAGAATAATTTAACAATATATATATATTCTAATATGATTTTAATTATATCTACTTATATTATACTCTAATATGGATTTTACAGTCTCCATATGTACCATCATATAACCTTTCAGTTATTCAAAAGTCTCTTATATAATGGGAGGTACGCTAGATGACATGTAGAGATCCCTGATCTGTAAATGTTTAATGGCCACAAGGCAAGATATTCTACAAAGTGGTATCATAGATCATTATTTAGTCTAGTTATATTGGGTAATGTAGAAAGGTGATATGGAATATTCAGTCTTGGTGTGGAACTTATTCCTGGGAGTATCAGACCAAAATTGTGTGAATGTCCATGTAACTAGAACAAGTTTTAATGTTCATTTTTTTAAATTTTTAACTGTTGGACTAGTCAACCTTCTATCGTGCACATGATATTAAATTTTATGATTAATTAGATTTTTTCATCATGTATGAAATTAATATAAGTTGTCTATTCATGTATTATAGAATACACCTAGGTTGTAGATTATATATTTATTATATATTTTGTTGTTTATTTGATAAATTAAGATATTTTTTCTGAAATGTAATTCCATAATCACTTTTCTAAATTAATAATCTTAATATACTATATTAGAATCATAATTACACCTTATAAATTGTTTTTATTTTGAAACTTATAATGGAAATTTTTTAAACTAATCCTTTATTATCAATATTTGGTTATATTATGTGGGAAAATGTTGATTATATGGTTCATTCATGTTCAAGTTGGAAATTATGAGCTATAATGACCTTTTATGGATGCTTGGGGCTGGCTAGAATGCCTGAGATATGATCCACCTATGATATATAATTTATAAATAGTTGTTTTTTATTTTTTTTATGTTTTTTATGGATTTTAATTTAACTATGATACCTTTAGCTAATATCATGATGTATTTTGATGTATGTGTTGGCAAAAATATTCCTCTATGATTATTTCCCATAGAGAATTATTTTGATGGTTATGAGCATGTACCAATGTTTTTTGGTCCAAATCATCCTATGATATAAGGGTAGGTGTGATGAAATTCACTTCATGCGATCCTATAGAAGTTGGTACATGCTACGAAGATAGATTCATCTTGATCTACAATGATGATATGAAAAATGGATAGGGAGTTTTGTGGGATCACCCACAAAGGTTTACTAGGGAATGCATTCAAAAAATATCTATGTATTGGAATAAATATTTTATGAATATGTTTGATCATATTGATTCACCTTAGGACATGAAGTTGACATTTTATATCTATATGCATCATGGATCAGCGAAGAAGGGACGATGAATTCCATTATAGGGTGACTAGATTAATGTAATAATGTGGAAAGACACCAAGACCTTTTTTTCAATAATATATTTCCAAAGTCCTAGGGAGCTCACAATTAGAGAGAATTTATGAATATTATAAAGGTTAAAATATCTTTCAGGTACTATGTATATTTTCTTATAGATCTTAGATTTTCCTCTTATTCTAGCGGGTGAAACGTTTTCATGGGTGATAAATTTTGAGGTGGGACTATGATTTCAGATTCATGATCTGGTAAAATAAATTAATCTTAGCCCTTTTTATAAAACATTGAATTGGATTTATATTAGATAGTAGCACAAGTGGGGGGAAATAATCAGAAAATTTAGCTTTTTATGGGGAATTCATTACTAGATCTTTTGTCTATATGAAGTATTTTTATGAGGATTCCAACCAAGGAGGAGGTTTTCTGAGAGATTAGAGAAGTTAGGTACCTCCCACGTCCTAAGGTAGAGACTTATTTAGTTCTATCTGTGTGGGGGATAGAGCCACACCCGACCCCAGTTCCCTTGACCAATTTTCATGTGTATGTTATATTGAAGGAAGAGGAACCTAAAGAAGTTTTTCATGAAATCACTAGGGTCTCTCTATTGTGGAGAATCAGAGATGGTAAATTGATTGATTTCACGATTGGATAAAAATGATCGGTGGGTAGTTTTAGTTCAACTATCTTTTTGTGTTAGTGTATAGGAAAATTTTCTTAAGAATATTAAAATAAAAAATAGAAGGGGAATGTTATGCAGGGTAGTCATGAAAATAATTGTTCCTTGGTATGGGTCAGTATAAATCTAAACAAAATATTATAGTAGGCCAAGGTGTGGGGCCCTCTATGTGTTATTGTACAGTATTAGTTTCTTCTATCATTACATTTTAATTATTTGATAGAAGGTCTTTACATTCATTCATATATTATTAGTTCATGGATAGTCATAGGTCAGTTATTGAATATATATATATATATGTATATATATATATATATGGGGTGAATTCAATTTATGCATCACTAGGTGTGAGATTAGTGTTTATTCACTATTGTAGATAATTTTAATTAGAGAATATTAGTCACAAATTTTTATACATATTATTCATGTAATAGAAATTAATTTTTGACCTAATCCTTGGAATGGATTTATTGGCCTCATACCATGCTCGTATTTAATTTTTCCAAAAACACGTGTCTTTTAAAACACCCAAATGTAGTGATAGTTTTCCTGATAGAGAATAGGGGTTGTATATAAGTTGTGTAGGATCTATATATAATTACAAGGGTGGAATTAAGAACTAAGTTTAAAATTTATTTATTTACATTAGGGACACAAAATGATATATATTTTCCCTGGTGGACGATCATTTCTTGGGTCTTTTCATTAAACACTTAGTTGGGGCTCCTACATGAGAGAGATATTGGGTTCACTATTAAGCTCTTTCTAAGAGATCTCTCATCTCTATTCTATCTTATCATGTCACTCTATAGATATTATTCTGCAAAATGATATACTATTGTATATAGAGTCCAATGGATTTATTGAACTGATCATGTCCCCTTGGGGCATTCCAATTCACATCACCAAGAATGATTATTATATTTTTTAGTTATATAGAGAATAAAAGAAGTTGAATTATATGGATGTACAAAATACTCTCATTTACATATTTATATGTTCTATAATCAATTAATATGAATATGAATAATTATGAATATTTTTATGAGATAATGGTATAACTTGCTGAGAATGATTCCTCCAAGCGTGACACATATTATTTATCAGGGTATATATATTATATATGAGTACATAGTAATATTTATTAATTTTATGAATACACTAATGGTTTTTGAGGATATAATAAATTAACATTTTCCCACGTATTTGGAATCCTTTGTTGTTCTCTTCCTATATAATATTATTACATACTCCTAGATTAAGTAGGAGTATAAACAGCACATGGAGATCATGTTGTGTACACATTAAGATCATTATATAAAGATGAAATACTATTTTTACCCCTTTAAATATTTTATACACTTTTAGGATGTTTTAATTCATAGTTAGATATATACATGGTCACCATGATGGTTTTGGAAGTTTTATCTTTGAAGTGGCCTATGGACATTTTATACATGCGTAGATTTTTTAGGTTTAGATAGTGATTCCCAATGGTTTAAATAGTATTCTTCCATGTTTGGTAAACCAATGGTTGTTTTGTCCAAAAGGGAGTCAATCTTGAATTGTCAAGAACTCATGAGGATGATTATCGAAATTTATGGTAATGATATACTACATCACTAAACATGACCCTTCTTGAGTCAGGTAAGGGGTGACTTTGAGCTGGTGGAATTGGTTCACAGACTAAAATGATGGATCCACTAATTGTAAAGGGAAAATATTTATGTGTATATGAATAAAAATTTATTGAAGTATATTTTCTATGAAAATGACATAATCCTTAAATAGTGATGTTGTGTCTAATATTTGAAATATGAATATTTTTATCTATATTATACTCTTAAAATTTTAATGTGGTTACTGATTCTTTGAGAGAAAAAATTTAGTCTAATGTAGTTCGAAAGTCCCATAGAGAATGAAAATTGATGTCTCTTTCTATGGAGGTAAGTTTGGTTTTTAGAATCGCCAATGTCTTTTAACACTTAATCATTTTTCCATTTATCCTTTGATATTCATCCAAATAAATTGAAGAGTTATATCTAGTCCATAATTGTTGTCCCTAAAGTATAACATATTTAGAAGGGAGATTCCCCCACGCTAGTCTTTAAATGATGATGGGATTATTCATGTTCATTGTATTTTCATAGTTCCAATGGGTATATGTGAAGACATTATGCAAAAATTTCATTCCTCAAAATAGATGATATTATCATGTTTAATGAATATGTATAATAATATGCATTAATAATATTAGATCCTAGGAATGAATGAGTATTTCATGGGTTTTATTTTGTGATTATCCACCTATCACTTAGTAATGGCTAAGAACCAATAGTCGGTTCACATTTTTTAGTCTTTATCTATTCTCATGTGGGAGTGGGATGATGTTACTATGGATATTTTGATGGCTCCTTCAGGGGTGAAATGAATTAATATTGCAATTTGTTTCTTAGTGGTTTGATTAAAAAAAAATAAATCATTTATTATGTATGAAGACATTTATGGAATATGTGATAGGTAATATCTAAGTCAGATGTATAGTTCACTAGAATTCTCTCCCATGGACCGTTATTTCATTTTGTGGAACTCATTTAAAATTGTTTTCATCGATAAATTATAAAAAAAATTAGGCATGAATAATCATTTGATCAATGCCTACCACCCATATATATAAGTAAGGTCCTTATAAATTATGAATATTTTGAATAAAATGATAATATTGTGTGCCTTATATTTTGGGGTTGATAGGATAACATAATTTCCTTACTATAGTTCACATAAATCTTAAGCTTTTTTTATTTTACACAAATTTAACCTTTTAACGATTTTTTTGGGAAACTGTATTACTCTCCACTTTATTTTTTGGAGGAAGATGATTCATAGTTGGTTATTGTGAGTCTCAAATATAAGATATTAATACATATGTAGATGATTCAAAAGAATATATTTACAACTTTAAGGAGAAAAAATTCATATCAAGAATGAATATATTAACCTCTTGAGTATGATACATGGGACCGGGTGTTCTTATGGGTATCATTGAGGTTTAAGCATCATCACATTCAGAAATTGGGATAGATGAAAACATAGTTTATTGGGGAAATTGAGATAGTGGGGATATTTAATCGAATAGGATATTAGTTGGTAATTATAGGAAATTTCAATATTTTGAGTGATAGTCTCCATGTGTCACATTTGAGGTGATACCATTTTAATGAATCTCACATGATTGACGTCGATGATTTTTATTTTGAGGATGATGTGTCATTGTCATAGAATCTAGTATTTTTAGTGGATCATAGTAATGTATCTCTTCATGGTAAGATATTTCCTCTAGAGTGAGTGCAGTAGAAGCATAGTTTCGCCCAGTATAATTTATAGGAATGAGAATCAGAAATGTAGTTACAGTGAATAGATTTGTTTACTAATTATTCTAAATGAAGATCTAAAGAGAAGCTCGAGGATGATCTTATCTAATTTTCAGAGGATTTTGACATTTATTATTTCATGAAGTCAATTTCCACTTAAATTTCTCAATAATATATTTCTTATTCCCATTTTAAATGTGATAGATGTGGTTATAGATGTTGGAATGGAACCGAGACTTATTTGGGAGTCTTGGACCTTAAAATATATTTTTTTATTTATGTCATGGGGTTAATTTTTATCCCTCTATTAATTTTAATCATGTTTATAACTATGTAAGGGGTTCATTTCAGCACATCGTTTTAAATAATTGTAGATTTATTTAGGTTATCTTTAGAAACCAAATAATTTTTTACAAATCCATTTCTTATTATTGGTGAATGTTTTTTAAACTATGTGGCTTAAACAAATTATGTGGAGTATTTTGGGTATCTTTTTATACATATTTGGTTAAAAGTTTACCATACCATGCATTAATATTTAATGAATTTTGAAATCTTTATTTTAAACCTGGATCTCATCCAAATATCCTCATGTTCCTCCCTTATCATTTGGTCTCTATCCCTAATTCCCCTCTAGTTATTTTTATTGATTCCAAACCTTTTAAAAGAAAAATATAAAAAATAATTGAAATTTGGGCATTGGATATAAATGGTTGTAGTTTTATTTTTTTATTTTATCTCATTTTTTCATATTCACATGAGAAGAACTCTAGTAAATTGTATCTCACTCAAATATATAGTTTGAGTCTTGTCTTTATATTTTTTTTCTTAGGATTCATTCAAGCGACATAATGAAGAGGTTAGATCCATGTGGTTAGTAACTAATCCTTCATGTCGAAAACATTTTAGGTTTGTGGGTTATGATTATTCCAAAAACTCATATTGGTTTCTTTAGTGTATGCATTGTATGGTCATGTCGACCTAATGTGTGTTTGACTAAGAAAAAAATTATATTTTTTAATCCAAGTAATTTAAATTCAAAAATTGAATTAAAAATTAATAATTTATATGGATATTAATTACCCTAAAATTTTAAAATAAATTTTATAAAACAAGAATAGGATTTATACAATATAAATTTGTAATTAATAAATTCTAAATGTATTTTTTTGAATGTTTTAAAATGGTTAGAAGAACTTATATATGGTTTTCATTGTGGTCTATATGAGGTAGTTTAATTATTTTTTTTAAGTTAGGTATATTTCCTCAATTATGAATACTGTTTCAGGATAAGTATATTTCTGTATGTGTTACTATTGTTTTGGGATGGTTATAGTTACCTAGGTGTGACTATTATTCTTGGATAGGAATAATTCCCAAAATGTTGATGTTGTTATATGAAGGTAATATTTTCCTAGTTCTAAATTATAATTCATGAAGTGTATATTTCCCTATAACCTGTCTTTTAGAAATACTCATCATCATCCAATGTAGGTGTGGTTAGTCTCATGTGATATTCGGGATCATGAGGATCAATAAAGGTATTCCTTTATAATCTACTATAGTTATACATATAAAAACATTTTTATCACTTATATATGCAGTTACTTAGTTTGGAAATAACAATTGAAACCATATGCGGTGTCTTACTGAGTTGTACTCAGACCCTTCCCTAGAATAAATCAGTATATGATAAGAATTTATAATCCATGAATATATAAGAGAAAGTTTCCTACGAAGGATTCATGATTTCATTTTTGGTAACATATCAAGGGAGTTGATGACTTTTATTTTATGTTTTCGGGTTTCATCCATTTTGTTCTTTGTTATATTTATAGAATACCAATTCTATTCATCTATTAATTTTCTACAAAATATAATTTTATTTTAGCTATTTTTATTGGATGGAACTATCATCGATCATCGTTCATCGATTTTCTAACTTATCTAAACAATTAAATGTGATAGATATTATTGTTTTTGATATTTAACTCTAGTATTGAGGGTATAGTCTTCCCATTGTATAATTATAGACCCTCACTATAAGCCGGAATCGTTTGGAATATAGGGAGGTAGAGTTTAGGCTGTGTAGAAATCAATGGTCTAACATGATTTATAGAACTTGGGATAAAGTAAATTAAAATTTCCTAGAAAAATATTTTTTCTAAACCCTTAAATAATACCAATTTTAATTTTATAGACACATACTTTTAAATATAATGTTTTTGTGATATTCTCTAAATACCAGATTAGATAAGAAGAAATTAATCCCAAATGTATCCATCAAAAATTAAAATATCAGTAACCAATATTGATTAACATACATACCCAAAAATATTTAGGATTAGAGTATTAGAGAAATATAAAATTATATTAACTATGAAAATTCATATCATTCTCATCAAAATGTTAATTTTTACATTATACTAAAAATATATTTCAAAAATGTGTTCAATATCCTTGAAAAAATACAGCACACATGTTGACCTTCAATAAAAATAATAAATAATTATTTACATTATAATATCATTATCTAGAACCAAAATAATCATGGGATTGAACTTTTAATATTAATGAATATATAATTTAATAATATAAACCATTTAGTGATCATAAGAGGATCATGTGGGTATAATAAAAAAATCATTTTAAATAAACATAATATAAATAAATCATACCCCATAAAACATGGATAATAAATCATGATTCATAACAGAATGAAAGTTATCTGAAATAAGTAAATTGAGTTTGAACGAATTAATTAATAACAATGATCCATTAAAAAACATAGAGGTGTTCTATCTTCTTAAAAAATCCATAAAAAAATATAATAATTAATCCAAAAATAAAAAGCTATAATTTTGGGGATTACTTGTGATGTCATATTCATTAGTTGTATTATGTCATAATGGAATAACTTAACTAGTTTATTACAACACCATGTCGTAATGTAATCACCTACCCATACAATTTCAACATCTTAATAGGAGTAACACAAGTGGAGTTGACTTTGTCCTCATTACTCAATGCATTACATGCCTATATTAAAGCCACAAATCATCATATATAATTTCCCAAAATCATTACAAGGATAAAATAAATTAGATTTTTCACTTCCATCGCAATAATCAGAAGAAAAAAAATTCATAGTTCCTTCATAGATTAATTAACCCACGGAAAAGAAATCAGTTTCCAGATAATTTCACATAAAATTGATTTTATTCCATTATTAAATAGAATGTGTATGTTATCATTAAAGAATATCACAATTTAATCAATAGAATAATAATTGGATATTGATATTTATTAGAAAAAATTATAATTGCGTTAAATTGTTGTTTACAAAATTATAATAAATATCTGTTCCTTTTAATAATATTTTTAAAACTATAGTGTAAAAAATTATTTATATATATTAATTAAAAATAAATAAAATTTCAATGAAATCCTATTTAGGATAATGAAACACAATAGTAGGAAAATAATATCAATAGGTAAATGTGTAAAAATCATTTTTACACTATTATATTGTAATTCAAAAGTAATAATTATGGAAAACATTGAATATATATATTTTAAACCATTTAAAAAAACGAAATTTCAGTTTAAAGCTACGTTGGAAATCTCTAAAATATAAAGAATAACATTCCTAAAATGGTATAAATAATATTTATAATAAGGAAAAAAATATTAAAAAATTTCAAAACCGTTAAAGTTAAAAAATTAATGAAAACCACTTATGACATTTTAAATAAAAATATATTAAAACAATGATCATGAAATGGAAATTCAAATATGATGAATAAAATATAAGAAATAAATAATATTTCAATGAGTAATTATTAAAACTATATAAATGAATACAGGTTTATAATATGAAATATTCCCCAAAGATGAAAACATTTTTGAGAAAAATTTACAACTTTGGTAACATTTGAATCAATATACCTTGAAATAATGAATGTAAAATACAATATTAAATACTATGAATAAGAATAGAATCATGATATAATATTTCAATGAATTTTTTTTAAAAAATTTGAAAAGAAAATTAGTGTAGAACATAAATTTTATTTCAAGGAAAGAATAATTAGATAAGGAATACCAATTGATTTTATAACATTTCAATATAAATAAATTGAAAGAAAAGACATTATTTTGGATTTTTTTAATCAAATGAATTAAATGAAGAAAAAATATAATAAATTTATATTACAATGGTTCGGTATAATTTTTTATAAAAGAAAACATGGTGAAACAAATGAATCAATAATCTAAGTATTTGAATTAAGAGCAAGAAACCATTACAAATATCATAAAAGGTAATGTATGAATAACAAAATAATGTTATTATTCAAAAAAATGTAAACAAAAATAAAAAAAATTAAATTCATAATAAAAAATAACAGGTAATAATGTACATAATAGTGGAATGTCATACTCAAAAAATCTATAATATAACCTATTGACGTAAAATTGAGTTATAGATCCCCTTACCTCGTATTTACTCTTAGTAGGATGTTATCTGAAATAAATATATAATAGTCATATATTTATTAAAAATATTCAGGATTACATAATTAATATCTATTTAGATTTATGAAATCCATTTATAATTGTTTATTTATTTTATATTAATTATTTAGTTTTTGAATTATTATTTGACTCTTAATTGTTTTTTCTCTTACATTCTTTGGTTCGTTGGTTCTAGTACTTGAGTTTTTTACATGAGTGAAAAAATGATGAAGTTTATTACAAAGTAATAAATTTGTTTCATATATTTCTTTTGTCATGTGTCAGTTTAATTAAACTGATGTAAACCGTTAACATAGAATTTTTAAAAATTCTTTTTTGGGGTGATTATTGAATTAAAAAAATATTCTATTTCATATGTAAATATACATTATATTATTAAAAATCTAAAATAATTAAAAATTATTAAATTATTAATTTTTACATATTACTATTTTAATTTATGTTTAATTATTCATTCTTGGTAATAACATTATAAAAAAATTCATGTAGGCGGTAACTCTGAACAAAATAATAAATTTTTATAATGATTGAATGAGTAATGAAATGTTATTTTATAATTATAATATAACATTTAAATATTTTTTATGATTTGAGAAAAAATATTTTTAACAAAAAAAATCAAAATGATTTATATGAATGTAAAAAATTAACGATATTAAAAAGATGTTAGTACTTACGAAGTGTCTCAGCATAGTTTTATAGGCTGTTAAATATAATTAAATCCACTTGTTATAAATATTATTGATATGATTGAAAAAATAGATTTATTGGGTCATAATCAAAATATAAATATCATATTTATTCACGAAATAAATTTTTATAACCATCCATGTAAAGAGATATTTAAAAAGGAAATATGAAATTCATGGAGGCAGTAGCCTTCATGTATTACTATCAACATTATCATTTTTCAATGGATGGGAGGCTGGTTGAAAATAGATGTTCCATAAATACTATATCATTTAAATAAACCAACTATACACATGAGATAAAATGATTAGGGTTATAAAATAATAATATCAAGTAAAAGTAGAATGAAACTTGAATTTTCTCAGTAAAGACAATTACCACTTCCTTGGACATCCTTATTTATATCACATAATAATCCTTAATTGAATTTTTGTTTGGGTATAACAGAACCTCAATTAATTGTGAATGTTATTTGGAGTGATTTTTGTAATTGGAGAGATATTATTCTCAAAAAATCTAGAAGGTTGTAGTGGTGAATAGTTCTTTTTATAAGTGAGAGGAGTTTCACTCCTATAAATACTTATTTTTCTGTTATATAATAAATGTATTCTTAAAAGAAAGTGGATTTAAATTGTAACGCCCCGACCCCAGCTACCCAGAGTCGGTCCATTACTTCGTAACATTGGCATGATCACAGAAGATCAAGTCTCGAAAGACCAATTAGATTAGTAGCCTTGTAAACACTAGATACATTCATAAACGTTACATTACAACATAAAGTGAAAAACTACAATAACAAAGTCTCCATAGTCCACACTCATATCCTATTCTGACTATCCCTATAGGTCATTCATAAAATACATCTTCACATCCTGGAAAATATTAAAACATTGAAAGGGTTGATCTCAGATGCTCAGTAAGGATAACAATATAGTGGAAGCTTTCATCAATAGACATAAACATTTAAGGCAATGTATAACTAAAAAAAGCCTTTTAAACTTGAACATCAACATAATATGGCAAAAGTAAAATGAAATAATTCCATTTACTTATTCACATGGATAATCTACTGGTCGAATAATCACATGCAATATCAATAACCACCTTCATAATGATGGAATTCATAATTCCAGACTATCTTAATAACGTAGCCAAGGCCTCATGCCAAGACCACAAACAAGATTTTGTCAAGGCCTCGTTCCAAGACACTAGTTTGTCTCATGAGACCTTCTGATGCAATTTTTTTAGAAGATACATACGTTTAAAATTACTCAAATATACTCCAGTGTTTTTTTTAAAACATTATGAAAGCTTCTGAAAAAAATTTAACTAATTCTGAGACTGCTCGACTAATTACAGGCCATGATGGGTCCACGCCCAATCCCTTCTTGTCTACCACACCCGAGAGTCGTGTTTTCTGAAAACATTTTTAAGCTTGCGTTAAATACGTATACATTTGCAATGGATTTTCATATATTTGAGAGAAATATCTCTTTTTTGAAATCATTTAAAAATCACATAATTATAAAAGAAAAACTTTTTAATAAATGTAAAAGTTAAAGGGGTTTATACACCGTATAAATGAAAGTTTTGTATAAAACCAAATATGCCTCAATGAAAGGAGATTGAGACGAAGTCCTTACAAAGATCATTTTTAAAATAAAATAGATATATTATGTTTATTCACTATAAGTACACATAAAGAAAGTAAAAATACAAGATAGGACATAATAATATCATGACATAATTTGAAAGTAAGAGATTAACCCAATGAATGGAAATTGGGTTAAGAAGTTCCCTTACCTTGCGTCCTGTCTTGACTCGACCATTCTTTAACCTCCTGAATAATAAACTAGAGTTAATTTATAATTTCTAAATAACCTTTTTTCACGTTTTTTATTCCTTTTATATCACTTATTACCATGTTATGAACATTATGTAATTATTTAAGTTAATAACGGTCGTTTTGTCGATCATTGGTACTTGAGTCAAAAATAAAATTCTTATAATTACAAGTTGTTAATATGGTGAAATATCCATTATATCAAGAATTATATTCATGATATATATATCATATATCTCATATATATCCAGTATAAACATGCATTTATAATATTCCATAACGTTTAGAGGTAAGAAATGAAATGCACCGTTCATGGAGACGGTAAGCCGTACGTACGCATGAACGCTACTTTCATTTCTGTTGTGTATTTAATGAAATCATAATGATATAAAGGTATATTATAATTCCAGTATAATATCATATATAATATCATTTACTCCATCCTTTATACATCCCACATATGGCATTAACGATTCAAATCACTTTGAGGGGGCGGTTGTCCGCACTTCCTAAAATGAAAATATCACTTTTACCCATAATGGAAACCATAAAGGTATGCCATAAATGAAAAATACATAAGATTAAGTAAAACATAAACATATTATATATCATACATAAATACAGTGACATCTTAATGTCCACCTTTGAATGTGTTATATGAGTGTTGAACAATCATCGTTTCGTGAGGCAGAAATTCGCCATCCACAGAAAGAGTATGTTCTTTAACCATTAGATGTATGTGTGTGTGAGTGTAGCTCAAATCCTTGTTATAACAACATCCTAGTATATTTATGATACTGGTTTTTTTACAATGGAAATAAATAAATATATTTTAGGGGGTTGGAGAAGAAAAATAAAACATACGAACACAAGATAAAACACTAGCTTTAAAACGGGTAACTCTTTTTGATTTGAGCCAAAGGCTTCCTTGGGAAGCGTTCTGCCCAATGTGAGGCTTCTAGGAGTAAGATAGGGAATTTGGGAGAGTATTTGGGCAGATTTTGGCCGAGATAAATGGCGTGAATGTGTGAATATGCTGGTAGAGGTGGGTGCCTTTTATAAGTGGAGAGGAGGGGCACTCTTGGAAAGTAATGAATAATTACTTTATTATACAATGATTTTCGGATTCTAAAGGTCCCACACATATATAATTAAAGGATAAGTTGATAAGGTTTCTAAATATTCTCATACAATAGGCTTTGGACAAGTGTAAAGCTTATATTTTACATTATCCTTCCATTTTATTAAAATCGTTAATTAATGAGGTAATCGTTTCATCATCATGGTGTCATAAATAATTTAATTTATTTAATGTCTAAAAATTATAAAACAAATATCATTATGTAGGAAATCTTTTTAGCTTTCTAATGAATATTTATAGTCAAAACTATGACTTGTATAACCCCATTTAAAAATTGTTTTAGCAAAACAACTCATGTTTGTGACATTTTTATTTTACCATTAAATAAAAAGTTTTTAATGTCATTTTTCCTACCAAAGTGGCTCCATGGGGTCCCCAAGTTGACCCATGGGTTGTCTTGGTCGGACATGACTCATCCAATAGGGTTAGTACAAGTTTAAGGGTCATTTCATATTTTTACAATACCATTTTTACCTTAAATTTCACTAATTACCTTTAATCGCGATTAATTAATCTTAAAAGTTAATATTCACCAAAAATTATTTTAATCCCATTGAAACACATTTTACTTCCTAATGACAACCATGTATGTCGGATTTTTGAAAATCAAATCACAGAAGTGGTAATATTTCATTTAAATGAAAAAAATCAGTTATTTAACTACCACTTAGTGGTTTCACTATTCATCAAAAATTGATGTTTTTCATAACAATGCCAAAATTTCACCCTAAGCTATAATTGATATTCTGAATTAGAAAATGATGTCTATTTTATTAAATTCCAAACATATAAGTTGCATTAATTAATTTTATAATTAATTCTCGCTGTCACAACAAATAGCGTGTTTTTAAGAAACAATATATATCAAAAGATTGACAATTGATTATGTCCAATTTCAAAGTGAAATTATTTCTAATGAACACAATTGGATAAAATGGTAAAAATATATTCTAATTATACTTTTAAACCACTCAATAGTATAATTTATCACTATAAATTATTTTTTTTTAAAAAGATGTTTTATGTATTTTTCACTATTCATAAAAATTTGGAAGTTCTCAGAAAATTACAAAAAAATCAACATAGGCTAATTTCGATATTACGAATCCAAAAATGAAGTCCATTTTGAAATGTAAAATATATATAATTTCAAAAGGTGGTTATTACTATTCATAACTACTAATTTTATTGGTCGCGGTGTGTTAGAACTCAAGGTTGCGTACAACACACGCTGCTCTATTATTCAAAGAGAAGCGTACCATGGAAGCTTGGGGTGTTACATTCTCACCTCCTTCAATAAATTGCGTCCTCGCAATTTGATATTTTTCTTTGAAAATAAAAGGTTGAAAATAGAAAATACCTTTGTGGAAAACCCACATCGGAAATAAGGTTAATAAAAATATAACTTTAAAAGAATGAAAGATAAGTACAAAGTTCAACCGAGATAGTCCATAATAGGATTCTATGAAAATATGGATATGGAAGAAAAACAAACCATCAAGGTCTGATGGAGAGTTGTAGAAAACAAGATTAGGAGAAAGTTAACCATAAGAAAATCACAAACTTGTGATTGGTTAAACGATCATTGAATCCCCAGTTGAAAAAGTTAACCAACAACGTTTTTGTTTTAAGATACCTTTTATAAAGTTGAGGAATTTATTTAGGAGATTTACTAAGAACGTAAGGGGATATACATACTTGTCATGTAGACGTTCATTCTTTAATATATTTTTACCATAAACCCATCTTTCACTCTAAAAGGTAATAGAACTCAAAAATATTCTATTTATCCTAATTGTACAAGGTTCCAAATATTAAAACATACCATTTATATTAGTAAAACTATTTTTTAATAACCATGGACTTCCTGTAGGCGAGTGGTAGCTAATAAAGGCATGTCGCACTATGGTTGTGGGTTCGATTCCTGCAGCTTTGTCCGACGCGGCGGGTTATGCCCCACCCTGCAGGTTATCCTTTTCATAAAACTATAGTATTATAATATTCAAAAAATAATCTTCATAAATTTTTTAACCTTAAACAATACTATCCAAGGTTCAACTTAATCCATTCCAACCTATATTGTTATCCAAAATACCTCCGTCCAGACTTTTTCTAAAAGGTCTTTAAATTCCAAAATCAATTGTAAAAACAGATTCCCCTAACAAAGTAAATTTTCTCTTATTGTCACATACTAAAAATATGATTACCTTCATCATATTAAATCCTTAATGAAAACAACAATTAATGTAGTACAATCCGTATATATATCACATTATTTTTATAACCAGAATATAATCCTTGAGTCCAACAGCACCAATACATTAATTATTCCACTTCAACTGTAGTAACATCATAAGATTGTCCTTGATCCCTTGGCCTTTTCTGAGGTAATATTCCCTGACGCTTAGGACATTCATTTGCATAATTCCCCATTTCACTACAATTGTATCATTCAACATTGATAGCCTCTTTCTTTCCCTTGCAATCACGTGCCTGGTGACCTTTTTATCCACATTTATAACAAACTCTCATTCCTTTTAGGCAAGTACCAGGGTGATTTTTCCCACAGTTATCGCATAATGGAAAATCCTCCATTCCCTTTTTTCCTTTATTTGTCTCATGTTCCACCATTCTCTTCTTCTCTTGCTTTTCTTTATTGTCATAAGACTTAGATAATTCCTTTTCTGTCTTGATAGCACACGAGACAATATCTTCATACGATGAGAAGGATTGTGATACTAAATCTCAACGGAGAAATGGTTTTAACCCATCAAAGAAATGATCAATCTTTCTTCTTGGGTTACGTATATAATATGCCGCATACCTCGCTAAGCTTGTAAAGTTGGCCTCATACATTGCGACATTCTCATCCTCCTTTTGTCTTAGACTCAGAAATTGCCTTTCCATATCTTCTCGATGGTCATGAGGAAAGTATTTTTCTAAGAAAAGATCTTTGAAATCTCTCCATTCCATACTTGATACTTCTTCATCTTCATTTGTATTTTGGCTCAACGACCACCATTGATCAGCATCTCCAGTGAGGCGGTAGACTGCCATGACAACCTTCTCCATTTCGCTACTCCCCATGGAATGGAATATTTTCTCTAAGGAGTTCATCCATTGCTCAGCTACTAATGGATTTGCACCCCCATTAAATGTTATTGGTTGTTTCCTAATGAAGCGGTCTAACATTGATCCTCCATGTTGCGGATCAGGGTGCTCCATACGAGTAAGGTTATTATTCATAACCTGAGTGAGTTTTCCCAGTATGGTAATAAGTTGATCAGCACCAGTTGTATCTCCAGATCCACAATAATTATCTTGATCAGGAGGTCCATCCCTACACGGAGTGCGTGCATTGATACGGTTTCCATTCCTTCCACTAGGCGCCATTTCTAAACAATGGAATAAACTAGATTAGATTATGAATCAAAATACATAATTCCATACTTGTAAAATACATAACATAAATTGAACTATTTATGGATATAATCCATAAAAATGTTTTATTTGAGGAAGTATATACTCATAACCCTTCATAGTTGTTTGTAAAGAAAATGAGAATTATCATAAACATATCCCCCAGGAGTGTTGTAACCAAGAGTGCAGAAAGGCCCATTGTCGTGCACCAGTTCCCATTCGAGTCTAGCTCAAAGCGGTGTTTTCGGGTTTTACCCCTAGGTACATCTGTGCCAGAGCCACCTCTACCTGCTCATATCCAGACAGGGATGTATTTCTCGGAAAACTCACAACATCTCTATAATAACAAAATTCTAGAAAGTTCTTCTATAATAATCCTCAAAGTCTATCTTTGGGCTATGTGCTCTAATCAGAGTTTATCTAAATCTAGCTTCCAAGGTTAGTACTAAACTTCCTCTGATACCAACTGTAACGCCCCGACCCCAGCTACCTAGAGTCGGTGCATTACATCGTAACATTGGCATGATCACAAAAGATCAATTCTCGAAAGACCGATTAGTTTAGTATCCTTGGAAACACTAGATACATTCATAAATGTTACATTACAACATAAAGTGAAAAACTACCATAACAAAGTCTCCATAGTCCACACTCAAATCCTCTTCTGACTATCCCTGCAGGTCATTCATAAAATACGTCTTCACATCCTAGAAAATATTAAAACATTGAAATGGTTGAGATCAGATGCTCAGTAAGGATAACAATATAACGGATGCTTTCATCAATAGACATAAACATTTAAGGCAATGTATAACTAAAACAAAAGCCTTTTAAACTTTAACTTCAAAATAATATGGCAAAAGTAAAATGAAATAATGCCATTTACTTATTCACATGGATAATCTACTGGTCGAATAATCACATGCAATATCAATAACCACTTTCATAATGATGGAATGCATAATGCCAGACTATCATAACCACGTATCCAAGGCCTCGTGCCAATACCACAAATAAGATTTTGTCAACTCCTCGTGCCAAGACACTAGTTTGTTTCATGAGACCTACCGATGCAATTTTTTTAGAAGATACATACGTTTAAAATCGCTCAAATATACTCCAGTGTTTTTATGAATACATTATGCAAGCTTCTAAAAAAAAATAACTAATTCTGAGACTGCTCGACTAATTACAGGCTATGATGGGTCCACGCCCAATCAATTCTTGTCTACCACACTCGAGATTCGCGATTTATGAAAAAAAATTGCTTGCGTTAAATACGTATACATTTGCACTTGATTTTTATATATTTGAGAGAAATATCTCTTTTTTGAAATCATTTAAAAATAACATAATTATAAAAGAAAACCTTTTTAATAAATGTAAAAGTCAAATGGGTTTATACACCGTATAAATGAAAGTTGTGTATAAAACCAAATATGCCTCATTGAAAGGAGATTGAGAAGAAGTCCTTACAAAGATAATTTTTAAAATAAAATAGATATATTTTGTGTATTCACTATAAGTACACATAAATAAAGTAAAAATACAAGATTGAACATAATAATATCATGACATAATTTTAAAGTAGGAGATTAACCCAATGAATGGAAATTGGGTTAAGAAGATCCCTTACCTTGCGTCCTGTCTTGACTCGACCGTTCTTTAACCTCTTGAATAATAAACTAGAGTTAATTTATAATTGATTAAGAAGTTTTTTCAAGTTTTTTATCTCTTTTATATCACTTATTACCATGTTATGATCATTATGTAATTATTTAAGTTAATAATGGTCGTTTTGTCGATCATTGGTACTTGAGTCAAAAATAAAATTCTTATAATTACAAGTTGTTAATGTGGTGAAATATCCATTATATCCAGAATTATATTCATGATATAGATATCATATATCTCATATATATCTATTATATACATGCATTTATAATATTCCATAATGTTCAGAGGTATGAAATGAAATGCATCGTTCATGGAGACGGTAAGCTGTACGTACGCATGAACGCTACTTTCATTTCTATTTTGTATTTAATGAAATAATAATGATATAAAGGTATATTATAATTCTAGTGTAATATCATATATAATATCATTTACTCCATCCTTTATACATCCCACATATGGCATTAACGATTCAAATCACTTTGAGGGGGCGGTAGTCCGCACTTCCTAAAATGAAAATATCGCGTTTACCCATAATGGAAACCATAAAGGTATTCCATAAATGAAAAATACAGAAGCTTAAGTAAAACATAAACATATTATATATCATACATAAATATAGTTACATCTTAATGGCCACCTTTTAAGGTGTTATATGAGTATTGAACAATCATCGTTTCGTGAGGCAGAAATTCGCCATCCACAGAAACAGTATGTTCTTTAACCATTAGATGTAGGTGTGTGTAAGTGTAGCTCAAATACATGTTATAACAACATCCTAGTATATTTATGATACTGGTGTTGTTACAAAAGAAATGAATAAATAGATTTTAGGGGGTTGGAGAAGCAAAATAAAACATAATAACACAAGATAAAACACTACCTTTAAAACGGGTAACTCTTTTTGATTTGAACCAAAGGCTTCCTTGGGAAGAGTTCTTCCCAATGTGAGGCTTCTAGGAGTAATATAGGGAAGTTTGTATAGTATTTGGGAATAGTTTGGCCGAGAAAAATGTTTTTAATGTGTGAATATGGTGGTAGAGGTGGGGGCCTTTTATAAGTGGAGAGTAGGGGCACTCTTGGAAAGTGATGAAATATTACTTTATTATACAATGATTTTCGGATTCTAAAGGTCCCACACTTATATAATTCTAGGATAAGGTGATAAGGGTTCGAAATATTCTCATCCAATAGGCTTTGTACAAGTTTAAAGCTTAGATTTTACATTATCCTTCCATTTTATTAAAATCGTTAATTAATGAGGTAATCGTTGCATCATCATGGTGTCATAAATAATTTATTTTATTTAATGTCTAAAAATTAAAAAATATATATCATTATGTAGGAAATATTTTTATATTTCTAATGAATATTTATAGTCAAAAATATGACTTGTATAACCCCATTTAAAAATTGTTTTATCAAAACAACTCATGTTTGTGACATTTTTATTTTTACATTAAATAAAATGTTTTTAATGTCATTTTCCTATCAAAGTGGCTCCATGGGGTCCCCAAGTTGACCCATGGGTTTTCATGGTCTTTAATGACTCATTAAATAGGGGTATGACATGTTTAAGGGTTATTTCATATTTTTATAATACCATTTTTACCTTAAATTTCACTAATTACCTTTAATCGCGATTAATTAAACTTAAAAGTTACTATTCAGCAAAAATTATTTTAATCCCATTGAACCACATTTTAATTTCTAATGACAACCATTTATGTTGGATTTTTGAAAATCAAATCACAAAAGTTGTAATATTTCATTTAAATGAAAAAAATCAGTTATTTAACTACCACTTATTGGTTTCACTATTCATAAAAAATTGAAGTTTTTCAGAACAATGCCAAAATTTCACCCTAAGCTATAATTGATATTCCGAATTCCAAAATGTTGTCTATTTTATGAAATTAAAACATATAAGTTGTATTAATTAATTTTATAATTAATTCCCACTATCACAACAAATAGCGTGTTTTTAAGAAACAATATATATCAAAAGATTGACAATTGTTTATGTCCAATTTCAAAGTGAAATTAATTCTAATGAACACCATTGGATAAAATGGTAAAAATATATTCTAATTATACTTTTAAACGACTCAATATTATAATTTATCACTATAAATTATTTTGATTAAAAATTTTGTTTTATGTAATTTTCACTATTCATAAATATTTGGAAGTTCTCAGAAAATTACAAAAAATTCAACATAGGCTAATTTCAATATAACGAATCCAAAAATGAAGTCCATTTTGAAATTTAAAATATATATAATTTCAGAAGTTGGATATTAATATTCATAATTTCTACTTTTATTGGTCGCGGTGTGTTAGAACTTGAGGTTGCGTACAACACACGCTGCTCTATTATTCAAAGAGGAGCGTACAATGGAATCTTAGGGTGTCACATAAATTATAAATATTTAAAATATATGATAATTGATGTAGAAATTTCACTGAAAAAATAAAATTTAGATATATATTTTTATATTTGTCAGCCCCATCCCTTAGTTTAACAACCTTTAAACCCTTTTACTATTATAATGGGGACAATAATTTTCCAATGTATACTATTTTTTATGACAAAAATTGAAATAAAAATTTATTTAAATTTTGAAACATCTTATTAAAAATTTCAAACCATTTCATTTTATTAAATTGACATAGGTGGTAGTAACTATTTTTAATAAATTATGCTTAATATAATAAAACATTTTTTTTGAAAAACACATTTAAAGGATAAAAATGAATCGACACCAAAATCAGGTATAATATTGTTACCCCTAACATTTATTAGTTTATAGATAATTAAAATATAGATATGTTACTAAAAAATAGTTAAAATCCAACTGGTACCTTTTGAATACTTAAATAATGGAAAAGTTCCTAAAATTACAATTTATTAAAAACAAATAAAATTTTGGAACCAAAATGGAAAAAATTGTTTTAAAATTAAATATATTTGTTTAATGGTTTATTTTAATCCTTAAATATATATTTTTTGTATATAATTACTTTATAAATTTTTATATTATTATTATATCATGATGATCTCATAAATTATATTGTTTTTATTAAAAAAATATTTTACATTTTTCACAAAAAATTAGTTTGTGGAAAAATATAAAAAATTTATCTGAAACTAAGTAATAAATTATGAATCAAAATTTTTCATCTAATCAAATAAAAATACTAAATTTTATATAAATATATCTTTTAAATGAAAACATATGATATATAGAAAAATATTTTATATAAAATAAAACATATTTTTTCAAATGAAAATGCATATCTTTATTTCAAACCTTTATAAAAAATATGATAAAAATTTTATATAATTAACTTGAATATCCATTTATAGAATATTAAAAAAAAATTAATAGTTCAAAATATGAAAATTTATTAAACAAATATACATGTCCTTTAAATAATACATCCCTAATAAGATAATGTAAACATAATAATCCTATGTGTTATATAAGTATATCGTTGATTATATAGTTTTCTTTTAGACATGATATAACCATTTATATGATTTAAAAGAATATATATAAATTACTAATCTTGAATATTATCAAACCATAAAAGAGATATATTATTTAAATAAACCTAATTTATAACTTATTAATAACCATTCCAATTAATCCTCAATGAAAAAAGATATATGGAGAATATAAGAAGCATATCCAGTGGGAAAACAAGAAGAGTGGTTTTTGGGGGTATATATCTTAATCTGTGGTCTTTTAGAAAGTCAAATATTAATTTTAAAAGTTTAAGGTAATGATTTAACTATTATGCATCCTCATATAAAAATGGGATAACATCGTCATTAACTCCACCATAGGTTTTTCCAATACCATTTAAGGTAAATCATTTTTCTATCTATGGGTGTATTGGATTAAATAGGAAAACATTTATAATTCATTGGTATGATTTATCACCTTATTAACTTTTTATGATATACATAATGTGGAAATGATAGATGTAGTACCACATTAAATTGTATCTAATAAACACACATGTTATACATAAATGTACATGAGAATTATCTAACAATAATTGGATATAGTGATGAATTTGAACATGGAATAACATTATAAAAATCATGTTTAATCTAAAAGATAATAATATGTTTGTGGTGACGTTAAGATCATTTTTATGGATTTTGTAGGATGTTGAGATCAAAATATTCCCTCTAATTGAGTACCCACATAGAAACAGTTTCTACTCTAACATTTTAATGGCGCCATATGAGGCCCAATATGTGAAGATCTATAAAAATTCCACATGTTGGAGTAAATATGTGGATTGAAATTTATAAATCTGCGAGCTTATTTAAGAAATGGAAAGTATTTTTCAAACCATTCAGCGATATATAAAAGTAGTAAAACATCAAGAGAATAGTTATGTTGATAGTCCATGATGAGGTTTGTAGTTTGACCCCAGTGAATAATTATTCCCTCGAATATCACCAGGGAGGTATGTTATATGATTTGGGATGGGAAAGTTAATACCAGTATACATCAGACACTTTATTATTCTCAATCACATTAGGATTATAAGTTATCACATAAACCAAATATATCTCACATTCATGATGTGTTCCATGTATCAATTTTGATGAAGTAAATACATAATCCATCACATGAACTTCGCTCAAATTATGTACAATTGGAACAAGACAACTATTTTAAGGAGGTCTGTGTCGGAGATTCTGGATCAAAGAGATAAGGAATGTCAAACATGAAAACATGTCATGTTAATGTACTTATTAGAAATCAGAAGTTTGAGGAAGATATATCGGAATTTGGGGATGTGATGAGAGGAAAGCACCTTATTTGTTTATGTATGTAATAAAACTTTTAGGGAGATTTTTTTTTAATTTTGATAGAATATAAATAACTAAAATTTTAGTTTTTAATTTTTAATAAATAAAGTTTTCATTTTATAAATCTCTTCTTATATGTAAACACTGAAGTATGTTGAACAAAGACTTAATAATTTTTTTTAAAATACAAAGATTATATGAAATTATAAGATAACTAAATGAGAGTTAATTATAAAAATTTGTAATTAATAAAACCCCATGAAAATAAAAATACATTGAGATCATCTTATTCTTCATCATGATATGCACTGATTATCATTATTCTACTAATAAAAATAGTGTTAATGGAAATAATAATAGACATAAAGTAAATTATTGGTAAAATAAATGAGATAATAGAAGGAATGTTTTCTAGAAAATTGATTAGTGTTATTTATATGAAAAATATAATTTTTACGAGTAATTGTTATATTTTCTATTGTAGTAGATATTTGGAATATCTGTTATACAAAAACTACAGATTTCGTTTTAGTATTCCTAAAATACAATAAAGATACCAATTATATGATTAACTAAATTTAATATGATTTATTATATTTTTATTATATATTTAAAATCATTATGTTTACTTGACTTCATAAAAAATTCTTTATTATAATGTCCATTTAATTTCAATTATTATTTCTATTGAAATATTTAAATATTAATTTAAATACTAGATATGTTATAAATTTATATTTATTTTAATTATAAAAATTTATTAATTTATTTAATGTAATGAGAAATCTAGAAATAATAAAGTGATAGTCTGAAAAGTAAATGTGATTATCAACCTTAAAGGAAATAAATATTATTAAATATATATATATATATATATATATATTATTTTAATGTGTATTAACTTGTATTTTATAGTTATTATTTAAAGATATAGTATGATTTAAAGAAATTTAATTATATAATTTATATGATGATAATAAAAATTATTTTCTTATTATTTAATGAGAGATTTATAAAAATAGTTTTTTTAATAAATAGTAAATGTGACGTGAAACCATATTATTTGATAAAAAATTATAGAAAAATTTTAAAACTGTTTTTTCACTTAAATTTTTATACATTAAACTTTTAATTATTTCGTTATTTATGATAATAATTGGATTTAATGTTATTATAAATTGATTACTATATTTCAATTTGAATTATTTAAAAAAATATATCATTTTAAAATGGAATAATATTACACCTTATCATATAAATATATAGAATATTTAATATCAATTTTGAAAAAAATAAATATAATGTAATAATATAGATATAAATCATTATATATTATTGACCCAGAATTCAAATTCAATTTGATTATATGTTGAGTAGTATAGTAAAAATATTTATAAAATAATGGTAGTATATATTTAAATTAAACTCTACAACCCGTTATTAATTATATAACTATAATTATATAAGACACCTAATAAACCTATTCAATGTGTAAAAATACATTAAATAAATAGAACAAATACTTATAATTTCAATAGATTATTAATAATTACTATGTGTTCTAGAAATAATCATAAACACCTTTTAAAAATATTCGTTCGAATTTAAGTGAAAAAACTAATTCTTATTAAATTATATTTATCTAGATTGGTATGGAACATTATATAGACCACATTAACATTTACTACATGATAATTCAGATAAAATCCACAAAAATTACTAAATAATTATAAATTAATATTAATGTGAATGTAAGTGTGAATGTATTTGATGTTGTTGACAAACTACTTGAGCAGCATTGAGAAAAAGTAAAAAAATGGTGACTTAATGATAATATTTAGAATTTATATTTCATTTATCATCCATAATTAACCTATATTATAAAAAATAATTAATATAAATAAATAAAAATTAATTCTATAATTGTCTTATTATTTTAATTAAAAATTGTAAACAACCCCTAATATTTATATAATTGGGATTTGTTTTGTTAAAAATGATTTAATATTTAAAAAATATATAAAAACGTATATTTATCCTGGTGTGGATGATTAATGGTCTAAATATCTTCTATTTTCCATTCATGAGCCACATTCCCATTTGAAATGATATTATTACTCCTTAATGATTGAATAAGTATGGAAATAGAACTGATTCTTATATATAATAGGGAAATAATTTTACCTATTATAAGATATTTATAATGGTCATTTTTCTATCCATTATATTCCCAAATTCTCTTTATTATTGGATTGTACTATTTTCATGAAGTTTTGGCATTAATAGGGGGCCCTAAATCAATCAATTCATTCCGATTTTCTAATATAATATTAAACTTTTCAATAGAATAAATGACTTCTCTATATGAGTTTTTAAAAATATTTCCTATCAACTTATTCTTAAAAATAATTTATTAATTTAAAACATTATTTAATAACTACTCATCTATTAATGTGATATTACAAAACTAAAACAACATGATATAACTCCTTCATTTGTTAGAACATGTTTATATTTGGGTCTGTGTTACCACCTACACGAATGATGGTATAAACAATGGATCTTGATTGTATAATGAAAAATAAATAATTGAAATGTGTTTCCTTATTGATAACTTTATTATTTTATTATAAGTGTTTATTTTAATTATAATATTTTAACTAATAAAATTAATTCATTTTTATTTATCTGATGTAAACAAAAAGGAAAATTTTATAACATTCATTTTGAACCATGACAAAAGAATCTTTGAAAGCATAACAGATCTCTAATATCCTTTAAATAAAATATATATTATCTCTATGACCATTATAGATGTAATTAACACATGATAAATGTTTATGTTTGAGAATAATCACACTAAAGAATGATTGGATGAAAAAATACAATGAACACTTGATGATCAATTTTAAAATTAATGGCTAATAAATGGGACATAAAAAATATAATGGAATTAAATTGAGTAATATATATATATATGAGGTAATTTTTCGGTTAAATTAGAAAATTAAATTAATCCATCAAAATTATAGTGTGTTTCTGATCATGTAAGAATCTAATGTAAGACTTTCTTAGTGTCACTGAATTTTCCCTAAGTCTTAATATTGTTTTATTATTTATCTCATTTTATGATTGATAATATATAAATATAACATTATAATATAAAAAAATCTCTTTATCTAAAGTTAAATTACATTCTAATTTCAGGTTCTTCTTCTTTGATTAATTCAAATATGATGTTGTTTAGAATAATTATTATCATCTTGTTGAAAATATTTCATCCACATCCATGTTATTTCAAACAAAAAATGTTTCATTATATTATTTTTAATGGTAAATAAGAATTTTATATTGAAAAAATATTTTTACTACGGAGGAACCTGGAAAACCCTTCGAGGGGAGGGGTGAATCAGGGTGTCAAAATATTCTTATTAAAGTGATGGATATTATTCCCATATTGTTATGTACATATTATAACTATCTCATGGGAATTTTAATTAATTAAACAATCACATGCAAATAGGAAACACAATAGTATTACTAGGTTCACTACTAAGGTCTAGTATAAGAAGCATACACAAAAAATGTGGTAGTCATACCTAAATCCACTAATCTAAAGTAGTTTTGGAATATAGATGTTAAGGCACAATCACTCTATTCCAGGAACAATACCATTACAGTGTATTATGGATAGCACACAACATCCCTTCAAAACACCTCCATGAAATCCTTCTTGCCCACTACCTTGGGTAATTTCTAACACTATTTGTCGACATGAAGTTCACATCATTAGATTAGAAATGATGTGTTTGTCTCTAAGTAGCCATATAATCTTCATTCACTATAGTCTTTATTTGATGAACTTGAAATAATTGATCCAACAAACTATATATTGTGAATCTGATAGAATCTCAACACATCACTTTTGTGTAACCCCTCTTCTTCCATGCTATATTTTGAATTTTAATTCATGTTTTCTTTCACACTACTCTTATATTTTACACAACCATGACATTAGATTCACTGTTTCTATTTATAATCATATAACATCCTTCACATAAGAATTAATATATGTAAGACTTCAGTGCATAACTATTTCACAAAGCATAGACCGTAGATATTCATTGGACATAATTTCTAACTCTAGAATGAGGGTTTCCCAATATTTATAATCCTTCAAAACCATGTGTTCATGTTCCTTTCTGATAAACCCTCATGAGAATAATCCCTAAATTAATGTTTCATTTAGTGCAAAATATCTTTCCGTGACACCCCTACCTTTTCCATATGTTGAAGCGATAAAACTAAAACTACTCATTCACACAACATACTTTTTATGCTTCATTGTATGTGTATGATTCTTCCAGGGGAACAAATAATCATGTATGTGATTTGTTACTCTTCCATAATTTTACTAGAAGATCCAGAAACACGCCTTTCATAGAACATTTAGACACTCCTTAAATTATTCTCACAAAATTCTTTTCCAAAATAACCTTTCTTCATTATCTAATTTTTTGACCCAAAATTTTTGAAAACAATGGGAAATGATCCCACTTTTAGAACTTTTTCAACACCATATGACAACCATCCTTGAAAACTACATGATCAACCCTGTGTAGATTAATAATAAACACAAACAAGACGCCATTTTCAGATAAGAATATCAATAGCTCTAACGCACTTCTTATCTATATTCAAAAGTAAATTTTATATTTTTTTTTATCATTGTTGGTTTCCTAAAAATAGAATAAAATACTTATATATATTTATTTACACTTCTATTATTTAAATTTCTAATCTAAATTTTATCTTACTTAAATTTATTTAATTTCAATGTTCTATTATTGGGACTTCTATTAAAAATTTTGATTTTAAGGTATTATTGTCTCACCTTGAAAATTATTTTCGGTGTCACCTATAACACTATTTTTATAAAAATATTTTAAAGTATTAATAGATTTATTTTTTTGTTCTTACTTATGTTTTTCAATATATATATAAACAATACATATCATTTGTAGTTATGATTTATTTATCACAATCTAAATTATCTTATTGTTTTAATTGAATTATTTGTATAAACCAATCCAATTCATGATTTTTTATAAAAGGATAAAAATAGAATATGTTGGATAACCTGCTTTCATTTCCTAGGAGTTTTTAGATTTGATATATTATTAATTTTTTATGTCAAACAAATGTATGAACTATAATTATTATTCATGCGTGTATAACATGGCCCATATATTGAATAGGTAAATCATAATATCTTATAAGCTTACTAAGGGACATGAGTACTAATTCTCAATCTTCTACATGATGTCGGTTTCATTACCAGATCAACTATGTTATAGGACACAGATAATGATTCCCAATCCACACTATGATAATGGTATTGATAGATATGTTTTAAATAAATTATGATTATATATTCTTATGTTTGTGCCACATTACTATGTTATACTTCCATATCATTTGATTGTATTTATATTCTTTCATGCCATGGTATATGTGTGTTATAATCTCATGATTTTTATTCATGGTCCTAAGTCCCCCACTAGGATCTATGTTGTGATATCATGTATTATGATGACTCTGATGACCCCTCAACCCCTTTAATAATAAATTTCTCTCTTGTTCATGTTTGTTCATATTGTTATGGTCTAACCATATATGGCTCACTGATATTATTATACCTTATAGTGCATTTGAATTTATTACATAATATGTTTCTTTGTTCCTAAGAAAATATTTGCATTAATATGTACAAAATTATGTATCATGTAGTGGAATTATTATTTTAATATTTTAAGACTGGTGTTTATTAGTTTTTTTAGCAAACATCTAATGAAACAATGCCAATAGGATATAGGATTGTGTTTATTTTTTAAATATAATAATTTCATTTTGTTAAATAATGAAAAATATTTTTATATCAGGTTTTTGTTATTCCATTCACTTATGACCTTTCCCATAGATGTTTACTTGATAATTTTCTTCCAATAATAAAAACATTTAAACAAAAACATCATTTTAATCATTACTTAACACTTGAATTTTTTTAAAATTAGTATCCTTCAACAAATAATAATCAATTATTGTAAATTTTTCTCATTTTTATATTTTAATTATTCTCAATCACATCCAACTCTTTTTCACATCTCTCAATTAAATTCCTACAAACTAAATTAGTAATATTTCTTTAATTTATTTATCTATATTTTCTATTAAAAACAATTCTTTACATATTAAGAAATTAAATAAATATACAAAATATGATATAAAAGTAATTTTACATCAAATAAAAATAAATAATTTACACATTTAAGAGAAACATAATGAAATAAAAAAACATAATATTTAGTGATTTTAGATTCTGAATATACCAGATATAAAAAAATCATATTAATACATCATCTCATTACTGTAGATCATAATTTATTTATTTACATTAATTTCTATTCAAACAGTACATAATGGTCCACAGAGATTGTGGTTGGAGTTAATTATTAAAAAAAATTCTCTTATTAATTTTATAATATTCAATAAAAAAATAATGATGTATATTAGTGTGTATGAACTATAAATGATTATTTAATTTTAATATTATTAAACATATATCATTCAATGTAAATAATCCCATAAAATAGAAAATATAATATTAACATGATGGATAAATTTATATAAAAGGTCATAAATCATCATTATTTTTTGCACCCCTACAATTACCAGATATCATTCATCATTATATGACTTACAATTATCAAAAAGTTGGTATTTTCCTGACTATGTATATAATATTTCAAACATAAATGAGATTCATGTTTCAACTAACCTCAATTTTTAAAATGATATTCTCTAATATTTTATAACATTTATAAATTGCTTCACTTTTATGAAATAAAAAATATTAATGTATGAAAATAAATTACACAAATGTCAGTTCAGTTAATAAAAACAATGATTTCCTTATATCTCATAGGGGATAAAAAATTTAGTTTAAGAGTGTGTTTTATCATAAGATATTATATTTATACATCATAAATCTATAACATAAAGAAATCCATATTCTATACCACTTACTACATCACAAAAATATATAGTATCAAACCAATAACATATCTCTCTTCATCATTACCCAGTAACCTCTAATCGATCTCTATTTTTCTCCACCACAACTCTACATTATTCTCTCTCAATTGTCGTATGTATTATTCTCTCATCCTCACTTGATCAACCAAACTCATTTTTATTTCGGAAAAAATCATAGATATTGAGTATTTTTATGTTTTTTGTAACAAATCAATTTTAGGTAATACATCCCACTTATTATTATAACTCACTCTTATAACTTCTAATCTTTCAATCATAATAAACAACATCATTATATTTTGTTAAAATCAATGATATTAAATGAAAAAACCAAATATGGATGGTGTCTCTGTGAACCATCAACCTTAATGGCTATGTATAGAATAAATTTATGTGGGTGTACGCACCTAGAATCTATAGTTCCATCAAATATTATCTTATTTCTATCTGATCAGAACTAATATAATATGTCATTCAGTAATATTTTTATTTTATTTTCCAAGATATTTATTTCATCTAGTAGTGTCTTTATTAGAAATAAGTTGAGAACCTATTGTGTTTTCTATGTTTATTACATCATTTCACTAATAATACATAATAATTATATTATCTAATCCTTTAATAGACCCATTTTTATTCCTCACAAAAGTACAATATAATTGGTAGAATAAATCATTACTATATTTCACAAATGTAGAAAAAAAAATATTCATCACCCAACATATATTGAGTAACTTTATTATTCACATTTCATTCTGTAAAAAAGTATAATTTCCCATTATTCATTGACTATAAATAATTCATAATTTATTTAAAATACTAAAAATTATAATCAAACTAATTAGAAACTGAAACTCTTCCATAGAGTCTTATAAACTACTATAATTTTACATTTAATTTAGAAAATTATTATTTTAAGGGTTTTTTATTTTCAATTTTATGGCCGGGGGTAAAACACTCCATTGTATTATTTTATCATTATAAAAATAGATGAACGGTGCTAATATTTTTCCTAAATAGTCAATATAATAAAATTCTATCTAAATCTCCATTTTATAAATGATCTTAATAATTAATCATTTCTATATTTTTCATCAGTCACACAAAACTAGATATTAGTTTTGAAAAGGATAAACTACTACATTAATGAAGAAAAAAATAAATGTCTACAAACATATACTTATAAATAACACCAAATAATATCAATTATTTTTGTAAAATATCATCTTCATGTATGAAAAATTTCATTACATTAATTTTTAGAAGATAAATAATATTTAAAAATAAAAAATAAAAAAAAATTCCATGAATAGAATGATATATTGAGTAGATTTAGAAAATAACTCAATCAAAATTTTGAAATTATTACTCATTTAATGTAAATTTCCAAAATTTTAGTCACAAATTATAAAAACATTATTCCCACTACTATATAAGCTCAAAAATAAATTACTATATTTATTTCCTCACATTCAATAATCACCGATAAATGTAGTAATTATTTGTGCTAAATATATATTATGGGAATTGAATAACTTTTTAAAAACCTAATTTTATACCGATCAAATATATTTTTGGAATAATATATATTTATAATAATTTTGATAAATATATTTTATTATTATATATATATATATATATTTGTGTAAAATTTTCATTTTTATATTGTAAATTATAAATATATTCTTTTGGAAATAGGTATGGTTCTCATTAAAATGTTAGTACCCAAACCCAATGTTTTTTCTAAATAATCGAACAAGAACGCATTTAATCAAAATTTTACAAGACAAAAATGTGAATTTTAATACTTATTTAAAACATGATCCTATTTTAATACTCATGTATACATTTAATTTTTAATTTTTATAATTTTTTTATAAATAGATTGAAAGTAAAAATTTCATGTGAATATAAAATTTTATAGTAACATTACAATATAATTACATATATATATATATATATTCAATTATTGTACCCCTTTAAAAGGTATTGAACCCAACCTTATTAATAATTTTTTAGTATTTTTTAAACCAAAAACCTACCCAAACCATATTTTGGATATTCAAAATCATGTTTCAGATGTTCCTAAACATGATTTTATTGGGTTGGGTAGGTCCCAAAACTCAATTACTTAGTACACATTATCATCCCTCTCTGTGTATGTATAATATATCATTAAAATAAAATTTAAAATATTATCTTATATTTTGAAAATATATTTAAATTTAATTTTAAAAAAAAAAAAATATAAATCTCAAATTAATAGGTATATTTTTGACAAAAAATTATAATTTTATTCTATAAATATTAATTATAGTAAAATACTATTAATAATATGCATGAAATTTTAGAGGGTTAAAAGGAAAGAATCACTTTTTAAGAGTAGTCTCTAGGTGATCGAGGATTATCCATATGGATTCAATCTATAACATGGGTGTATCTTGTGATCCCTCTCTAGTATTTTTCATAGGGTGTTGTAGAAGAAACCCTCGAGTCAGCTCAAACAAACTTGGTGCAAACTGCCCTTGGTCCCCTTCCATCATCTATATAAAATGAGTGATGTTCTCTCCAAATTATTCTTATCCCTTATTTCCCTGGTCTACTATGGCTACATTCTCCACTTTTGGGAGAGCAGTTTTAGTGATATCCTCTTGTCACCAAATTGACAAGCATCTTTTTGAAGTCATTTCTCTACACATCCAAACACGATTCTTATAACACATAACATAAAGTTCCCAGAATTTATACTAAATAAGGCTCTTTACTAGACACTACCATTCTATTTCAAATACACTATTCCTTTGGACCACATCACATATATAACAATAACATCTACCATCCCTATCATTTCTCATTGTTAACCTAGTTTAAACCAACATACCTTGTATCATGCCTTTTAATAGGTACCATTATTAAACAACTTCATTTTCACAATATGTTAAACGCAATATTTTATCTCATTTACATGTCTCAATTAAGCCCAACCCATTATCAATCGTCTGAGTTAACCATTATTATTATCCTTATTATACACCATTTTCTTTAATTTTTTAATGAAGTGGAATTAATTATACCCTTCATGCACCACACACCCATCATTTGTGGGCCTATAAGGATGCATGTAACCTGTATCCACAGTTCCTAAATGATCCATGAATTCAAAACCTATTTCAATTCTATTAATGGTAAAAATATCATCAAATATTCACATCACCCAACATGTGAATCACCCCATAGTGAAATATCATCAAACATAACAACCCATTTTAAAAACAACAATCCCCACCCCATACACTTGGGTTTTCCCCCATATGTGGGGTAACTACTCCCAAGAACAGGCTCATTTCCATGGACCATAAAGTCCTAAACTATTTTCTACCATAAAAATAGTTATACCACAAGAAATTCATATTCTAATACCACATTGTAGTGCCCCCATCCCAAAATCCAGTAAATTGTGCCCCGAGCCGAGTTTCCACATGACCTAAAGGATGACTCCCCGTATTCCAGAGGATGTCGACTGGGGGAGAGGGTATAATAACTCACATGAGGAGACTATACCCTCTTTTTCATAGTAAGACACAATAGTTAATAGGGAAAAAATGGAATAGTAACTAATAATTCTGGACCATGCACTGAAAACCAAATCCCAAATAGGTTATGACCACACCGGTATAAGTAAAAATTCCATGGCAAGAAAATAATGCCAGACATGAATTTAAATACAGAAAAATACATGAATTCCTAATATGGGTCATGGATCCAAGTCCTAATTCATATCCAATAACATCCCCTTCCCAACTCAACTCTCTGACATAGAACCTTTTCCCTTGTCCGGACCTGCAACTATGAAATCTTCTTGGATACCCAACGATGGATTGAGAAGGGTGTGAGTACAACTGAGTAAGACACCACTAATGGTGTCTAAAAAATTTCTAGTTTAAATAGATAAGGAATAAAAGTATGAAATAAATGACAGGGTATATAAAATATAACTATTGAGTTGTCGGTTAACAATATATACCTTATCTTATATCATTACTCATTCTATAGCTTAATCATTTACATTATTTATACAACATCTCAATCCAATAAATAACCATCCAAAATTAATAAACCAATTTCCTTATCTCACTAGGAAAAAGCTTCTAACAATCATTAACATCACACTTACCTTCGAGAATTAGTATAGGTAGTTTTATCCAATGAATCCATTAGGGCCTAGAGCATCAGTGTGGCATCCTAAATCGTGAATTTTATGTGTGGGTTTAGAGTATCAGTGTAAACCAACCCATGGGAGGATCCTCAGTATTTTATCTGACAACACCATGCCATGTGCACATGCTTATCCATTCAATTAAAACATTTAAAACATCCCAAATAGTATACAAACATTAAAAATAACATTCAATTTTCAATTAACATTTAACATGTAAATCACCATTAAGCATTATCCCCATCACACAATTAGCATTTACTTTTCATAGTCTATTTAACCCACTCCCCTTCCTCATGTATTAATCTATTAATAATAACAAAAAATCCCTCACATTTTCCCACATAATATATTCCAACAATTTATATACCTTAACCCATTCATGGATTTCCGTTACATATACATAAGCCATTTGAATTATTAATGTTAATACATTTATTCATTTTCATGCCTTGAAAAACAATCCCCTATGCTATTAAAATTATAGGAATAACCATTAATTTTCCCCTTCTTGTTCCCAAGACATAAAAACACATTCATCTTGGGAACTATCTTATCACAAATTATTTACAATCCTACCATTTCCATTTTTCATGTTTGGGATCCTTATTGCACCCCATGGATGGCCATAATTGGTCTAGCCAAACCACAATGAATCCTATGGAAATAATGAGGGATCTAAATAATCACTTATCCAACCAATACATAAATTCATATTCTATAAAACAAAAACAAATCATTATGGATGCAATATCACAACCACACATGTTCAAATATATAACTAAACTATTGGACATCTATTATAAACCACCAACCTTTATTCCAATGATAAACACACTCATAACCTCAGCCGTAGATCTAGATTCAAGATACCCTTGAAGTCATAGCCTAGAATCAACCATAAAAAAGAGGGTTTTAGTGATTTATAAGGTTGTAAATGAAGATACAATACATCCATAAAATTGAGGCAAGATGGATATTAGAATTTCCTAAAGCTTCAATCTAAAACCAACGATGATCCAAACAACCTAGAAATGAGGGAGATTGATCCTTATGAGTTGTTGAGGTTTTATCTTCATCCCATGTGAAAGTGGAATATTAAATGAGAGGAAAATAATTTAACAACATAAAAATACTAAGGGGGGGTTTTTTAATTTTTACACTTTTTAATGGGGTCTATGGTTTGGTTGTAAGGTTTTCCGAACTGTACACCAACCATGAACCACCCTCTACCCAAGAAGGGTTAGGCTGCACATTTACCTAGGCAGGCCTGAACAATTTTAAAAACTATGCACCAACTTTGTGTTATTCCTCTATCCAATGTCACAATATTTTGATTCTCCCCTTGCATGGTTTTCACTAAAAATGCGCAAACCATGAAACATGCACATAATAGACTTTTTTCCCCTTTAATTAGTGTCATGATCACAAAAACACCCCTTATCCTCCTCAAAACCCTAGTAAACATATATTTTACTAACATTAATATATTAAATTGAAATTTAAATAATGAAATATCTATAAAAATTTTGGGATCTTACAAAAATTTAATTTTATTTTACTCATATCAAAATAATAGAATAAAAAATGATTTTATTGGCTATTAAATTATTTCAAAATTTTAAAATTATTCAACATGGATGTCAATTGTTTATTTTTAAACTGTGACATTTCTGAATAGATGTATGTTAATAAATAACAAACATATAAAAATAAAAAAAATTCAAATCATGTTTTTAAATTTGAAAAATTATTATATGGTCTTATGAAGGATCCTAGAGTTCAATAAGATAGACTAACAATATTTTGGTAGAAAAATTATTTTAATAAAAGAAGTTTGTATATAAATTTATTAATTATTATGACCTAAAATGATATTTTAATTATGAAAAAAAAGTACCGTATGGTGTTTGTTTTATCATGTAAATTATCAGGGGATTATGTTTATAATATCATGTATTATAAATTTGGTATGATTATAAAGGGTGAATTATATTTTTTGGATTTCATTTTTCTCAAAAAAAATATGGTATGTTCTTAAATTAACAAATGTATTCTATATAAATTAATTAAAGTTTTAGTCTTAATTCATGTAAATGAATGACATCATATACTATTAATTATTATATATTAGATGTGGATAAATCTGGAAGATATATAGATAATAAATACATAATATATAAGATATTTATATTTATTTATTAGAGAAAATAAAGAATTGATATGATGTTTTCAGTATTAATGTGTACTTTGTTTTAATAAAATCCTATGTAAATCCATCTAACGAATGATAAAAGACTAATCAATCATTAATATTGAACTATTAATATTATTTTATTTTACCCCAATAAAAACTATTTTTATATTCTATCCTATTCTAAATCAAAATTTTCTGGATATTGAATTGATATAAATTGAATATTTGTTATGGCTCATCTACATAGTAAAAATAAAATTTTAATTGAGTTAAAAAAACAAATTATCAATTTCATTATCCATTTTTTTGTCTGAGAATATTTTTTCTTCTACTTGTTGTCCTAAAACTCATTTATAAATAGATTAACTAGTATACATGTTTCTTTATACATACAAACTCTTTACGATGATAATACATAAATTCTTTCAATATCTAAAATTCATTACAAAATTAAAATGAAAAATAAGTTGATGATATATTTAATTTTCTTAGAGACCATTTTAGAAATGTATATATTGTTATGGAATCTTTTTCGACATAATATTATCTTATATATATATATATATACAATAACACTAGATTTAGTAACGTTTGAAAAAATAATCTTTAAACTTGTAATTAAAGATATTTTTCATTAAAATATTATAATTTGAATGAAATTTTTATATTTTAAATTATAAATGGCTCTATTGTATACATTTTCTAAAATTTTTTCTCTAGAATAGATATGATGTAATAGAGTTAATTTCATTGTTTTCTATCAATTTTTTAACATGTTATAATTGTTATACCTATAATTGTATGTTTTAGAGTAAACTTTTTTTGTCATTTATGAATGATGATTATATTATTAAAATTTTGTATTTTATTTTTTGATAAATTTTAAAAGGGGAGAATATTTTAGCATATTTTGGTTAAATGTTTGTTTTTTCGCATGTGAATATTTGTACCGATACACAGAATCATATTACATCTATGAATCTTATGTAATTTTATTAGTTCCTTTTTATAGCCTATTGGCTTCATATTATCCTTTTATGGTATAAATATGTAACTTTTACAAATAAAAATAAAAATTTCAATGTTTCAAATCACAAATACATGCATAAAAATGACTCAAATGAAAAAAACATAAATAACACTTACCCAGTCCATTATAATTCATCTTGAGTGAATTTGAATACTCTATTTTCATGAATTTTATATAATTTCAATCAGTATATGTTTATATAGTTTATATTAATTTCTTTATTACTTTTCATATATATATATATATATATATTCTAATATAGATATTCAAAGTTATTTTGAAATTTCTTGAGAAGGGTTATGTATGGTATATTTCATTAAAAGGTAAACCTTATTATTCCTTTCATCTTTAAGAAATATTTCTTGAATCTTATAATTTGACCTCATGAAACTCCAATATTATCTACGATAACCTAGAGGTAATAATGATTATTAGAAATTGTATTTTAAATTGTGAAATTTATAAAAAATCAAAACATGGATTTTTGAAACAACAACAAATGATTAATATCTTATACCACATAGTTATAAATTACTGAAAAGATAACTCAACAGAGATATCACATTCTACTGATTCATTTCATCTATTAATACTATTAAATAATAGGATAATGAATGAAATTCAACATCATATACATTACTGCTAATGTGATCAAGGTTCAATGAGTTGCAACTTTTTTAAGCATTAATTCTACAATTTATTCTAATTTTATCCTTACATTATATTTTTTTAATGTCTTTTTTATAATAAGCTTGTTATTGATTTTCCCCATAAGAATATATTCCAAAGTTATTTATAACTCATAAAAAAGGTTCCTCTTTTGTTTTTGATTATCGAACAAAATCCAAGACATTCTATTGGACATTGTTCCATAGAAAAGTGGTTTTTATAGACTCTCTTCTGCCACTATGTGATAAAAAGGGTCTTCTAAAAAATGTTTCTAACCCATTAAAATTGAGGTATGAACACCCATAGTATAATTATTCTCATTGATTAGAGATGAGTTATGACTATATGTATGATCATTTGGATTTAAACTTTTTTAACGATATTTTGTTTATAATTTATTATTCCTTTAGCATTCTCTTTTCCAAAAAAATATATTAAACAAAGTTTTAACTAGATTCAAGTATAATGATTGATTAATTATACTAAAGTATTAGTTTTGTTTTAATAGTTATTTTTAATTTTTTAAATATATTTATGCACCCATCCCCCTCTAGACCAAATTTTCCATGCTAGTTGGGCCAATAGTTGAATAATTATTCATCATAAGATTATGATTCCAAATATTACATAAATCTATATACACAATTTCACTACAAATAGTCGAAATATATATAAATAGTTCATTTATATATCAACCATTGATATTAAAATTCAAAGGCCTTTTCTCCATCACTTATGCTTTATTTTTCTCTCCCTGTCTTTGAAATAAAATTGAAACATCAATCATTATTCTAAACCATGTTGGGGGAATCCTTATGTCAATATTTAGATATTATAGGATCTCAATATTTCATATATTCCAAGGAACTAATTTTTTTTAGCATGAACAGCACAATATGGATACAATTTTTAGATCTTATGTGATGCTTAAAAGTATTCAGCTAGTAAATGTATTCATTAAAAATAAATTAAGTTAATTTATGTTGGGAAAAAATACATCAAGGTGTCCCCTTGGTGGTTTTTGGTATGATTATGTTTTTTGAAAATTCCTGATGACTAGTAATGAGGATGGTTGGTGTTTTATGAAGCATGTGTCTAAAGTATCTTAATAGTTATATCTTTGATTATGATGAGCATCATGAATGGATAGGTGAGTGGAATCGAGAGTGGAGCATTGTATTAGTTTGAAGTTATGAAAGAAGTATCTAAGATTTCAATGAGAATTGAAGACATAAAATTTTCATGGAGCTTCATGAAAAATGGACAATTACTGTAGAAAAGTGTGGGCTTGTTGATACAGTGTGGATGTGGCCTGGAAGGTTATAGAGTTAGAAGAAATGATGATACATATTAATCTACACTTTCTGAATGTAAAATGATACTTAATAGAGATTTTATGTCTCTTTCTTTGTAAAGGTGGTTCGGAAAGGGGGTTTTCCAAAAAAAACTTACACATGAAGGGATTTCACAAAGGTGGTTCAAAAGGTTGTTTACAATGGTGGTCTGCAAAGAAGTTATCAAATACTATAAAACACTACCAAATGTTTTGATCTTCACATAAGTAAGAGAATTCACAAAGGATAAGTGAGCTTCGTGAAATAAAATGAGATTTGTGAAGGCTAGGTGAGATTTGAAAAAGATGTGTTCTCTATGAAGGCTTGTTTGAGATTTGAAAAATATGGAGATTTTTTAAGGCAATGAGCATCACAGAAGATGTTAAAAAAGGATTTCCCAATACATATACAGTAAATAATTATTCCTCAGTAGATTAAAGTGGGACACCAATAAAGAATATAAATATATTATAGGATACATTCATTAGAGAACTGAAGAGTGCTTATAGTTGACTTGGTACATCGACACATCATCAGTGTATTCTCCTTGGACATGACCTAGTTAGGGTTAAACAAGTATAATTTTTGTGTACCATACATTCTTTATGTTCTGTTCTTACTCTTCAAATGTTTTAAGAGGGAAGATAGTTTTGTTTAACAGTGAAATAAGATATAAATGGCCATTATTTTTAATCTTTCATACCTTGGGTCACCCCCCCCCTCAGGTTATTTTACATAGTGGACCTAACAATTTATATCATGAAAATATGTCAAAATAATAATTTAATCTTACTAATTTGGATATTTATCTAGTTTGAAAGTGTTTATGTACACTACATCAATGTTTTACATGCAACTAACTTACTTCCTCGAATAACATGTAGCTAAATAATTATGTTATTTATCAATAAATCTATTTTTCACAATCCCTTCTACAAAAAAAAATTGTTGATTAATAATTATATGCCAAGTATGTGAGTATTATTGCATATTTAATCATTTCATACCAATTTTTATGATACACACTTCATACCAATTGATTTTCATGATCTTTTCCTCTATAGGTGTTGTCCTTTCCCAAATGAGGCTGACCATTCTTTGAGTGAACATCATGATGTAACACTAAATTTATTCATCACTTGACACAAAATATTTGGAAAGGAATACATAATAGGGATTCAACTTATTGATTATAACACACTCTTTATAGTATAATCTTGTATTCTGAAAACCCAATCATATGATACTAGATATTCATATTATAAAAAATAACATGTATTCCTCGATGAGTTTAGATTTTATTTCATGAAGTTATCCACCTTCTTCTTCACGGTCTTCCACCCTATCGAAAATACATAATTCTACAATTTCAATTCAAAAAATATATTGATAGTATTTATAAAAATAATATGTAATTATGGTAACTACATCACTTCAAATAAGATTATTGAAAACATTCACATTATTATCTCATCATGTGTTACCACATTCATCATTGAAATTTATGGTAGTCACATGATATCACTTGTTGATTTATATTTTTCATTGATTCCATTAGTTAGTTATCTAACACCGCTCATGGTAGGTATTTATTTTTCACACATAAATTTAATAATGATCATTTATACCCCTTAATCCAATATTACTTTTAAAAAACTATTAAAAAAATATTAATCATATGAGGAGATGGCTACTTCCTAAAAAACCTCATGTTGAAGAATATGGTTTGTCTTAGTGACATAAATGTTTCCTTCTAACTCACTACTAATACTTATTAGTGGTTCATCTCACAATACCACAAATAAAATCCCCATTCCAAATATGTGATTTTTGATTTATATATCATCTTTTCCATGGGATTAATGTAACAAAAGGAAAATTAGATATTTGATTAATAAAGTGACTCTACATTTTCATAATGATTATATTTTTATTTTTCATAATTGAAATACAAAAAATAATATTAAAAAATAATATTACATGTAAATGAAAAATAAATATTACTATATCTATAACATTTAAGTGGATAAAAAATTGAAGAATAATTACCATGTAATGGCATACAACATAGGATCGAGCTCTTATAAGAAAAGTAAAACATCCAGGAAAACTGTTAAAATAAAAATAATAGTTAGAAATATAATTGATATTATCAAAGTTGTTATAAAACACTTTAAGAGGGAAATAGTAAATGTAGAAGAATGAAAGAGCATATATAGGGTATAAAGGGTAATGTAAAAAATGATATCTACCTATTACTTATCCATTAGTAAATATAACCACTGGTCAACATGATTTTTTGGTTCTATGAAAATTGTTAATAATTTTAATATTATAATTAATGTTTATAACGTGTAATTACAAATGATAATTGATATAGATATAAAACGATGGAATCAACCAGTAGAGTCATTCATTTTAGAGCACAATTTTTAAATCATCGGAGGGTGGTAACATCAATAGGATTACCCCTTATACAATAAAAACCAGAGCATCAACAATTAAGTCATAAATTAAATTTCATATGGGAAAAATTTATTTTAGTAGAGATCACAACTTGTTAAATGTTATCTGAGCCAACCCATGAATTTACCATCATAAAAAACATTACCAATAGTGTGAATTACATTTTAAAATGAGGTTATATATCTGGAAAATAGTATCGTAAATGTTTCTTTCCCATTGTATAAATAGAACAGTTAGTTCAAAATATTCTCTTTTAACTATTGTTTTCTTTAATAAAATAAACATGAAAATAATTTTTATTTGATTAATATATTTTTTGTTATAAATTAAGAATAATTTTTCTTCCACAAAAACATACATTTTGATAAAAATATAAATTACTTAAACAAAAATTAATATTTAAAAAATATTCATTTAAAATTTTATTTATTTAAAAATAAATGATAATATAATTTTATAATGTCTTATAAAAATATTATAATTATCAAAAATTTTGATTATGATTTAAAAATAGTTATTCTTCAATAAATAAAAATTTTCATTTAAAATTTAGAATACTCATATTTATAAAAATATTTTGATAAAATAAAAATTATATTTTAAATGTTCATGTTGAAATTTGTTTAGGGTGAATTTTTTGAATTTTTTAAAATACATTATTTTTAATGAATACTAAAAATAGAGTTTTCTATTTTTTGGTATGTTTTATGACCTCCAAAAAAGGTAATAATGCTACAATAATTGGTAAAATTGGATACACAACTTAATTTTTTTTATGATTCAATTTAGTGGATTTAAATCAATTTCCAAACCGATAAGTGACTATAGAAGTATAAAATGCAAATTATAATTTAAAAAAAAATACTATCAGAAAATTTTGATTTTCATTGTCCAAATATGTATTAAAAATGGAATTTTTTTTAATAGATTAAAATAGTGTAATACATGACTCAGATGTCCAAAACCATTGGAAAATCCCACTGTAAGGCCAATAATTTTTAATTTTCCACAAAATATACTTACATGACATAAATTTAAAAATTATTAAACAATTCATCCTTTTTTATAGTAAATACCCACCAGTAGTCTTATTATTCCCTAGTAAAAATTACATAAGAATGAAATTATTATCTATTTAATATTTTAAAATTCCATCTATGGTGTCTCTATGGTCTTAATTTTTTCCTATATAATATTTAGGATTTTACTTCCCATGGTGAGGGAACTCTATTCTTTTTTCCCTTCGAGTGCCTTATTTGTGGTATATCTTCTAAATCTGTAATTACACTATTTTCAAGAAGATTAAATTATCTAATAACTTAAAAAATTATCAATGGGATACCTTATTTCCCACTAATTATTTTCTCTATTTAATTTGTATTGTACACCCATCATACTATTTATTTCATTGGATGAATTTTTCTCTTTTATATTAAATAATAATATATTTTTTATACTAAACCAATTTCTAAAATGATGGATACCAAACCTGATGGGACCACATTCCATTGAATGTTGAATTCCGAATAGAAAACCCACATTTCTTTCTCAAGGGTTAAAGGTGTTTTAATTATTATATATTTAATCATCGATGAAATTAATGACCTTTACATGAAACTCATTTATTGTATTACATGGTTTTTAGCTAAAATGGTTTATTATGACCTATGTGTCACACATGATTTTTTATATGTGAAAGGTTCACCTTGATAGTTCTCCAAATCATATTTTCAATCATCATTCTCTAGAGATCACATTTTCTGATACATTGAGGAATAACTTTAGTAATTATGTTTTATGACACATTTGTGATAATGCACAATGATATTTTTGTGAATTTATAATTTCTATATTATAGACACATTTCCATGTTATAATTCACGGTCATTCTATAATGATATGCCACATTAAAATTTGATCATAACCTATTATAATGCATTATGATCACATGAAAAATATTTCATTTACCATTCCATTACAAGGCTTTATGGGTATAAACTTTTTTATTGTATATCCCCAGGATATGATATATAGTAAATGTAACATATGATGTATCTTTTAGGAATCCATTCAATTGTATTATAATAATTTATATGTTTTCGTGTGTTACATTTCTTAATTTCATAGATACGAAACCTCAAAAGACCCTCTATATTACTGAATTTTGTGCTATATAATTAATGTTTTTTATATAAAATGGTGGGATTATGTAGTTATTATTAATGTTAGGATTAGTTTTTTAAATGATAACTAGAAGTAAATTAAATATTACCACATATATAAGCTTAAATATAGGAAAAACCCTACTGTTTTGGGGAAGTACAAAGTGAGCCATTTTCTTAAATTGGAATATTTTTACATATACTTCAATTCGATGTGTCTCTGTTATAGTTTTACTTACAGGATATAACCTCACAATGGTCTAATTGGGTATTAACTCAATAGTAACCTAGTCTACCATAATGAGGCATTTATACACAACTAATTTTATACTCATGATGGATATGGTCTGTTTAATCAAATGATTTTTTCAAACCATTATGATTGATGTATATATAATTTTAAAAAATAAATTATATCATCCTAGAAGCAATATATTAGAAAATATTATTAAAAATTTTCCCTTTATAATTATTATAATATTTTAAATTGTATAAAATTTCAAAAATTGCAATTCTTCTTAAATAAAAAAATATTGACAATAGAAGATCGTGTGTAAGCAATAGATGAAACAAAAAATGAGAAGTATACCATCCCAATAAGAGGGGATATGGAGTTCTAAATATCATGATAATGATGAATCAGTTAACTATTTTCATTAATAATAACCTAAACCATGTGGAACCTTAGGCTTTATTAAAGAAAGAACAACGAGTAGTTGAGTCCATCATGTGTTAATGACCACCAATTTTTATTAGTACCTTTAATAAAATTATCATAGAACAATCGATAAATATAGTATAAAATTTAATTTTTATAATATATTGCATTAATCAGGATACTTTTTTGATAATAGTATATCACATAGAGGTAGAATCAAATCATAGGTGAAAACTAATCAAGGGCACAAAACGAAGGGACAATGTGGAATCCGTTGAATTGAAATAATTTAAAAATTCTTTTTCAGAAAATATGTTTCTCGTAACATATGAACCAAGATGTAGAGGGAGTTACATATGTTGAAAAATTATAAAATGAATCAGTGGGGAATTATGATATAAACATTACAAGGATTTCATTGTATGCTTCAGGATTTTTCAACAATTATGATGGGAATATGTATCAATTATTTAGTGGACTCAAACCTCATATATACAATGAATTGGATATCTGAGACTTTCATAGTTATAAAGAGATATAATGATTTTCTATCAAAGTTAGAAGCATGTTAAGATATTCCAAGTGAACCCATGGGTATAATGTCAAGAATATAAGGATGGATTAAATTTTTGGATTGAATACAAATAAGAATAAGGTATAATATTCCATGTGTATGAAATATGGGAACAAGAATTCAATTAATTTTCTACATGACATTGGAAGAGGCTATATACGTGTAATAGATGAACATATAGATAGAAGATATCAAAGATGTGTAAATAATCAATATTTTAATTCCAATGAAAAAGTGATGATGGTTTAAGAACATTATATTGTGTAATTATTTAAGTGAGGGATACAATAACATTTCACAAATTAATGTCCATATTAGATGATATTAGAGCTTAACCACCACCATCCTCATCATAGTCCAAGGGCTCATGGTTTTGAATTAATAATCATGATGGAAAAAATGTAGGCTCCAAGTGATGTTGTAAAAGATACTCTTATCATACACTAAAATCTAAAAAGTATATTTTTTTTATTTAAGTTCTATGCGTTCTTTAATTTAGTTCAAGTATTAAATAACAAAAAGTTAATCTACGATCTAATAGTTATAGATCTATCAGTGAGAAATCATGGAAGAACTATTGATACATCAATGGTATATAGGGATTTACATATTAACTTTGGTAGTTGAAATATCTTCATAAAACTAGTCTTCATTCATTTGATTGAATTTGACATATTACATAGGATGAATTTATTATCAAATTATTGTTCCAAAATCAACTATAGAAGAAATGGTGTTTTTATTATTTTAAGGGGATAACCTATATTTATCTATAAAAAATTATATCATAGGCCAAGTCTTATCATGAACCATCTATTATTTCTTTATTTAGGGAAATAATTGATGAAGGAGTAGAAATATAAATAATAATTATTGGATATATACCAATCAATCAATATTACATTGATTTACTTATTGATGAGTTTTATGGACCTCCCTTATAAATAGAGTTATGTTTACAAATTGAACCCATATCTATATCCCAAACAATATTGAACACCCCATGTATAATATCATTTCTTCAGTTATAATAATTAAAGAAGAAACTACAAGATATTTTGGGAAATGGTTTTATTTGACTATGTGTTACTCTTTGAGGATCACAACATTTATTGATAAATAAGAAGGATTAATCAATGTTTATATACATTGGTTATCAATAATTAATGGGATCATAATGAAGAAAAATTATTCTCTTCCAAATATTTAATATTTTAGCGACTAGATTCATGGGGCCCAATACTTCTAAAGGATTGACCTCTATTCTCGGTAACATCAGTTAAGGGTGAAGAAAGAAGATTTCCAAAATAGTACCTTTAGAACAAGATATATAAACTGTGAGTTTTTTGTTTTTCACTTTTTCATTATTGATGATGTTTTGATATATTCTAAAAGCCACATGGGGAATGTCAATTATCTACTGGTCATATTAAAAACCTCAAGGAAGGAAAAGTTGTATAATAAATTCAATAAATGATATTTTGGGTTTAAAAACACATAATTATTAGGTAATATCATGACCATTTAAGGAATATTTGACGATTTGATATAGAAAATGGTCCATGTGGAGTAGAAAAATCCTATAATAGTAACTTATATTCATAGTTTCCTTGGATTAATAAGATACTATATAATATTTTTGAAAAAATAATCACTCTCTCATAATCAAATATCAAAGTCTACTCAAAAAGTAATTGAGTATACTTAGACAATGTATGTGAGGAAACCTTTCAATATTTAAATAAGTGGTAGGTTAGGAAACATATTAAAATCTACACTCAATCAGATAATGATTTATTTTCTATAGTGATCTATCTCTGAAGGGGTTTAGATGTTCACTTCTGAAAAATTACAAGGCGATTTCTTATGAATCTCAATTGTTAATTCCATGTGAGTAGAATTATCCCCACCAAGTCATTAAGTTAGTTGTAGTAATTTTTATGTTGAATCTATGGAGAAAATATCCTTATTTAGAAAACTGTAATATATACATAGACTACCAAATTTTGATGTATATCTTCATAAAAAATGAAATGAACATGTAAAAAATAATATGGTTAATCCTTCTTAAAGGCTATGTTTTTTCAATAAATTATCACCCAAGAATATAAATCAAAGTTAAATATGTAATTAGTATGAAATATCTTGGATTTACTACTATGGTGAATATTTAAGGATATACATTGGCCATGGACCTTGTAAGGTTATTCATGGGAATCAGAAGGGCATCACATCCTGAATCCTATACCAAATGATTTTTCACCATCACTACTTGATAATATCAAGAATTCCCAAAGTGGTGATCATTTGAAGAAAACATAGATAGAGGATGTGGAATTTAGAAGTTAAATTAATTAAATATTGATTATAAGGGTGTAAAGAAAAAATTATAAGTAGGTATATTCCATCTCTTCCAGAGATATGTAATTAGGTGGTGGATGAATCTCATTTCATAATATTCTATTTATATACTATAAGTATGAAAATTTATTGGAACCTTTGTGATAGTTATTGGTGGGATAATATGAAAAAATATATTTATGATTAAACATCATGGTGTTTTCTGTGTTAATAACTAAAGGCAGAGAAATATCTTTATAAAGGAGTATTATAACAACTTCCCCTAACTGTATCAAAGTAGAACAACATCACAATAGACATTATCAATATCCTTTAAATGATATCCAAGGGAGAAAATGTTCTATGGATAATCCAATATATATTATTAATGTCTACCAATTTCATGATCTGATGAGTGGATTTCTCCCTCGATGACCTAACACACCACTATATTCTAGAAGTAGTGAGACTCTATGGTGTACCATTATTGGCTATTTCAGGATGAGATCCTAGATTTACATCTATTTTTTAGAGGAGTATTTAAAATGATATTAATATAGAAGTAAACCTATGAATATCCCATCATTCTCAAACTAATGGGATTCATGAAAGGACATATCAAAAATTAGAATATAGGATAAGGGTGATTTCACATTATTTTAAAGGGTGTTGGGAACAACATCATCCACCTGATGAATTATCATATAATAATAGATTTCACTCAAGTTTCCAAATTAAACCTTTTTATGTTCTCCACGTACTAATTTATAAAACTTAACCAGGTTGTGATGATGTTGGATAAGGGAAATAGTCGGGCCAAAAATTGTTAAGTAGGCTATAAGAAATATTAAATTGATTTAGAAACACATCAAGGCTTCCCAAATTCAATAAAAACATTATGATGAAAACCGAAGGAAAGAAATAAAATTTCATTTATGGGATCATTTTATAATCAATATATCACATTGTAAATGAATTATGATATTTTTAAATAAAGGTAAATTTATACAAATTTACATTATACCATTTGAGATCCTATAGCGTGTTGGAGAAATTTCATATTGATTTTCACTACCACCAAATATTTCAAATTTCATCGGTGTATTTCAGATGTCCTAATAAGATTGTATATGTTTTTCCATCACACATACTTGATATTAATGGATTGTATATAGAACAAGAATTTGTTTATGAAGAAGAACCAGTCCATATTTCTTATAGAAGGAAAAATTTATTGATGAATAAGAAACATGAATTGTGAAATTTCTATTGAAAAATAAAAAGTGTGAAGAATATACATGGGAAACAAAATGAGAAATAAATGAAACAATTCCCCAATTTTTTATGTAATAATATAATTTCAAAGTTGAAATTTTAGATGTTGGAGAATTTTGTTAAATAAAAATTAATTCATTTGTTATTGAAAGAAATATCCCCTTTTATAATTACTATTTCATTATTTTTTAAAATGAAATTATAAAAAAATAAAATTTAAAAAATAAAATTAAATATCAACTAATAATAATAATATCTACATATAGGACTAATATAACAATATAAAAACCAAATAATAATGGACATTCAATGGTATGATCTGTATAATCAGACTCTACTATAATGATTAAATATTCCATGAAAACTATTAATAGAAAAAGAAACATTAGTAATTATATGAACTCTATCAAAGGAATTATAAAAACCTTTAAGAATGATGTTTTAAATATTTAGGAATGGTAGTGTATACATAGGCTATAAATGGAAAATTAACAGCTAGGATCAGATCATTATCTAATTTTTTGTCAATATAATAGTTCTTCATCACAACCATTGTGAACATTTACCAATGGTAAAAATTTAACTATTATAATTAGTGTTTATAATGGCTAATGGAACATGATAATTGATGTGGAAAGGAGAAAAATGGCATCAAACAGTGGTTTCATGCCTCTATATGATAATTTTTTAGCATTTCAGATGGATATAGCATCACTGGGGTTCTACATTGACCAATACCATGTATATATTTAGCATGTTAGGATTAAACAAAATTTCCTATGATAGAATATTTTGTTAATAGACATCACCACAAGGGAAATTTCAGTTGAATCATTCGATGAAACTACAACCATCACACACCTAACCCTTAGGTTGTATTCTAGTGTAGTAATGTGTAACTTTCTAATATGTTTTCCACTAAACTAGTGACATGATCCATAGTTCGAAACATGACCTCGAGTGTGCCTCTGTATATTCCATATGATGCTTACTAATATCAGAGTTCCAATATGAAACATGGAGAGACTCCCCCCTCTTTATTAGAGTGATAAATTAGTAGAAATAATAGTAAACATAGAGAAAAAAATTCAACAATATTCATACATTACATTGAAAACCCCCAATATAAAGTAAATACCAATTAAATAGTAAGGTAAACATGGAATGTCATAATAGTGATAAGTTCCCAAAAGAAACAAAAAATGTAGTCATGATGAAAATCCAAAATTTGTCTTCTAAAAACTTGTCTAGTACCCTAATCTACTATTTATCTCATATCCCAAAATATATCTTCACCAAAGGGAGTTTTTTCTTAGATGGACCTCCTACCTAGATATATTTGCATGTATCCATGGTGACCCAAGTAGGGTGTGAGTATAACTTAGTATATCACCAATAATAGTATTTAAAGAAATATCATGTCTAAAAAATATTGTAGAACCCTATTTCATGGTTTACAAACTTTAAACATCCCTTATATAGGGAGAATGGTTATGGTGTAGGTTTAGTACTAACAGTGATCCAATCATGCACCATGCACTATATAGACCCTTTTACACCTTTTTTATTTCCCGAACTCCTATATCACTCCCAATAGCATCCCTACGCCTAGGATAAATTTTATTAATAGTTTTAATAGAGATTAACCAAAATTAAATCAAAGTTCACCTCTTCATGTTTAAGGATATGATAAAAATCCAATATTATAATGGATCATGCTCGAGTTGTGCTCCAAAGAGTCAATAAGATTCAAATGTAAAATGGTTGGGCCAGTGGGCATGCATGTCAGCTTCCCTCTTCCATGTTACCTATTAAACATAGCCAAACATCAATAACACATGGACCAAATTCACAATAATACCCTAATGTGTTTTCTCACTATGATCCTTGACACAAATTATATGCTCCTCAAAGGATGCACCATCCTAAATATCAAATTAATCGATATCAATCACATTATAATATTAAGGGTGATACAGCTAAAATTGTGACACAAGAAAAAATCATTCATAGAACCATATCTCTATGGAATATCAAACTGATATTTTTCTGGAAATATCCTCAACTCAATCTCAAATGGACTAACATATTTGGATTCCAATATACCTAGAATTCTATTTTGACAGTGAACCAATCATAGTGACACCTGAATGAATACATCGTAACCCACTATAAAAAAAATGATGAAAAATTCGATTAGCATATAAATTTTATTTACTCTATTTCAAATTCATTAACTTATAGATCACTTAAAAATTATTATATATATTACTTACGAGACTAATCCCAAACTAATATGTCTCTCCCACTTCCACCCTTTAAATGATAGATCTAAATTGGCTACCACCAAGAGCCTTATATGGTTCCATCAGCATAGTTTTTAGATAACCATTTCTAAATGTGAACATAACTATTGATACGTGTTTTTTACAATTCATTACAAAAATTATGATAAATGTTCTTATAATGTCCTATGATACCTATATACTATGTTATAACTTCACATCTATCTATATATAAAATATGTACTGAAAAACAGATGGGTACCATGTTCTTACTACAGCCCTTTAAAAAATCATAAAGTAAAATGTGGATTATGATATGAAACGATACATCAAGGAATTCCAGGAAAATTTATTATCTATTAAACTTATATTTATCTGAATATATAAATTGTGAAAGTAACATTAGCTGGTAACAAATTTCCTAACTTTTTCAACTGATCAAAAATCACCAATATCATATCATTCTTCCAAGCATTCCCTAGTAGAACCAAAAAATACACCATGGTAACATATTCACACTTTCATTCCAGAATTGAAACTACCTATAGAAGTCATTTAGGTCACTTTTGGTCTCCATTAAACTCTTATCATGCATAGTATCAAATTAAAAAATATAAGATCTATTTCCTAATTCATGGACAACATTTTTTTCTATGAAGGCCACAGTAAATTTTGGTCAAACAAAGACGCATTTTCCACTTAAAAGAATGAAACCAAGGCATAATCTACCCCTATAAATAATTAGGAACAATAAAACATCCTTGTACAAAAATAATCTCATCATTTTAAATTTTCCAATCTGGAGTCATCTCCCCACCATATAGTCTCTCATTTAAATCCAATAATTATGAAGCCTTATTTTTCTCCTCTTGACTGATTCATAAGAGAAGGTTGAAATGAAAAATGAAATGGGTTTCAACTACTATGTCTCCTCTTGAAAACTTATATTCATTTCAAAAAAAATTCCATTATATTCTAGTCATATTGTGGCTCTTAAATCACATGAGTCTTGAAATTATATTTTAATGAATCAGTTACACTGTTACCGTTCCTGGATGTATATGATATATCAATATAAAAATATTTCTTATAATCAACCCATATTCAATGTAATAAATGTAAATACCATTGAGAGAAGATATATATGTGGAGATTATATTCATTATAAAAAACCTCTCACCCAAAAGTTAATTCTCCCAAAACAATAAAAAAATAAACCACTATAGTAAACTCACGTATTTCTTTAGGATGATTTTGTTCATGTGCCTTCAACATTCATGATCTATACACCATGACTTGATCTCCCAACACTAAAAATTCTCCATGCCTGATTCTATTTTCATCTTCATTCAAGTTACACTCCTAAAAAATATTGGTAAGAAAAGAATCATTCCAGTTGGAAAATTCCTTTTACGATCTTTTAAAAATATTTATCACATGTCTCATAACACTAAATAATTATACACTAAATTTTTAGGCCTAATAGAATCACTTCTAAGTGAGAAAATTATTTAACTATACTTTTTTAGGAAGCCTATAAGGCTAAAAATATTCGTATATAAAAAACATTCATGATTTAATATTAAGAAAGAACCACTCATTCATTCTTATGGTTTACTAAATAACCTTCCTCGAAGATAATGTGGCCCAAAAATTATACCATTTTGATCTATACATGTCACTTACATATCATGGCTATAGCCAATTCCTCTTATTGTAACACCCCGAGATTTTATGAAAAATATTCTTTTTAATTTCATTAATGTCTTGTGTTGTATGCTACACCAAAAGGATCTTGCACAACATGCATCCTCGACTTTCCTTGCATTACATGCAATCACGAAATTCCTCGATAGCGTGTGTAGTACGCAATACCGAGTTTCATTAAACAACGATATGCTATTCAAATATTATTAAAACTATCCGTTATGAATAGTAATAACGACCTTTTAAAATTTTAGAAATTTTATCTCTCAAAATAGACTTCATTTTTTGGATTCAGAGTATCGAATTTAGCATAAGGTGAAATTTTGGTACTTTTCGGATAACTTTCATATTCTGATGAATAGTGAAAATTACTAAATTTTAATTAAAAACAACTTTTTTTAATCAAAATAATTAATAGTGATAAAATATTAATTTGATTGGTTTTAAAGTATATTTAGAATATATTTTTACAATTTAATACAATGTTGGTAATTGGATGTAATTTCACATTTAAACAAGTTATAAACTAGTGTCAATCTTTTGATAGTTATTATCTCTTAAAAACACGCCATTTGTTTTGACGACGAGAATTAATTTTAAAATTAGTTAATGTAACTGATATGTTTTGAATTTGGTAAAATAGAAATCATTTTTGAGTTCATAATATCAAATATAGCTTAGGCGTAATTTTTGGTATTTTTCAAGAAACTTTCATTTTTTGGTGAATAGTGAAACCACTAAGTGGTAGTAAAAAAACAAAAAAACAAAAAAAATGAATTTTTCATATAACATAATTTTACCGCTTCTGTGAGTGAAATTTCAAAAATCTGAGAGACACGGTTGATGTCAGTAAGTAAAATTTGGTTCAATGAGATGAAAATAATTTTTGGTGAATAGTACCTTTTTACTTTTTTTACCACGGTTAAAAGTAAATAGGGTAATTAAGGGTAAAAATTATTTTATTATTACCCTAAAAAATGTCTTAATTCTATTGGACAAGTGTAATTAGACCAAAAACAACCTTAGGAATAATATATGACCATTTAGGCCCACTTGGATTAGATTAGGACATTTATTATTAATTTATTTAAAGAAGGGTTAAAATAGTTAAAATCAAAGTTTAATAAGTAAATCATTTTTAATATGGGGTTATACATAAGATAAATTCGACTATAAATATTCATTAGAAAGATAAAATAATTTCCTACATAATAATAGTTTATTTATAATTTTTAGACATTAAATAATATTATTTATTTATGACACAATGATGATGCATTAATTACCATAATAGTGAAAAATTAGAATAATTGATATTATAAATACCCAAATAAATATAATTTGATACTTTTTATGAATTACACTAATTTTATAGGTTAATATGGAATGTTAGTATTGATTTAATTAATTTTTTTCGAACTAATAATTCGGTTATGATTTTCACAAAAATAAATTACAAAATAGTGTCAAAATTGACATAAAATAGTTTTTAAACCAAATATTATATTATTAATTGTTATTTTATTCCTAAAAATCTATGGTTCGGCCAAATGACTTAGATAAGGTTATATATATTAATAATAAACAACTTGGGGTTCGTTTGGCTTGTTATAGTAATTTTATTAACCTTATAGTGTAAGAACACAAGAAGACACGGTAAAAGTAAAATTATTTAACTTAATGTTAAATCTAAATGATAAGGTTAAAATAGGAACCTAAACTTGTCTAAATTCTATTGGATTAGAGGATTTCAATGCATCCCCACCTTAGATTCAAAATAAATCAATTTGGAGCTATTTAAAACTGAATATGACTTTATAATAAAATAATATTTTTAGTTTTCCAAAGGAGCCCCTCTCCTCCCTTATAAAAGGGCACCTCCTCCCTCTCTTCCTCACACAGCTTTGAGCCTTCATGCTCGGACAACACCTGCCAAATTCTCTTCTCCACTTCCCTAGATACATCATAGAGGTTCTGGTATTCCTCAAAGACTAATATTAGTTCCCTAAAAGGAAGTCTCAAAGAAACACTTCAAAGAAGAGGAGGTTCGGACACTTACGAAGCAAATCGGACCTAAGGTAAGGGAAAATATCACAATATCATTTTTATCTGAGATTGTTTATACTTTGGTATTTACTGGGGTGTATTTTATTGTCCACATCCATGTTTCCTCAATATTTCATATTATTTCCATCCACCTACAATTGTTTAAATCCAATTTAACCCTTCGGTGAGTTTTTAGTAAAGGATATGAAAGGAATCTTTTTTCGTTTTTCATACGAGGTACTTTTTGACTTTTCTAAAAAAAGTACGAGGAAATTGTTATTTTTTTTACCTTATATGGCATGAATGGATTTTTAAAACATTATTTCCAAGAATCTTCCTTTACAAGTTATCATGTTTATTTTTAATCAACTTCTTTTAGTTTATAAATGTTTGACTTGTTAAGAAAGGAAAAGTGTTTTTTAAGTAGAAAGGATATTTTCCTCAAGAATGGATTTCAAGTGTTTTATCTAAATTATTTTCCATATAAGATAACAAAGGGTTCTGTTTTCATCCCTATTGTTACATTTATTTTATTATGTTGCGATGGAATTATTTTTATGAATTCCTTGATCTTATATGAATTGTTTTATGATGTCATGATGTTTAAGATTCCCATTTTTATTACATGGGTTATGCAATGATGTATGATTTATGATTTTGTGGCACACATAAGAATGGTGTCATTATGAGATTGGTGGGACCTATATCTCCCTCCAATGCATTGGGTAATGATTTTATATCTCATGAGATAGACATGGCTGGAATGGTAGGTTATACCGGTTCAGTGAAACAGGACGGAAACGAGGGTAACTTGTTTCAGAAATGGACTTTGTCCACTAAGATAGTCTTGGAAATGAGTCTTGACTAATAAGAATTGATTCTCTATGATTATTTTTGTATGCCACAAAGTTTCATGTTTTATTTTATGATTATTGGGATTTCATTTCACTACTATGATTTATCCCATGTTATGAAATTATGCTCTCTTTTTCAGGTTAAGATTTCCAAAATGTTATGTTCTTTTGAATATGATGTGATTGATATTTCTTTTGTTTACCCTTACTAAGAATTTGAGCTCACCCTTTTATGTTTTCTTTTCCCCATGATATAAAGAAAGGTTTTAGGTAAAAAAAAGGGAAGATATTTATGGGAGATGTTGAAGATCTTTCACCACGATTAGAAGATTATATTCCAAGTTTCCAAAGACACTAAACTATTACGATCCTTTTGTGTGTGTTTTTGTTATTTACTAAGTATTCCGCAAAAGTAATGTAACGTCCATGTACGTCAAGCTTCGGGTCTCTACAGTTGGTATCAGAGAAAAGGTTTAGTCAACCTTTGGAAACTAGGATGCGAAAACGTTAGTGAGATCCCTAGAGATATTTATAAGGTATGTCTAGGGATGCCCCTAAGGATAAGTATATGTATAGGATATAGTCCTAGAACTATGGTAATGATATTAGATTAAACCAAAGATGTTAGATATTGAAGTTACTCCCCCTTTATTATGATTTTTGCCTCTCACACTATTCTTTTTTGGGTTTTAGAAAATGGCTGGAAATAAGATGATTCACGATAATGGAGGATATGATGGACAATGGAATGATATTCTTCATGAGAAACCAAATGAAATGGGATTTGGAAGTCCAAACATCATTATTATGCCGAATCAGCAATCTCATAATATGATCAATAAAGTAAAATTTGGTAAGTTTCCTGGCTCGGCTAATAAGAGAAAGATGGAGTTTCATAATGATCATAGAAGAAAGAAAGTTCAATTTCCCCTATGTAAATCATGTAGGAAGAGGAATCAAGGAGAATGTTTCGAAGGAACTGGAAGATGCTTTGGGTGTGGAAAAGAAGGACACAAAGCCAGTAAGTTCAAAGGAAAAGGTTCAGTTAACACCAGGGATGAGGATAATGGTATTGCTATGACATCAACAATGGTTAAATGTTTTAAATGTGGAATGTACGGGCATTATGAAATCCAATTCCCTAAGGTAAAGTCTCATGAAGAGAATCAGTATGGTCGTATGGGTAGTATTTATGTTGATGATGATGAAGAGACTACAACTGATATGTGAGATGAAAGAATTGTTGAAGCTCGGTCAATGGTTTAAGAATGTAGTGGAATTATTACATGTTTATCATGTGTAATGTTGTATAAGTAATCTCATCGTACTATGGAATTAAGAGACATCTAAGGATTGTTACACTGTTGTCTTTCCTTGAGTTTTGAAAGTGTATGATTAATGGTACCAATATCCATGAAAGGTTATTCAGATATTTTTGGAATGTAGATGATATGCACATAATGAAGGGATAAGGAGAAAATTAAATGTTTGATAGTATTCATGAGCTCATGAATGATATAAGGAGAAGGTTATGTAATGGATTGAGTATATAGAATTTTTAGATTTTGGTATGTGGAAAGAGTTAACTTTTGACAGCATTCATGTTTTCACTAAGGTTTAATGGGTATTCATTTTTCAAGAGAATACATGATTAAGGTATTCACATGATTGGAATGTGACCAACAAGATATATGGGGGATAAATGATGGTATTCACATGCTTAGTTGATGACATTTCAAGCAATCATTTTCTTTATATTATGAGCTTGTACCGAAGTATTTTAGATTAGCCTAAAGATTGGAATGGATTATGTTGGACATAAGCTAGTATTATTTAAGGATAGATCTTTTGATATTATATAGTTTTAGAAAAAGGACAACGCGCAGGACGGGCGACAGCCCATCGCGTCGGACAAGGCCGTGGAAATCGAACCCACAACCAAAGTGCGACTGGCCTTTATCACCTACCACTGGCCTACAGGAAGTCCCTGTTTAGAAGAAAATAGTTTTATTAAGAAGTATGATATATGAATTATAAGTCAATTTTAGGAACCATTTGTCATTAATCTCACTATAGATGGACTTAGGTATTTTTTGATAACTTTTCTAACCTTTTGTTTGAGGCAGATGGAATGACCCATCATTCTATCACATTATCTTCTAACACATCACGAATGACAAATTCAACTTCATTTATTTAAGAGATGAAGTGGAAATTGTCCAAAGAATGACCAACGGTGAGACTATACCGAAATCATGAAAGTATTTCTTCTAATTCCAATTTCATCAACTTTAGGGAAACGATCTTGAAAACCAAAAATGTTGTCCTAGTGCTCTTATATCTGATAAATCAGATGGTACTTTAGATCATCAAAAATTTATGGCTTTGTGATTGCTGGATTTTCGATAGCCATGTTCTCTACCACTCTCCATCAGAACATGATGGTAAGCTTTCTCTTCCATGTCCATATTTTCACCTATATGGAAACCCATTGATTAGTTTATTTGGGTAACCGTTACGTTTCATACTTTTGTTTTTAAAGATTGGTTTTGGTATTCCTTTTTACGATGTGGGTTTCTATCAAAGAAACTTTCGAATAGTAAACCATTTATAACCCTGACGAATTTCGAGGGCGAAATTCATTTTAAGGGGGGTAGAATGTAACACCCCGAGATTTTAGGAAAAATATTATTTTTAATTTCATTAATGTCTTGTGTTGTATGCTACACCAAAAGGAGCTTTCACAACATGCATCCTTGACTTTCCTTGCATTACAGGCAATCACGACCTTCCTCAATAGCGTGTGTAGTACGCAATACCGAGTTTCATTAAACAACGATATGCTATTAAAATATTATTAAAACTAGCCGTTATGAATAGTTATAACCACCTATTAAAATTTTAGAAATTTTATCTCTCAAAATGGACTTCATTTTTTGGATTCAGAGTATCGAATTTACCCTAAGGTGAAATTTCGGTACTTTTCTGATAACTTTCATATTCTGATGAATAGTGAAAATTACTAAATTTTAATTAAAAACAGCATTTTTTAATCAAAATAATTAATAGTGATAAATTATTAATTTGATTGGTTTTAAAAGTATATTTTGAATATATTTTTACAATTTAATAAAATTTTGGTCATTGGATTTAATTTCACATTTAAACAAGTTATAAACAAGTGTCAATCTTTCGATAGTTATTATCTCTTAAAAACACGCCATTTCTTTTGACGACGGGAATTAATTTTTAAAATAGTTAATGTAACTGATATGTTTTGAATTTGGTAAAAGAGACATCATTTTTGAGTTCATAATATCAAATATAGGTTAGGCCTAATTTTTGGTATTTTTCTGGAAACTTTCATTTTTTTGATGAATAGTGAAACCACTATGTGGTAGTAAAAAAACAAAAAAACAAAAAAAAATGATTTTTTCATAAAACATAGTTTTACCGCTTCTTTGAGTGGAATTTCAAAAATCCGAGAGACATGGTTGATGTTAGTAAATAAATGTGGTTCAATGAGATGAAAATAATTTTTGGTGAATAGTAAGTTTTTACTTTTTTTACCACGGTTAAAAGTAAATAGGGTAATTAAGGGTAACAATGATATTATTATTACCCTAACAAATGTCCTAATTCTATTGGAAAATTTTAATTCGACCAAATACAACCTTATGAATAAAATATGACCATTTAGGCCCACTTGGATTAGATTAGGACATTTATTATTAATTTATTTAAAGAAGGGTTAAAATAGTTAAAATCAAAGTTTAATAAGTAAATAATTTTTAATATGGGGCTACACATAAGATAAATTCTACTATAAATATTAATTAGAAAGATAAAGAGATTTCCTACATAATAATATTTTATTTATAATTTTTAGACATTAAATAATTTAATTTATTTATGACACAATGATAATGAAGTAATTACCATAATAGTGAAAAATTAGAATAATTGATATTATAAATACCCAAATAAATATAATTTGAGCCTTTTTATGAATTCCACTAATATTATAGGTTAATAGTACATGTTAGTATTGATTTAATTAATTTTTTCGAACTAATAATTCTGTTATGATTTTCTCAAAAATCAATTACCAAATAGTGTCCAAATTGACATAAAATAGTTTTTAAAACGAATATTATATTATTAATTGTTATTTTATTCCTAAAAATATAACGTTCAGACAAATGACTTAGATAAGGTTATATATATTAATAATAAACAACTTGGGGTTCTTTTGGCTTGTTATAGTAAGTTTATTAACCTTATAGTGTAAGAACACAAGAAGACACGGTAAAAGTAAAATTATTTAACTTAATGTTAAATCTAAATGATAAGGTTAAAATAGGAACCTAAACTTGTCTAAATTATATTGGATGATAGGATTTCGATCCATCCCCACCTTATCTTATAAATAAATCAATTTGGAGCTATTTAAAACCGAATATGACTTTATAATAAAATAATGTTTTTAGTTTTCCAAAGGAGCCCCTCTCCTCCCTTATAAAAGGGCACCTCCTCCCTCTCTTCCTCACACAACATTGAGCCTTCAAGCTCGACCAACCCCTACCAAATTCTCTTCTTCACTTCCCTAGAAACATCCTAGAGGTTCCGGTCTTCCTAAAAGACCAGTTTTAGTTCCCTAATTACGAAGCAAATCGGACTTAAGGTAAGGGAAAATATCACAATCTCATTTTAATCCAAGATTGTTTATACTTTGGTATTTACTGGGGTGTATTTTATCATCCACATCAATGTTTCCTCAATATTTCATATTATTTCCATCCACCTAAAATTTTTTAAATCCAATTTTACCCTTCGGCGAGTTTTTAGTAAATGATATGAAAGGAATCTTTTGTCATTTTTCATACGAGGTACTTTTTGACTTTTCCCACAAAAGTATGAGGAAATTGTTATTTTTTTTAACTTATACGGCATGAATGGATTTTTAAAACATTATTTCCAAGATTATTCCTTTACAAGTTATCAAGTTTATTTTTAATCAACTTCTTTTAGTTTATAATTGTTTGACATGTTAAGAAAGGAAAAGTGTTTTTGAAGTAGAAAGGATATTTTCCTCAAGAATGGAGTTCAAGTGTTTTATCAAAATTATTTTCCATCTAAGATAATAAAGGGTTCTATTTTCATCCCTATTATTACATTTATTTGATTATGTTGTGATAGAATTATTTTTATGAATTCCTTGATCTTATATGAATTGTTTTATGATGTCATGATGTTTAAGATTCCCATTTTTATTATATGGGTTATGAAATGATGTACGATTTATGATTTTGTGGCACAAATAAGAATGGTATCATTATGAGATGGGTGGGACCTATATATCCCTCCAATTCATTGGGTAAAGATTTTATATCTCATGAGATAGACATGGCAGGAATGGTAGGTTATATCGGTTCAGTGAAACAGGACTGAAACGAGGGTAACTCGGTTCAGAAATGGACTTTGTCCACTAAGATAGTCTTGGAAATGAGTCTTGACTAATAAGAAATGATTCTCTATGATTATGTGTGTATGCCAAAAAGTTTCATATTTTAAGTTATGATTATTGGCATTTCATTTCACTACTATTATTTATCCCATGTTATGAAATTATGCTCTCTTTTGCAGGTTAAGATTTCCAAAATGTTATGTTCTTATGAATATGATGTGATTTATATTTCTTTTGTTTACCCTTAATGAGCATTTGAGATCACCCTTTTATGTTTTCTTTTCCCCAGGATATAAATAAAGGTTTTAGGTAAAAAAAGGGAAGATCTTTATGGGATATGTTGAAGATCTTTCACCACGATTAGAAGATTATATTTCAAGTTTCCAAAGACACTAAACTATTACGATCCTTGTGTGTGTGTTTTTGTTATGTACTAAGTATTCCGAAAAAGTAATGTAACGTCCATGTGCGTCAGGATTCGGGTCTCTACACTTATTGTACTCAAGAATATGTCATGATGTTTTGTATGATCGGCATGAGTCTATGAGTATAGCAACATAAAATCAACAAATAAAACCACAAACTAATCCAAGTACATGTGGAAGATTATGTTTATCATTGATTTAAACACAATAAGAGAGTTTTTAAAGCCAACCTGCATTAAGAAAAACTTTTACAAGGCCTACATACTTTTAAAAGTAGTTTTTTAATATTAGAAATTTTCACCCTCAATTGATCAAACCTTAATCTCAAATTAGTCTTTCAGAACACCCATGAATCGATTCAAATTTCCGAAAAAATCAATGATACGTAGATGTGGATACTAGTTCTTAATGGTCATCTGGTTCAACATAAATTAATCAACACACAAATCAAAACATTATTTCCCCTTTATTTTTGAATAATATTATATAACCTTGTGGTTATATAATAAGATGAATGAACCCTTCAGCCTCAAACTCCTCCAATCAAGTCTTAAGAGCCTAATGTTTTATTGGTTCCATTATATAAGGATGAATAAATAATACCTCATCTCCTAGAAAAATCTTAATCATCAATTCCACCTCTCTCATTAGAGGTAACCCTAAGAACTCTTCATGAAACACATCCCAGAATTGATCTACTATTGGAGGAAAGAAATCATCATCCACTCCCACATAAACTAACATAAGACTCCAAACCATGGTAATAAGCTCACCATGTTTCCAAATAATTTTTCATGTATGTCCTTCCCAGATATCCAATTCTCAATGATTAAAATGTAATATACCATTAAAAGACAAGAAGGATGATCTCCTCTATAAACATTCAATGTTAGATTGATATGAAACCAAAAATTTCATACCTAGTATCAGGATGAAACCATACATCTTAAGCACATAGAAATATCAAAGTAAGTGGTACACATTTAAATTGAGGGTGCATCCCTTACAAAATCATATAACCTTTGATGAAACAACCAATGAAAAATATATCGACATAATTCTACACAAGTTCTCTTCCACAACATAAAAACCATTTAGTATCCTATAATATATAAATATATTAAGGGTTTATTTGAAAAAAAACAATAGAAAGTAAAATATATAAGAATCATATCTCAAATAGTCAATGGGTCATTCTGGCAACCAATAGGTGCATTTCGAACATCATTCAGCTAAATTTTCACCCTACTGATAGATCTAGTCTATGTCCCCTTTGCTATTATTCAATGTGGATATGGATCATCTTAACTTGATGTACCATTTCCTTCAATCTGGCCGATATGGTCGGTGGAACTCCAACATCCAGACTGAAACAGGGTAGATGATTCACTCCAAGTTCTCCACCACATCCTAGGACCTCTATCACTTCCCATATATTGTTTGTATCAATATAACCTATGCACATTACCCATCCTATAATAATAATGGAACTCCACTAGTGGTCGAGGACATTGACCATGAATCTGACCATGTATAGCACCCTAATAGAAGAAAACATGATCAATTCCCTGAGAGGATAATCCTCTCTCCCAGATACCCAATAAATGACCACCCTAGTAATGGTACTAATAGAGTTGCCTCCTAATATTAATGGAAATAACTCAAAATCTTCTAACTAAAACTATATGTCCACCACATAAATCCTCCTTTATTTTTTCATTTGTAATGAGACCATTATTCACATCCATTCATAATATCTTTAATCAAATATATTCACTTGGAACATTATCTCACATATAAGTAAATCCTAAAATCGTTTTTATATTGTACTATTTTCATGTGTAAATGTTAGAATAAAATTATTCAAATTAGTGAAGCAACCAGCATAATCCATCACTGGAATACTGCCTTGGTCTGACCACATAAACACTACATCTCTATATTAAATTAGATATTTATGGAAATGGTGTTACTGGAACTTCACCTAAATTTCCTTCCATCACATACCAAATAACTACACATATCATGCATAAACCTGAAAATCCTACCTTCTCTTCATTATTCCTCACAATATGCCGGATACCATCATAACTCTCTTCCCTGGAGGAGTATCAATGTTATCCAAAATCATCTGGATAGACTCAATCACAAACTCCACAACCTTAGGTCTACTCACTCCCATAGATATATGATGGTTCTACTGTTTAAACTCCCTCGTTAGATAAAACATACTTGGTGTAGCTTAGCTTGGGTATATTTTAATAAATTTCACAATAAAAGAAAAATTATCAGGGAATTTATCTTCTTTCCTATCACCCAGAATCAACTATTAAATTGTTCCCACTATCATCGGATCATTCTTAGCAGTACCCTTCTCTCTTTCCACTTTTAAACATCATTATGGTGGTATCCCTATATAATTCCAAACACATTTTTAGGTAATATAACACATAAATTCAATATTTACTCAAAATAGGGATAACAACAAGACCTAAATAACAACCTAACATTCAATATTCAAATATATACAAAAAAACACTCAAAACACCCAACCATCTCAACCATGGACCCGGATTAACTAAGGGTAGATAAAATTTTTATAATACAAACTCCACTTTTAAGACCATTTATACAATTATATTTAACATATATTAATTTAAAATATTTTGAATTCTATTTATTTGTAACTTTTTATTAAAACTATAAAAAAATAGAAAATCATTTTCATTTTGTAAAACATTAGTTTTATACTCAAAGTAACACACCACCACATGCTTTCCCCTCTTTTTATAACGTTATTAATGTCACATAAATCCCTCAGTTTTTAAACATGATGCATACCTATTCATGTCTTCGGACCCACAAAATTATGAGTAAAATATTATTAAATAAATATATCACACTAAAAGTGCATCAACTAAGGTAAAATAACTTCCAAATGTGACAATCTAATATTATTAACAACAAACCCACCCTAGGAGCATCATATTTCCCCCAAACATGGGTTATCTACAACCAAGAACAATATTATCGACAAATCCCAAACCATAATTTTTTCTATTTAACTTTCTCAAATAGTAAAATTATATAGAATTGAACTCCTCTAATACAACTTTGTATTGTCCTAAATTAGGTTCCCCTAAACTGGTTCCTCGAGAGGGTTTGTTAGATGGAATCTACGTTTCCTCCCCATATCTTGAGGTTTCTAACTACCTGTGAGTGGCTAGTGTGAAATGTGAGGTAACTATATCTTCTTTATCATAGCTATATTAATTTATAATTAAAAAATGAACAGATATAAACAATATATTCCAATAACTATACATAACATAACCAATTTCAAAACCTAGGTAAATTTGTAAAAAAACAATATAGTAAATATTCCATGTCATAATTGTGTCTTGTGACAAAATTATCCTAAATTAAAGACATTATGAAAATCACAAAATAGTCCATAATGTCCATTATAGTCCCTTAATCCATACTCCATCACATCTCCTAAATCATGCCACTATCACATGACCTTTTCCATTATCCCAAAACTCCATCCATGAAATCTTCTTGAGTACTCATGATGTCCAAAGTAGTGTGTGAATACAACTCAGTAAGCCACCACCAATGGTGTTTAAAAAAATATCTGGTACATATAGTAGTGTATTTATTAAATACCATGGCATGATAAATAAGAAAAATAAAATTAAACAATTTGAAGGCTTAAACAGTGTTTAATATAGCTCATTGTCTCTCATGTTCTAAGTGAAACCCACACCAATATAAGCTATTTAAACAATATATGTCATTTAAAAAAACATATAAATGTGTTTACACATCTTTTCATAGTGGGGTATTCATTATTAATTCAAATTAAAGTAGTCAATGAGCATCATCACAAGTAAACACATCGTATAAAACCATTGGATTAGACAAAATTAGTCCAACAAAAAAACATGAAAACATCGGTGGTTCCTAGACCAACAATCTGGCCAAAAAACATGCATAACTGTGGTAGTGAAAAGAGTATTATTCTATCCCAACCTCAAGAGTTAGACCCTTATTCTAACATCCACCATAAAATTTCTCAAATTTTACCAAGGTTCATAATCAATATCCATTAGACACACAACAACCACAACAACAACATGGTTTCCATTTTTCATCTACCAATATTTCCATGGTCTATTTCATTCAACTCTGTTATCCTGATTCTCAAATTAATCTTTATATAATTTATTAGCCTAACACAATCATTTCATTTTCATTATACCATTTAAAAACATACATTACCTTAGTGGTTATCCTATATCATAACAGGTTTAACCTTTAAATGTTAATCCAAATAGCCCTTATACCATGTTAGCATTATCAACACTATTACAAATAGAATAATCTTGTATAACCACTAATTAATCATTTCACAAATGCATTTCATCATTTTCATAATAGTGACCCACCCCATGGGTGACCACATGTCTGATCATTTGATCATCAACGTACACAATAGGGTTTATAAAGGGTTTTACAAATCAATTTAAGGATCAATTTACATTTCATAGTAAAGGAAACAAATTCACATCATCAAAAATTAATGCAACCAACACATACACAATAAAAACATTTTGAATATAAGAGAATGATTTTAGATCACAAACTATATGTTCGTAGACTAACACTGACCTTCCCTCATCCCTTGATTCAAACTAAAATAACTGAAAACTCATAGTAAATAACTCACTTATAAGTGGGATGGGATTCAATTGGAGAGAAACAAATAACCAAATCATCTTCTAGGATATAGATTGAAATTTAGTCAGTTATTTAATTAGGGCACGAAATCGTACTAAACGACACCTCAAAAACAATAAAATTGAATGAAAATGATCCTTGGATGATTTGGATGGGTTTGGTTCACACCCTTCATGTTGGAGAAGAAATGAGGGTGAAAATAAGGTTAGATAAAATAATGTTTGGGATGAAAATTTGTAAAAAGGAAACTTTTTACGAGGTGCATGGTTTCGACACATAGGATTCCAAACCGTTCACCAACCATGTGTCCCCTAGGTCTAAATAGAAACCAATATACTTTATTTTTAGGAGATCTTCATGGTTTTTTAAATGGGGTGAAGGCTGTGTGGTGTCCTCTATCAAAGCCTTAATGGTGTCTAGGGTCCCCTTCCATGCATTGAAAACATGTTTCATCCCATATCTAGGGAACATGGATATGTTCCATGGTTAGTACTAACCATGAACCATAATATTTATGGGCCCCATTTCCCATTTTCATGTCCCAAATCACTTGAAACACTCTTGATACCTTCAATACTATTGGGTTGGATTTTATTAACTATCATAAATGGGGTTTAACGAAAATTTAAATAGATTAAATCACATCAATGTTTGAGATTTAACATAAGGGATTATGAATCTTGACCTTAGTATCATAATTGAGTAATTTTCATTCATTAAATGAAAAATTAATTTCTTATAATTTATATTTTATTATTGGTTAATATAAGTAAATGTAGATGAATATAAGATGAGTTTGATACATATATTTCTGTATAAAAATAAAATATATCCGTATTTTCATAAAAAAAATTATACTTTTATAAAAACTCAACTATTTTATATAAAAATTTTATTTATAGAATATTATTTTAAAACAATATTTATTTAAATATAAATTATTATGTAATTATATAATATCCTAGAAAATATTTATATGTTTTAGAAAATTGATTGTGTCATAAAAATTAAATTTTTTTAATAAAAATAAATTATTCATTTAATGTTAGTATTGTCAAAATTAATAGATTACATTCATAAATAAATAGTATGTTCGAAATAAATTCATATAAAATATGTTTGGGGGAATTTTCTTATAATTTTTAAAAATGGTTTATTTTTCAATATATAGTAAAAATATATATTTTGTTATTGGTTTGTTTTATGAGTTTATAAATATGTAATAATTGATAAAAATAAAATCATTTTAAAAAAATTATTCTATTATTAATATTATTTATTTTAATGGATTTAAAAAATTTTTAAAACTGATAAGTGGTTTTCCAAAGTTGGAAATGGAATTTATGATTTTAAAAACCATATTGTGTGAAAAAATACTTTTTGATGTAAAATGTAATATTAATAAATGGATTATGATTCTAATGGATTAAAATATTAAAAAATAATCAAATGTCTAAAAATATGAGACAACCCCATGTGTAATATAATTATTTTTCATTTTTAATTACCTATATTTAGAAAACCTAAATTTAGAAATTATTAATCAATTACTCTTCTTTTAATATAAATACTCACCCATATTCCCATTACACTCAATTCCACATTTACTTAAGCATGAAATAATAATCAGTTCCGCTAATAATAATTCCTCCATAGTGTCCATAAGGACTTATGGTTTCCCTTTACAATATTTACTAAGTTACATCCAAAGGATATAGAACTATCCTCTTCTTCATTTCCATTAAAATACCTATATTATGGTTTATCATCTAAATATTGAATTAAAATATTTTCATGAAATATTATTATTACATTATAACTAAATTAATTTTCTATCAAAGGGATAATAATTTTTACTCCTCATTATTCCCATTAAATAATCCTCAATGTATACCTATTGTGTTGTCCAAATCATTTATGGAATTTTTATATTTTACATGAAATGAACTCATACTATGAATAATCAACCAATTATTCTTTTCATGGGAATTCAACTAGATCTAACTACAATTCATTGATTAGGTACTACCAAATTTAAAACCTACCTTCCATACACATGGGATTAAATTAGTTTACTTTTCTTGTATTCTAATATTAATGAAATTATTGTCTTTTATATTTAACCCATTAATTATTTCTCATGAGTTGTTATTGAAATGATTACATATGATCTATTTGACACACACTAATTTAGAAATATGATTTGTGTGCCCAGATATTCCTTAAATTATTTGTGTTATAAATATTATCTATAAAGGATATGTTTTATGATACATTGGTAATTATCCTTTTTTATTATGTTTTATGACCCCTTGTTGATAATATTTGGTGAAATGTTTATGAATGTATCATTTTTTATGTTTTAGAGAAATTTCCATTATCTTCTTTATGATCATAATATTTTGATATACTTAATGTTCTAATGATCATTCCCTCTTTCTATGCCTCATGATCACTTTTTATATATTTACATTTTTATTCCCTTACTAGCCTTTATGATAACCCCTTTCTTTTAATGTATTTCCTTAGGATATGAGATATAGAAAAAGTAACCTTGGATTTATCATTGAATAATCCTGAAAAGTGGATTATAAATATTTTTATGTTTTTATGCATTAAATTCTTAATTTTAAAGACACTAAACCTCAAAATGTCCTATACACTACTAAATTTTTTACTATGTAATGAGAGTTTTATGTGCTAAAAATATAGGGTTACATATATTAAATATATTGTGAGAGGGATCCCAATTGAATAATTTATTTCCTTTGATGATTTATTGTTGAGATCATCATCATTCTTCCACTTCTATAAGAAGTATCTACCTTCATCCTTCACTTATTTATTTATGGTATATTTTCATTAAAAAAATGGGAATAACTCATGATTTTACTCTTTGTTAAACATGAATACTACCTAATTTTTTATTCATTGTGATTCTTTATTCGTTTAAAAATCATTTTACTTGATACCCATTAAGGGTAAAAAACTTTTTATTAACCTTGGTTAGACATTAATCTTGATTATATCCCCCTTTTTCTTATCCATATTTTCTCCCTTATTTTTCCACCATGACCTTTGTCATTATTTCTAATAAGGAAGTCATGAGATAGCTATTATTGATACTTTCTGAACCCTTAATTTAACTCCATCATTAATTTAATTTTTGGTAAATTATTTTTCTAAGAAAATAGATTTTATATTGGGTCATGTTATCTTCTCATTTTATATAGAAATGGAGACTATCATGTGACTCCTTTAGTCATTTTCTTGTAATAATTACTCACCATATGTCCTTGGTTGGAACAAATAATCCATGTCCCTTTAAAAATATCATATTTAATTATTCCTCAGTTGAGATATTATTACATTATTTTTTATTCCACCTTCAATCCCTTAACATTCTAGACATACACTCATGGTGTTTACGATGACAACATGATAGTAGAAGTCGGGATTTATAATCCTCTCATTGATCTCATTGATCTTATCATCATTATCCTTCAATTGGGAAGTCATTTCCATAAATGGAGAGCTATATTCCTCCTGGTATTTTGTAATATCTAAATTTTCTTGTTTTATTGATGGTAAAAATGTATTTTATCATATTATTAATAGTTATTTGATTTCAACTTTATTTGAATGTTATTCAATGAAATTACACTAATCCCACATCTTTTCACCCATTGTCGTCTCGTCCTTTTTTATGTCCAACACATCATTATTTAATCCTTTAGTAGTTACGTATAGATCATATATGAATTCATAGTATTCAGGATTAATGATTTAAAATTGATCCACCTTCTGTTATAGGGGTCAACTCATTTTTAGATATCTGTACAAATATTTTATAGATCTTTGACTAGAATTTTTTTCACATCATCTTTCGAAACACCATAAATTTCATTCGTTATAGGGGAATCTTCATTTCAAATGTTTATAAAATATTTTAATACAATGGTTTACATATATTCAACATTGATCAAGAGATAACTTACCATTGTGGGTATGTCCTTCTTCTCAATATTCCTCTTTCTATTCCTCCTTTTAACATTTGATATATGGAAGTCTTCAACAGATTAGTCGATTATTTTCTCATCAAAACCCAATTTATTTTCATCCCTTAAGGTAGGCTCCAAATCCTTATCTTATTTCACTAATTTTAAATATATTTATTCTAGAAATTCATAATTTTATGAAATCTGTCTCAATGAATGGTTTTCTTGAATACCTCATTAAAGATACTTCTATTCTGAATGATCTATTAAACTGCATCATGGACTCATATACCATGATATCTTGACATTTTATTTCATGGGTTATATTCTGTGATCTCTTTACCCTATGAATATATAAATCAATAAATATCATTTTTCATCCATAAAAGTTAGTGACAATAAAATTTTGAGTATTAATCTTCAAAACAATGTGTATACTAAATCCAAAAATAGATTTTGAAATAGATCAAAAAATCAGAAACAATAGATTTGACAATATTCATTTGGACCAAACTGACCTTAGGAAACCTAATAAATAAGGGGACAAATTAGGGTAAATTATAAATAAAAATTTTCTTTCTAATTCTCCCATTACCATAAAACAGTTCCCCTTGTTGAATGAAATATTTTATATCTCTCTTTATCTCATCACTTATCTCACTAAATATCAAAAACAATTATACATGAACTAATAAAAGAATAATAAAATTATCTTTATTGGTTAAATTCTATGGTCTAATCTAATAATATTGTACATTTTGATGTATCGATTCACTAGAATCCACTATTACACACTATTTGATGGATGCAATATTTTATGTCATGGTCACCCTATTCCAAGGTGATCTACCTTCTCATGTTTTAGGAAATAATCTATATTTATCAAAGGTACAGTCCCTATTTTTCTTCTATACACAGTGATTTTTTGATGGAAATGTAATTTTATAGACGTGGGGGTATCTTTAATAGTTTATAGAGTTGAATATATCTTCTTTGTCAGTATAAAGAACCAAAACCCTTTTCATAATTATTTTTTTATTTGATTAAAAATGGTAACCTTTGTTGTTCTGATTCGTATCATCTACAACCTTCATTAATGACTACTTAATGTGACAGTCAATATATTTTCGTTTGTGTGACCGAACAACTAGAAGATTATATTTCCAAAATCATAATATCCCACTCTTGAGAAATAATTTTTCATTAATTATTATATAACATAATATTGAAATATCAACCCTTCTTCTTATTCCAAATATATTTCTTAAAACTACTATATATTATCAATAAAAATACATTTCCAATAGATTTAAACACTTATCGAAACAAGATATAATGTGAACAATTATATAATTTTATCCTAAAAAGTATAATTTTTTTTATAATTCTCTATAAGTCTCTAAACCTCTATTTAATGGTTTTGATTGATTCTTTCATTCTATAATCCAACATAATCATTCCATGTGTCGCATGTGTCAAATGTGATCAAAGTATTCCAAATGAATTGACAATATCTCCCAAAATCAACTTCATATCTTACCCTTTTAAAATTAAAATAAATATTTCAGGATATTCTAAAAATAATATTTTTATGACATTATAGTCTTCACTTCAACATGATAGATGTTGGAATCCCAAAATGAATTCAGTGTATCCCTACAGGTTAAGGATGCTTATTGTGTTCTATCATGATGTTACATATGGGTATAACACTAAAAAACCTTATCCATTGTCCCATATCAGGGCATAAGGAATTCTTCAAAATGTATATGAGGCCCAAATTATCCTCTCCTCATACCAAGGCCTGAAATAGGGGAATGATTAGTGATCCACCCAAATAGTAATATAGCCAAATTAAATAACAAAACCATGATGGAGTGATGCAAAGAAAATATTATTGTGATTTAGGGATCCACTTCCCCAATGTAGATCCTATAATTTGTATCAGATGATGTAAGATGTCTCTGATTTGTATCTTAATTACAAAGGGGGATATTGATGGAGTCCCAAAGTGAATGAATTTTATACCTAGGGTTCAATATTTCTGGTTTTGGTGTGTCACTGTGTGAAATATGGGTTTTACACCATCAAACCATGTCTCTATCCCAACATCAAGAATTATAGTGTTCTTTATAATGGATCAAAAGTAGTAGATGACTCTTTTCCCATCACAAGGCATTATCCGAGGGGGTCGGTTTTGATCCACTCTTGTGGGTTGTGGTCCCTAATAACGAACTAAATCATGATATAGTGACTAGAAGAAGCCAATTTTTTAATGGAGGGTCCCTCATCCCCAATGTATATCCTAGAATAGACTTCAACTCTAGATATTCATATTTCCAAAAGATATGATGGATATTAAAATACAAGAGAATGTAAATTTTATTTTTAAAAAAACATACATTTCTTTCTCAATAAGGGTACTATGGATCAATTTTCTATATAACTAATTGTATTAATTGTCATTTTAAAAATATATTCAACAATCAAAATAACTAACTACATGAAATATAGTAAGCATAGTAAAAATAAATTGATCACTATTTTAACTATTACTAATCAAAATGTTATATAAATATAAAAATAGTCTATCAATATTATTGTAATCGATAAGGAAATAGCACAATGGTAGATAAAAAATTAATAAAATTAAAATTTAAAAGACCAAATATTGAGTATTTGTTTGGAAACTAAAGACACCATTAAATAAAAATTATTAAAACCAGTATTTTATTCATAATTGTAAGATGGATCTATAGAAAAGATATAAGGAACCATAAGTGTTAAATTTATTGTATGGTATACCTGATTTCATACTTATAGAAAAAAATTCCCTAATTATCCCCAAAATCCCTCAACTAAACCAGTCAGTAGTTTCCCACATCTATACATCAAAATTACTTAAATTATATCTTCCTCGACTTGAAATACATTTATCTAAAGGATTATAAAAATATTTGAATTTCTATCCTTGGAATAATTATATTGAATAGGATCATAATAATAATAATTATAATGGAAATTTCTAAGAGAATTATTGTATGAACCTTAAAATGGTAGAAATTAAGAAACTCACCCAAAAAAGAATATTTTTACCCTAATTTAAGGTGCTTGTAGATGCATGAAAGATCAAATATTTAAACTAAACAACAATATTCAGAATTCTCAATCCTGATGTTCATTTTTCTAGAACACAAGGAGGGGAACTATTTACAGTCATTATTGTAATAATCATCAATCGTCAGGTTATGAAAATATGAATATTAAATTAAACTACATTGAAATTAACTTCTTAATATACTGATGGATATATAATTCTGATGAGTATAAAGATGAGTTTAATTTACTCAACATAGTGCTTCTATATATGATAGATGTAATCTATAATGAAACCCCCGATCACTTTAATTTCTTGAAATTTTTTTAGTTCTCATATATTTTATTTACCAAAATTTCTTTATACACAAAAATAAAAATTTATCAAAATATCATGTAAGAACATTTTTATATAAATTAAAATTTTATTACAAAAATAATGAAATGAAGTAGCTTATTGACTCAATAATGTCCTCCATTTTGGAAATAAAAAAACAAATATGAATGTTTAAAGGGATGAATTAAAATTTAAAAGGATAGAAAAATGTACCTATAATATTTATGATACATAATTTCAGCCCATTTTAATTGAGAAAAAATTAAACATACTTTATTAGATAAAAAATATACACCGATTTGAAAAAATATTATTTAATCAGGATAGAGAAAAATAAATCCATAAGAATATATAAAGGGAAAAAGAAAAAAATTATTATTCTTTGTCCCCCCCCCCCCCGCCTAATTAATTTTTAAAATATATATAGAAAAAATATTGAAATTAAAAATTGAATATATATTTAATTTTGATAATTTTTCAATTATATGCTTTGTTTTCTTCCAAACCCTCTATATCTCTTCAATTATTCAATAAATATATATTTATAATGGTTCATTCAGTTGAAATTTTCTATTAAAATCCAATTGTGGACATGGTTTCTTATATAGAAAGATCTTATTATAATGTGAGATCAAGATGAGCTTCACTTTATCCATAAATCTTAAGTATTATATCAAGAAACTCTATTTAATAGTGAACATGGTTCTACATTATGAAATATTGATCTTCACCCTATTCAAAAATGATCAGAGACAGTGCTTCAACTACATATTATTCTCTTGCTACTTTGTTAAATAAAACTTTAAGACCCTCCCTCACGGACCCCTCCATCCAAATGTACCCATCCTAGGATGAACATTAATGAAGAGATGTAATGACTTCCTAAGTCCCACATCGAACAGGCCCTGGGATGTTGACTATAGTCTAGGATATAAAAATATTTGATATAGAAGGTGTTACCCCCATTAATATTATAGGATATTAATATATAAAAATAAACCACAAATAAAATTGGATACCTAATATAAATGTAATCCCAATACCGTCTAAATATTCAAGAAGATTTCAAACAAATACAGAAAAAATGTCTCCAATTAAATACCAAATACAGGTCATCTATTATATATTAAACAAAAAAATCTAAACCAATCTATTAATATCTATATCCATCTCCAAAGTACTCCATGAATCTTGAAAATAGTTTATATATACATGGGGTGAGTATGACATGTATAGGCAGTAGGATCATACAAAATTTCACTAGTTCACCTATGAAAAGACCATACTAATGTACCTGTGAAAAAATATTAGATCCAACATGACCCTAAATTGGTCATCAAACCCTATATCCTAATAGTGTAACTCTCTCCTAATCACCCATCCAATTTAGTAGTATAGTTTCCAAATAACCCAAATAAATAACACCCACAACATGTTACCCAATGATTTTACACTCTCACCCCGCAATGTCAAACTTACTAGGCTCACATCCCTTCCATACATATCACATCACATATCCAAGCATCCCTGGTATGGTTTAGCACACTTCCCAACCAATTCCAACTTCCCACAGGCAATGTAATTCAATGATATCACCATTCATCATAACTTCAAAACCACATAATGTAACCATGAAAAATGATAACATGAAATTAAAGTACATAAACCTCATTCCCTCATCCCACCATGCTTGATCGCCATCAAAAATAACATTGTATATATCACTCCATAATCTAAAACATGTATATTAATCAATACTAGGTAATAAGAAATTTTAATTTATATCATCACTAGGAAAACTCAAACACCATCCCATAACATAACTTGGTAATCTTCTACAACATCCCATATCATCAATACTATAAAAAGGAGTGTAATGAAGAGGGGATCAAAATCCTTCTAAATCAACACCATCATTGATGTTGGGGAAAACACTCAGAACCCACAAAATCTGGGAATTAGTTAGGCAATCAGACTCTAGTGGGGAAAATAATCAAATAATTTAAAAAATACATGATAGTTTAGTGGAACACATTTCCAAGCCTATGGATTAAAAGTAACATTACTAAGATATCATATACCATCATCACTAAACCACATTAAATTCTTCATTACCACTCCCACCACTAAAATATTCACATTTTTCAACCGCCACACATAACCACAAAAAACCTCCATCAATAACACGTTCCAACATTTAACAATTTAAAAGTAGTTTCCAATAACTCCAATTTACTAATAAATTTCATTCACATTAGCATAGGAAATTTATTTTTCATTATTTTTATTTATTCCAATTACCACACATAAATTTCATCCCATTATCATAATTAAAATTTAACCTATTCTAATTCATTTACCAACCCCTTCTTTTTCATTTATTGTATTTCAATTTATCCCATTAGTACTTGGGAAACTATAAAAAACACATCACAAAATAACATTCCCATATCACATCCACCAGCACCACCACATAACCCACATAACAACACATGATTTTCCATCATTCCACAACACAACAATCTCACCAAAATAACCACACATCACAACCCATGAATATAGACCATATCATTTCTACAGACACAAAATATTCACCCTAGGTTGGACACCACCATCACCACATAATACCTACATTACACAAGGAATCACAGTTATCTTATCCAAATAATGTAACACATTATAGTTTCCACAATTCAGATTCAATGAGAAATTTAATCACAATACATCATTAATTAACTTGTGTATTATTATAGATATTATGGATTCCATTATAAACCAATTAATTATCCATATATATTCTTAACTTTTTATTCAGGGTGATAACAAGAAAAACAAAAAATAAGGTTTCTATATGAATATGAACTTCAACTCAAGAAAGGCTCCCAAAATTTCTGATTTTCTACAATGATAATATACATGTTTAATGTCATGATAAATATCATAAATAGTAGTAATACATTCCATTTCTACACATTCACATATAATTTATATTTATCAAATATTTATATTCTTAAGAAGACCCTTTTTATCACCCCAAAAGAAGATAAATGCATGAAATCCTCACACAAATTTTTAAAAATGGGGTGAATGTGCATCCCACACCTTAATTAATCCTTAGGAATCATCCTTATGAATAGGGTGAAGATGAAACATCTAGGTGATAACAAATACATAGGGAAACCTTAAATCAGCCTAAATCACATAAAATAATTTCAAGATAAAAGCCTCAAACAATCCATGAACAAATAATTGTTGTCAATGAAAAATTTCCGAGGAAGGGATTTGAGGAAAAAAAGAGATAACGAATTTAATCACCATATATTTCCAAAGATAAAAATTTTGAAATAAAAGGGTAAAAGTATGAGTAAAGAGGCTGGGAGACCCTCTAGTTTCTCGTATAGTTCACCCATAATTTTAGGTAATTATGGAAGGAATTAAATAATTCAAGGGGGGTGCATAATTTATAAACAAGTTGGACATCAAAATATTCATTATGTGAATGACTACTTCAATGCATGGGTTTATATGTGGTCCTGAAATTTAGACTATAAAATAGACACAGTTCATAAATCCCTCAATCCCCAATCCTGATGAATATCTATATAATTTTTTAGATCTTTGACCTCAAATTATTTCAAGTGATGAATTATTCTTTTACGTCATGAGTCACAGGAGTATAGATTTCTATTTCGAAACATGATGATGTGAAGCTCTATCCTCTGAGACATAAATGTCCTCTCCCATCATTAAAACATTTTAACTCTAAAAATAACATGGTGTGTTAGAATTGAAACTATAAACTCAACTGAATCCACCTCAAGAATCCTCCAAACACCTCCAAATATTATACCATAAATGTAATGATCCATGTAAACATAGTTATTTACATTTCATAAATAAAAAATGGTTCTCATCCATAAGAATCAAAACTAAACTCATAAAATAAGGGGAAGGTTCTGAATAAACATCCCACAAGATACCACTTAGTGATCTTAATACACTCCAAACACTACCGATAACCAAAAACAACTATCCAAGACAAAATGTCCACGAAATATCACATAAAACCACATCACGATTTCAATGGACACGACATCATGACATCTCACACCTTACATAACCATCCCCCCTTTCACATAGCCAATTGTATAACCATTTCAACATCTCAAAAAAATATACATTTTATAAGTAAGAAAAATTCAAAAATCACATCATTAAATAAAAAAATAAGAATTAAAAACTCAAAATAACTCTAGGAATAAGGAACACATCTGCACCGTATGCTCCCATGTACTTTACATCAAGACATCATGACTCCATATCACATGAACCAAGGGGGTGCTTCAGTTATCCATCGCTTTCTCTCTTCAATCAAGGATCTCTAATGCTCACTCTAAGAACATCATGTCATTTTGATATTAAATTCTACCGAACCAATGATGTGGGAATAATATTGAAGATAAAGATGAAGCTAGTAAATTTGGATGGTATCTTGAATTATATTAATCCATGGTGGAAGATCCATCAATTACACCACTTTTCCTACTAACCCCAACACCTTAAAAGGCCTAACAAATAAGGGTGAGATATTACACCCTATTCCAAACATATATTAATACTAATGAGTCGAGACTCTATAGAATACATGTTCTCCATATTTAAAGAATAACGGTCTTCATCTATGGTAGTTATTGGCTTTTTGATGATGATGTTTCACCCTCATATACACTTAGACCATTTTTATCTTCTCTATTGAGCTCTACACTACATTGTGACCAAGAATAGTGGTATTTGCAGCCTCTGTCCAATATAATAGTGAATCAAATGACCATCCACACAATGCCTCAAATGAATCCATGAAAATGATAGAGTAGTTATTATTGTTTTCATTGCAATAATCAATATGAAGATGCTTTACTAAATACCTTACAAAATCCAACATAAAATCTTGAAAAATATATTCTAGTATCCTGATGGTTGTTGTTATCTTTATATTGGTCCAAGGGTGAAAAATAGTGCTAAGGTAATAATAGGATCCAATGGTAAGCTGTAATACCCTATAGAACCATATGGTCAAATGTAGATCCCAATCTGATAGGAGGTTACATTATTCCATGTGAATCCTAACCACATAATTTATATAATTTCTTACCAAAAAATATATTACACTCAATTAACTGATTGCTAGGATATGAGATGACTTCATCATTTTCTCCACAATCACAAAAACTATATCATGTCTGCCCTTATCTTGGGGTATCTTTATGATTAAATCCCTTGATATGTCATTTATTTTCCACTCAAATTAATTGAAGGGTTAAAACAAACCATGAAAAATATAGTGTTTATATTTAACTTACTGACATACTATACATATTTTTCCAAAATTTTCAATTGATAGTTCAATCCAAGGACAAAAATGGTTTATCCTAAATCCAAAATAAATCACAGTAACACTAGTATTTACAACTAATGATGAACTATGGATCTTATAGATAACTCCCTCATATATTTAAACCATTAAAAACAACCTCCCCTAAAATAGAACCCAGTTTTGACCATCCCCAAACCATCCCTTTGGAGAATCACCATGGCCATCATGGTCACACATCACCTCAAACTCTGAGTCTCCCCAATGAAACTCATCAATCTTACTAACCAAGGATGACACCATGGTCATTTAAAAAATAAAACCATGTTCACTACATTCCTTCACATAAAAATGAATTGTTCCAATCTATATCATCCCTATAAATACATCCATTGACTCTAGAACAAAATCAATAGTTGAATTATTTCTTGGAGAAATAGTAGAAAGATTCCCCATTATTATAGTATAATTAATCTCAAAATAAAAAATTTTGAGAAACTCCATCCAACTCAACTATTAAAATTCACATCATTTTGGGAAAAAAAATAAAGATCTTATGGTCCTTGAAGACCATAAATAGTTCATCGGTGAGCTAGTTCCTTAACAAATTTTGTGACAAAAAAATCATCACCAACTCCATATGAGTGGTGGAATAGTTATTCTAGTGAGGATTAAACTTACTAAACATTGAATAGATAATCTCTATCTATTGTATTATGAAATATACCAAACTTAAATAGGACACATCACATAATATCTCAATCATCACACCCTCATCAAAATACTAAATTTGTGGGGTTATGTTAAATTTCTCCTTCAGGTAACTAAACTAACATGACCCCGACAAAAGGGGTCCAAACTATGACTTACCTAAGACCGCCTCTAATAGGCCAGGGGCTAGTGACTAGCACTGAGTAGGCATATCACTCAAATGGGGGGCCTTATCCTAATGTACCTATACACATGAACACATCTACAAAACCATAAAATGATTAAATGTGAAATAAATAAAAAAATTCTAGGATTCATCTAAATCCCACAATGAGAGTAAGACAATAAGTCCTATAATGAAAAATGGACAAAAACCATCCATCCCAAAGTTATATGAAAATAATTCCAAACTGAATATTCAAAAAGGTATATTACTAATGATACCATAGGAGCACAACACATTCATCACAATTCACTGTGATTTTCCATGTTCTATTACCACTAGTACTCTGTCAAAAGGTCATTAATCTATATAATACATGAAATAAGTTGGAAAATACCATGCATAGGGGAGTATAATAATACCCTATAGGATAACCCAAATTCACGATGGATATAAAATCAAGATAGAAATCATCTCATCGCATTTATATGTCTACTAAAAATATAATATGAATATCTAGATATCATCAGAGAAGACACACCCTCTGAATGTAAATTCACCACCATAAATCCATCCTAGTATTCCGGATTAAAGGATTCACATATCTCTCATATTGGATAACACAATCATTGAGTCAAATAGAAATGATGATGTTTTTCAATTATTTCTTGATAATTAGTTCATGAATGAAAATAACACACCAAATGTTTGATGAGGGAGTGATACACAGATGAGGATCACACCCAAGGCCATGGGGTGTGCCAAAAACTCAATCAAAAATAACCCACAAATTGAGGAATGAAGCACGAATAATATTGTCCAAAAAATACCAATAACACCACCTAGGGAAATATGATGATAGAGTATATCATTCTAGGCCTCATGGAAGGATTCTAAAAAAACTCTATCCTAGACTAACATCCAACTGAACTAATCACCATCCTATGATTAAGATGCAATTCCATACTAATACTCAAGGAATGGATAATTAGAATAAACTCTAAGGAAACATATCCAAACTGATGAGAAACTGGGTTCTCATCCATATCTGAAGGAGTAAACTGTTTGTTCTATTATAACATGATGTGTCCCTTCATCACTGGCTCCTGCCTATGTATCACATCTTATCTCCATGTCTGTGTCTATTTCAGGGTTCATGAAATGTCAAAACCTATGTAATATGGGTTGTTTCTATGTCAATATTTCTATTTCCATGTATTCATAGTAATTTCCATGGCCAGGCACCATCATAGGTACATAATTAGCCTCCAATTAAGGGTCACATGTTGTGTGACAAGGGTCACAAGCCATGTGATATTTATCTTCTCATGGAAACCCATGTACCTCACCAGGGGGTCTCAAGAGCCATGTAATACCTGGTTATATGTTGTGATCTTAGAGATTTAACATAACCCATGTTTCTCCCTCCCTAATCTTTTTATACTCCTCTAGCCTCTTATCAAGCTTCAAACCATACCAAAGAGTGTGGATCTGGTCTTGGTTATCATTCTCATCGATACATGATAGATTCTAGAAACCAAAATGACAAAGGAAACACTCCATTGCATCTATTGATAGCCACGTATTGAACACCACTTGAATTACTCTAATCTCGTGTTGATCTGTTGTTGTAACTCAATCCCATCATGTATATGAACCTAGATCTACAATATCAATTCATTAACCAAGAAACTACTATGAAACAACTGATTTATTGGTATTTATTGAGCCAAAGGCCAAAGTAATTTCCCAAAATGAAAAAAGAATGATGAGAGAAATCAAAGAAACATAAAAAAGAGTATTGAATCTTGTCCCTGTTTTGTTGGCCTCGATAAAATACCATTATAAAGAAGAATGGTGATCTAATCAATAAATAATTTATTCTCCTAATAGAACCCATAGATAATCCCATACCCTCAATATGACTGATCAAAAAATCAATCTGTCGATCGATTGATTGTCATTAATTGTAGAATAAATAAATTAGGGCAAATTCAAATAAAACATCATCCTCCCTCTATTTTGATAAATTTATGGTGATGAATGATTTGGTTCGATTTTCATTCACACGATCTTAAACATCATTTTAGATCACTTGATTATCCATGATCTGATCATCACTTTCCAACAAGAGATCCTCCAATGATTTCCAAAGTATTATCTCAATTTTCATTATAATATTGATAACTATAAAATTATTCTATAAGATTTATTATATTAAGAATTTGTTAGTTCAGTTTAATAATTAAATAATTAATTTAATTTAATTTATTTATTTATTTAATCAAGTACCCATGACCTCGAAAAAAACAAATGCCTGATACACACCAAGATTATATGAGGCATATGGTAAAACTCATGCTCTAAACTCAATGGTAGACTCAGATATGTGATTTGATCCTCCATTTAGATGTTGATCCACCTTTTAGGAAACATATGCATTTTTTGTATTTAATATATTTAATTTATTTAATTTATTTCAAAAAATTAATTCCCGACACACCAGTCCGTGGAATATCATGTCGTCTCCACACCAATATTCATAAATATAAATATAATATTTCAGAAAACAATAAATAGTAAAATTATAGCAATTAATTTATCCCTGCATTGTAGATTTACATCCTAAAAAGACAAAACAAAAGGCTACACAATGATATGTGGGTACTAAGAACACATATGTTCCTCTTTCTCTTAGGTTCTTCCTATACTACCAACAGACACATACTAGGGGAATCGATTACCATTGTAATATCTTATCCAAACAATCTAGGATCTCTATTAGGTAATTAGAAATGATATATCCATCCTCAATTTCCATATCACCCTATTTGATAACCTGATACATATCATGAATGACCCACCTTAGCTACAACACGTAGAAGATATAGTGTACCAAGTCTATCAACGACAGTAGAGCTAAGTGGTGTTCCACCCTGGAATCACTATGTAGTATCTGGAAAGGTTCAATAAAACATGGTGATAGATTCCTACACATGATAAATATCCATAATCCATGTTGAGTGGAGACCCTCAAGAACACATGGTATGTCTACTATAACTCTGAAAGGCTTGTGTCATTAATCTTAATAGTCATTTGAAGGCTCTATGGAGTCCTTATATGATTCACCTTCACTGAGGTTTCTAACACAAACTCTGGATCCATAGGTGATAACTCTTCTATGTCAGTCTAGTATATTGGTGACCTCCATGGTCACCCATATAAGGCCTTTAATGGTTTCAAACTGATATTATAATGGCATCTATTGTTTTATGTAAAGTCCACCAATTGTGGGTGGTTGTCAGAACTACAACCAAAGTCTAACATTAGAGCCCACACATTTCCTCTAAGAAATTAATGGTATACTTAGTTTGTCTATATTTATAAGAGTGATAATTTGAGCTCAAATGCATCTGTGTCCAAAAATAATCCTCAATCTTCTCCATAGCTGAGATGTGAAGGGATCATCATAGTGAGAAATGATCTTTGAGAGAACTAAATGGAGTAATACTTTATCCTACACAGAGATTCATCTCAATATCTCTACCAAACTCTACTCTTGAATATATAAGAAGAGGATTGACATGATGAGTTGTTCTATGATCACCCAAATGATTTCATGTACTCTAAAAGTATGTGGATGACCCTTCACAAAGTCCATGGATATCCTATCCAACTTCCACTATGGCACTTTAAGTGGTTGAGATAAACCCTCTTGAACTAGGTACTCGGTCTTCACTTACTAACAAGTAATTCATCGAGAAAAAAACTCTATAACACCCCTCTTTATCCCTAACCATGAATACTAATTTTAGAAACCAGATTAAATAATTTACACATATATATTATCATACAAATGGGATGTATGAAACCCTCTCAAAACCTCATCCCATAATGTCATAACTATCATCATTCATCCTCTAAAATGAATGACATTCTCTCTAACCTAATAAAATCAATCAGGATCACATACAGTGGATATATATGTATATAGGGTCTCACATTTGGTGTCCCCAAGCTCTTCCTTCTTGTATCAATATAAAATTGGATAGTTAAAAACCATAGACTATAGGTAAGATTCTCTATCCCCATCCACAATGAATATCTAAAATTATTCTAACTGCTCTGAAGCCTCACACATCCATTGTGAGTAAGATCTCTAAGTTATATAATCTGGTACTATTTTCCCCTTCACATATTTATAGAAAATGTAAAATTCATAATCATGGAGTAATTATAGTAACTAACTTTGACGCATGTTAAGATCCTTCTAAATGAATATATAATTGAGACTCTAGTGGTCATAAGAGACTATAAACCATTCACCTATCTAGTATTATTGCAACATCTTCAGTATGAAGACTACCACTTCAAACTCAATATTATCATTCACTTATCTCTGATCATGTGGTACAAAATAATGTGATCCATAGGCAATCACACCATTACTTTTCTTTGGAACCAAAATAATCTCGGTCCTTGATACATCACATAACAATATGTACACAACACCCTCCTCTAGAAATTTAAAGATGAGATCACTCTACAATCACTAACTCTAATCCTAGGAATCTTTCTGGAACCTCTTTTTCAACACCAATGTCTTCACTTTTAGTTCAAAACAATCATGGGATATAAAATCCTAAATAAATTAGGTATGCATCTCTGATAGTATATTTCTGATTTGTGGAAGCTCTATACCTCCATTACACACATGGAAGGCTCCCATTATGACACTACCTTTACCTTAACTAGGCCTTATAACACAACATCTACTGAGATAAAATTTCTCAGAAGGTATATAACCTTAATATATGACATGAACTTTAATAGAATCCCATATATATGGTTCTCTTACAGTATGACTAAAACCATCCTCAAGTGTCTTATGTGCTCCTCCTTAGACTCTGAGTATACTAGGATATCGTTAATGAAGACTACAAAAGACATATCTGATAAAGGTTGAATGATCGTGTTTATGAGTCCTAGGAATACTAATGTGATGTTTTTTAAGATAAATGTAATCAACATGTACTCATAGTGGACATAGTGACAGCAGAATGTTGACCTTAGTATATCCTCATGTCATAAACTCAACTGATGATAGCGTGATATAAGGTAAATCTTTGATAACCATTGTGCCCCTCCCCACTAATCTAAGAATTCATTGATCTTCTGTATTGAATAATTGTTCTTTATAGTCACCTAGTTTAAGTGTGTTATTCGAAACATAACCTCAGTCTATGATCTACCTTCATGGTGAAAAACACTGTGGATAGTGATCATGAAACACTAACCCTAACAAATCCCTACCTCTACAAGTCCTCCAAATGCACCCTCATCTCCTAAAACTCTAGGGGATCCATCAGATATGTTGTGTAGATATAGTGGTTGTCCCAGGGTGTAGATCAATTCATAATTCTATCTATTAGTAGGGACGTAAGAAAGGAATATTCTCTAGAAGAATATTCACATATTTTACCCCAAATATAGAAAACTGGAAACACATAGTATACATTGAACCAATGGTCATGCTATCCAACTGATTTTTTATATGTTTCACCCTCATATGAATGATAATATCTTGTGCTTCCGGGATTTTTTTTACTCCCACAATGAAAAAAACTCATCCCATAACTGTGGACACAATAAATACTCCACCTAAAATATGATATAACTACATGAGTTTTACATTACTAGTCCATCGCTAAGATGTTGTCAAAAGTCTTCATAAATATTACAAGGAGGTCACAATAGAAGAGATTACTCCCAAGATCCAGGTCACACTGTTGGTAGATATTTTTGTCACCAAGTCACCTCTCGTATGAGTCTCAAAGGGAAAGGGTTGAGCCATAGGCTCAACAAGAATCAATAAGTCTTCAACTAGATTAGTGGTAATAGAGGAATGAACTGAAAATGTGACTAGTTGTACAATATATAAGGTATAAAAGACATAGATCATATCTCAAATCATCTCTACTATCTATGGGTCACATTCCTCAACCAACTACAGTTTTCCTCACCCCTATCCCCCAACTCCATGATTCTGGTATGTACCTATTGAATGTGGGGGTGGTATAAAATGAAAATTTCTACCACCTCCAACTACTCTCCCATAACCTATTTCATGTCTACACCCACCAGTCCTGCTTTAAACTACCACTTATTCATCCTAGGAAGCCCATCCATAGTCAATCAATCAGTTGTATGGTGGTACATACAATCTAGTGAAATACGCACCATGTCATCACAAGTTTAGAACCACATCTCTATATTATGATGAGATCAAACCTATAAACCATAAAAAATAGTCCATATTTCCTATTTTTGACACCTAAAATTTCTTTCAGATCCAGTTCCCTAAGTCTGACGTCATCTTCCTCATTCATAAGTCTTTGCTTCTCCATTCCCACTACCGGCAACAACTTTCTATATCTACTCAGTGAGGAAACCATCACCCACCAAGGCCTGATCTAAAACCAATGTATAGATATGAATTCATAGAGGTGTTATGATGGATCTAATGTATCTTTGTAGTCCTCACTTGAAATCAAAATACCAAAAGAACTAACCTTGTACAATGTCCATCAAGTGCCGAGAGATGTTGTTAAACCTTGATAAATACTCATCCACTATTGTAATGCTCTTCTGAATCTATATAATCTTTGAGATGTGAATACACCATAGAGTAATTGAATATAACACCTCTCCGGAAAATAGATCGAACTATGATCATGCCAGAGTCCTCTCATCATATAACTAGGTAACTAAATCCCACTGTCACCCTCCATATCCAGGTAGAAGGATTGCTGCCAGTACCATCACATGATCTTATAGTTTTTTGAAAGGAGGGAGAACTAGTTTCACCACCTCAATCTAGCATCATCTATATGAGGTCTTGTCGCACCTCAAAACCTATGGGTTAGTATTGCTGAAACTCATCAACCGCTCTTATCATGTTCAACTCATCCTCAAGTATTGTTGCTTCTATTTTTTGATTAATAGTTTGTGGTATAACTATTACACAACCTAGAGGCAACACCTCATGAATTCATCTATGTATCAAAGCCTCTTCACTGAGGGGATCATCCTCATCATCATGATGCCAAATCCAATATTCCATACATCATATAGAAATCGTAAAATAGACAAGATGTACCGTGGTAAATGTTAATTTTTGGAGCGCTAACTAAAGAAGGAAATTAAAACCACAAACCATTCATATAGGATTCATGTACCAATATTTTTCCATGAAATCAATGTCAACATATACTGAGTTCAATGGAATATTTTCAGAGAACCGGTGTATTCATACATCAACCATTACACAAACACTAGAGTCCCTATCTTGGATGTTGAACATCAAAGACATAACACTATTTCACAAAATTAATTGCACCAAAGTTGTTACTATGGTCGAACTGATTCTCTAATACCACTCATTCACGACCTGGCTAAATGGGCCCCAAATCATGAATACCCCAATCTCAACTCTAATTTTTCGCGGGTTGTGGACCTATGTTGAGTAAGCTTATCACCCATATGGGAGTCCTCAGCCTAACGTACTTTTACACACACACAAAGAGATCTCCAATAACATAAAATACTAAAATTTAAAACAACTGATAATCCATGAATGTGTATATCTAAATCCCACTATTAGTGTACAAAATCTACTAGAAAAGGAAGGGGTTAAAAAACTCACTAAAAAGAATAAAATGATATGTTGAACATGAAAGTATAATAGGGGACTATAGTAAATGATACCATAAGAATACATATCATAGAGTCTTGTTCACTTGGATCTTCCAGGACATTGTCCCATTATGACTCTTTCAAAAGGATGGTCCTCCACTTATGACATGACACGTGCAAGAAAATTCTATTCATGGGTTAGTATAAAAATATCCCCTAGGAAACCATAAAATCACTAAGAGTATACATTAATATAGCAGTCAAATAATCACAAGTGTATTTATAAAGAATATTTAAGAATAATTTACAGATATACTCAAAAAAGGAACATAGTCTGAAGATAATGTCACAAAAAAATTATATCATAGGCTTCATTCTCAAAGATTACACATATATCTTATCTTGGAGAACACATACCATGAGTTACATAGCACTAATGATAGCCTTTGTATATGTCATTATCATTGGGTATCCCCAAAATAATATCACACATGATGTTTCAATATAATGATACATATATGAGCATTACACCCAAGGACATGGAATAACCTGACATGTAGAGGATCAAAACCCATGTATTATTGGTCATGAAGATATAAATAACTCTACCATGGGAAAAAGAATGATAGATGATCTCACTCAAGGAATCAAAAAAGGATTCAAAAAATATATATAAAAGACTTCACTCTAGATAAAGGGATCACTATCCTATGTATTGGAAACTATTCCATATTAACCCTCATGGAATGGATCAAGGGACCACACCTAAAAAAATTACCATGTTGAAGAGGGAAGGGGTCTAATACATTTTTGAATAAGAACACAATTTTTAGTAGTAGAACATGATGTTTCCCTTAGGCCTCAGGTCCTTCACATGAATCTTGACCTATGACTGTATCTCTATTTGTGCCTGAGTACATGGCATGTCCATGTTTGTGTACTCCTGGATATTTTTGTGTCCATGCATATTTTTCCATTTATAATAGTTGTTATTTTTCCCATGTACCATCCTAGGTATACTCTGAAAAACCATATAAGTATTACACCCAATGTGATAGGGGTTACAAACCATATCATATTTATCATTTGACTGGTACCGTAGCATCACCCTAGGGGGTCACAAACACCATGTAATCTTGGATTACATGCTGGTTTTTATGGAATTAAAATAACTTATGGTTCTTTTTACAGCATCAGCAGCTGCTCCTCTAGCCTTTGATCTAGGTATAAAACAGGACAATGAGTGTGGATTTTTTTTGGCTGAGCATATCTGTAACTGGTTGACAAAATTCAGCCACCAAAACAAATGAGAAATCCTTTGTTTCATATCCCCATAGACAAAAGTCAAACCCCTCTATAAGAACTCAAATTGTGTGTCAATTCATAATAATAGCTTGATCCTATCAACTATTCAAACAATGATCTATAATATGAAACTATATCACCACGAAACGGGTTTGCAAGGATTGATTAACTAGTATTTTCCAAATAGTGGGCCTAAGCATTTTAACATGATGAATCAAAATCGGTGGGAGAAAAACAAGAAACCTGAAAAAGATTCTATTTTTGGTTGGAATCATTTTCATTTATTTATATTGAAAAATGACAATCCAATTAATAATAATCAGTTCTCCCAAAAATAAATATAGTTAAACCCATTCCTATAATACGACCAAATGATGAATCAATCTTTTGGTATATTGATTCATTATAATTGTAAGATAAATAAAATGGGGAAATCAAAAGTAAATAATTTCCTAACATCAATTTTAATCAATCGGGGTCCAAGAATGATTTTGTTCTATTTTCATTTGAATGTTCCTTGAGCTTCGTAGAACATTGATCGATGATCCATGATCTGGCAATCGCACGCCTTCAAAAGATCATGTAACGCTCCCCAAAGGATCCAATAAATCTTAAGGGTTTGGATACAAACCCAAAAAATTTATATAAGAGAGTTTCTATAAAAAAAATATTTTGACATGTTTAATTAATTAAATTAATTAATAATTCAATTAATTTATTTAAACATCTTTCCATTATTGTTCTAAACCCGAAATTCCAACACCTTCCATGGTTATATCGTGCCTACGGTAAAACCCATTCTATAAACTAAACTACAGACTCATATTTCTGATTCAGGACTAGGTTTAGAAGTTATTCAAATCTTTCAACAAAATAGCACATGTGTGATATTTAATTTATTTTTTTATATATCAAAATATTAATTCTAGGCACACCAGGCCTCGAAATCTCTTTTTGTCTCTTCCACTACATCCATATACAATAAATATAATACTCCAAAACAAAACAAGGAACAAATTATAGTTGTTTCATGGACACTTAAATTCATTCATTAGTATATATGAAATATTAGTATTTTTGGAGAACACTTCTAGTGGGTATACAACCCAGGAGAAATCGAACAAAAACCTCTAATAATTGCCTACAATGAAAATGAAACTGGGAACCTATTCATTGTTCATTGGTTCTTTCAGATAAATATATGCATCATCAACTAATGGGTACCCAACCCAACCATGCTGTGATATCATTTTCACATGGAAATATATCTCTCTCTTCTAGAACCTATACTTGGATAATTTCTCATATGGATGATCGTATCAAAGAACCTTTAATAATTCTACGAGATGGTCATTATAGTCCTCCTTGGACTTCAAGTAGACCAATATTTCATCGAATAACATGACTATAATATGGTCTAATAACTCAAAGAACAAAAAGATAATTATCCCAAGTAACAGAACTATTTCATTCGTGACATAGAATGACATGACCACAATTAAAAGTACCAACCCTACACTAAGAGGCATTATTCATGATATAATCATATTTCAACATCATCAAGTTATATTCATAAAATAAATTGATCTTTTGGAACTAAATAGATCTATTCAACTCATTTCAAATAACTTCAATATTTATAATAGGGTTTCGATTCTTGATTTTTACTTGATACGTCCAGTGATAGTCTACAAACAACCCCAGACTACCATCTTCCTTCATAGTGAAAAAACACAAGTTCACCCAAAAGGGATACACTAGGATGGATGAACCCCCCCTCCTTATCAAATAATAAACCAAAAATGACAACTCACACAAATATTTAGTTTTCTTTGGATAATGATCCATCATAATTAAGGATACACATAGTTTCAGTTCTATCACAAACTCAAGATTTCATAGATGGGGTATTTTCACAACATCATCCATTAAAAAACAAGAAAATACTCCACAACCATAGGAACATATTCTAATATATATTCCACTAATAAATATAGAAAATATGATAGTAGGGGATCCAAATATTTACCACCCATATGATTTCTCTTCTCACCAAGGAATTCTGCTCACTAACCCTCCGCCTAAAAAATGAATCTCTCCTATGAAATCATTAGATGAATGAATTCACATAATACAACTAGAATATTCCAAGGATAATATAGTATTGTAATATCTTATTCATGAAAGAATTCTCCATGGAATGATGTTTCCCTATCACTAGTACACATCAAAAGAACACAAAAAACTATACAGTCATACATCCAATGGGCATGGATAACACAAGGGGAACTAGAAGTCTCTCTAAATATTTTCTTAATGTATAGACCAGAGTAAAAGAAATGGACTGTGAGTATATTGAATAAAAAAACAAAGAATGTTATACGGTAAACTAATAATACCTAGGACTACCTATTTACTTACTATATCTTTATACTCCATTGCATGAATTTAACCATGACCAGCTCTATTACCTCTCTATTGATATCCTCAATAAAAATAGATATGGTCAAGGCCCTAAGGATGGTGAATATCATGAGGTTTCCCTAAGAAAATCCATCATCCCTCACCTTCTGAATAATAACTGCATCGCATATATCAAGAATTAATTCAATGGAAATTAACATTTCATACCAAAAGAGGCCTAACATCCCATATGAAACTGTCTAAACTAGGATATCTGACATTGATACTAGTTTTTTCTATGACCCTACAAAAAAAATTAAAATAATTATTCCCTTATATGTTCTCATTTACCTCTTAACATAAAATAACATGTAAATTTCTGTCAGGTTCCTCTCTCTATCAGTCATATCCCTAAATTTATAGATATCCACAATCCACTTTCAAAATCCTTTCTTCTCAGGATTCTATATTGTCCACTGTATTGAGGATAACCTCCTAGATAAAAGAACTTTTTTATAACCCCTAGCTTCTTCTTCACCCCCCAAATACATAGAAATCCAAAATAGATTGATTGTGTAACTAATCATTGAGAACAATGCCACATCCAAACATCATTCTCTAGACTATGTTCCAAGAAAGACATCTAGGAATAACTACAGACAGTCCATGAATATGATCCCAATCTCTAGAACACTCAAACTCCCCTACTAAAGAGAGAGAATCTCATGTCTCTTTAATACCTTCATCACCCGTGAATGGAACTCGAAATATAATTTGTTATAAATTCTATCCCATGAAACATCAGCCTCCTTTCACTCTACATGATATGGCATCTACTGTAGATATTTATATCTCTACTTCTAACTAACTTCCAATGGCACCCAAAAAATAGACTAATCTTGAATCAAGACAACAGAAATATCAATATCCTCTAAATACATTTTGTTTCTGGATCAGATATTCTTCCATCATACATCCCTAATAATTTATGATAAAAGGAATGTAAGGACCACTACCTTTATTCATCTACCTCTACTCATTTAATCCTCCGATTATCAATCATATCAGCTTTTTGAACCTCTACTTCTTGAGAAACATGTGCATGAGGGGTACTAGCCATTCATAAGAAACAATAAAAATACCTGATCCTGATAGCATGTAATTTTATCAATTCAGTTAATTATATTTTAATTAATTAAAAATTTCTGCCAAATTTAAAAAAAAATAAAAAGTAGTATGATTCAATAAGCTCTCTTTCTTCTCTTCCCTAAAAATAGGACTATATCACATGGTTATTCAGTAATCTCTGAGTCCTTCCATCAGATCATAGGGGGCCCAAAAATCCCATCTCCTAACTAGTATCCCTAACCTATGTCACAAACTCAGGTCAACTAGAATGGTGGTCCTACTAACCCATGCAATCCTAATTGTTCCTAACTCTATACTCCATCTTAACTCCCAACCAAATAATCTGATACCACTATTTCATGTTCCCATCAATCCAAAGGTAAACCTATTGGACTGACAATGATGGAAGAGAGAGAATGATCCCTAAGTACCACCTTTAGTGGGACTTCAGTAAGAAACTATAATCAAGTGTATAAAAATATCACATATGGATTGTATTTACCCATTTCAAATTATTTTATTTTTATATTAGAAAAAAACCAAAAAAATACATAACATTATATAAATGAAGACCAAAAACCATACCTTAATGTATGAAAAAGTCATCACAATACAGATAAAATTCTCTAAATAAATACTAAGGAAATTCTAAATGGGAAAAACCCCAACAAAATTTCCAAACCAGAATTGTAATATATGATTGATCCCCATAGTCCTCTAGAATAATTTTAAATAGTGTATATATTTTTATGGTGACCATGACATGTATATTTAGGAGGATCATACCCATTGTCTCATGTGAACATGTGAAAATAGCATACCAATTTATCAGTAAACAAATAGTAGAACCAACATTCTCTTAAATAAGTCAAATAACCATCCTAGCCAACTTATGGAATTATCACCAAATAGAACATCCAATATAGTATCATAGTATCTAGTGAACAAAAACAAAAGGCACCACACAATCGCTTCATCAATGATTATCCACTCTCATTTTCGAGTATACAATTTCATGTTCTCCTATCCCTTCCATACATATCACATCCCAAGTATAACCATATCTAAAGTGGTATGGGATGAATCCCTACTAATCCCAACTTACAACAGGGTCTAGAATTATGTTTTAGAACAACTCATATTCAAATCACAACCACAATCCCCGAAATAAAAAAATTTATGCTCCCTTCCCTTGCAGATATATCACATCACATATCATGTTTGGGGTGCATCCATATCTATCAAAACCCGCCATGGGGTGTAGAATTCAGGGTTAGAAACCTCCATATTCACATCACAATCTCATCACATTACCAAATAAGTTGGTTATCACATACATTAAGGAAATAAAACTCATGCACTCCTCCAACCACACATGACCCACACCCCATATTACATTCTCAGCCATAATGGGTAATCTCAAATGCCAATGTGTTTCGTCACTGGGTAATATCTAATACTAACCAATAACATGATAGGGAAATCCCCAACACCATACCATATCATATCTAGGTAATATCTAATAACAACCAGCATCATCATACTTTCTGAAGGGAATATGGGGAATAGGGGGTCTCCAATCATCTAAATCACCACCATCTAGGTTGATTGTGAAAACACCATGAAATCGAAACATTTTAGAATTAGTAAGTTTAACCAACATGGTTGGGAGTATATTTAAATAACCTAAAAAATACATTACAGTTAGATATAAAATATTACCAAATCTAAAGCTCAACATCAAACACATGAAAATACCCCACATAACTACCAGTACACCAAATAATATTCATGACAATTTCTACCACAACAAGAATCATCACACCACCCAACAACCACACATCACCACACAAACCCACCTTCAATTATAGGTTCCACCACGTCTATATTTTCAATGATTTTCCAATATATCTCATTTTCTATGTAATTTCATTCATACTAATATAGCTCATTCTTTTATCATTAATTTCATTTAATCTAATTATCACATAGAAATTTTATCCTATTCTAATAATTAAATATTATTCCCATTATTATTAATTTATCAAACCAAGTATTTTCATTTTTTAGAGATTCAATTAATCTCTATGATAATTAGGAAATAGACAAAAACACACCACATAATGGCTCACTAATCTCATATCCACCATAGAATCATCACAAAACATGTTAATTCATCAAACTATAACCTAACAATGTAACCACAATAATCAAACATCATATCCCATGGCAACTAACATCACACCCAAAAACATTCCCCAACTCAAGTCGGTCACCACCATCACTTCACAACACCCTACATCACACAAGCTAACATAAAATTACATTCACATAAACAAACCCATTTCAGCATCCAAAATTCAAATACAAATACTGATTTGATCACATTACTTTATTCTATGTAAAGTTTATTCTTATGTAAATTCCATATTCCATTGGAAAAAATCCATTAGCACTATTTAAATTCATATCTATTTATTCATTGTGATATCACTCAATTAAGTAAACATGGTGTCCATATGTATTTCAACTGCTACATAATAATGTCTCGAAATTCCCATGATTTTCAATAATGGAAGTAAGAATATATAATCTCATCAGTAATAGCATCAAAATTATTAAGAGATGTGATTTATCCCCATTCCCTTCAAATTTATAATTTTTTCAATTATTAAAATTCTTAATTCATCCCCTATTATCAACCAAAATGTATAAAAAAATCACGTAATCCTTGTGTATGCATCTATATTGGGAGAGAACACGGATCACCTTGGTCAAATACACTTTCCAAATCATTAAGAAAAATATGGTGAATGAGAAACAACAAGTAGATAAAACCCACATAATGGAACCTCATATAAACTTGAATCACATCACGATTCAGCCAAATTACAACTACAAACACTCCTAGAACAAAAAAACCATTAGTATTGAAAATTCCCTTAGGAAGGAATAGTATAAAATAAGGGATAATTGTAACGACCCAAAGTATTTCAATGGAAATTAAATTATTAGAATTATTTCATAAAATCACATGAAAACACAACATAATGAACTAATAAGTTCTAAGTGAACTTTAAACATAATAATGTCACTTCTGTGTTTGGAATTTTCAAAATCTGACATACATGGTTGTGTTCAAAAAGATTTTTGCGGTCTAATAAGAAAAACTTAATTTTTGGTGAATAGTTACATACCCCTATGAACAGTAACCTACCCTTATGAATATTAGTATGAAACTTATGAATATTAAATCTTCCAAATAAGAGTAACTTTACCCATGAATAATTAAATAAAATTTAGGCATCTTAGAAAGTGACAATTTGACCATAGTAAACGTTTTGGTATTTTTGTAAGTTATAAATAATTAATTATAAGTATTTAATTAATTTAAAAGAAAATATATTTTCATAAAATGTGTTCATAAATTATAAAATCTATGTCCACTAGTTTTTAGAAAATTTTATAAGACCCTATAAAAGTTTTTGAAAGCATTATAAAATCAGTTTTAATTTTTAAAACTGTATTTTTCAAGTAAATTATAATTGTAATTAAATATTAAATTAATCATAATTAGAAAATTATTTTTGAAAAATATAATTCATTTTTGGATTCTACATGTCAAAAAATGGTTAGGGTGAAATTTTGGGATTTTATTGAAATACATCAATTTTCATGTGAATAGTAAAAAATAAAGTTTTTCACATAATTGGTGTATCCTAAATTGCATCATTAATGATGTAATGATGACATAAACATTATAAAACTTTATGATCTGCCAAATTATATTAAATTTATTAAATATTTCCATAAAATATAATAAACTCAATTTTCAAACCTAAAAAGAACATTCCAAATCCAAAAGTCAAAAGGTGTTTTCTTAAAGTGTCTTTTTCTCTTTCTTTCACTTTCCTTTAAATAAATTAATGAATTAGAATTATAAAAGTGATTTAAAGCATAAAAATAAATATATTGTATAAATATATGATTTACGATGTCAAAAAAATACTATTACAAGTCTAACTTTTGATATATTTTTTTATTTAATATTTTATACTAAAAACGCCTTACTCCTCATGTATAAATAACCCCTCCCCCTCCCCTTGCCAAACCACACATCGCAAGCATAAACAATTGACTAAACTCTTCCCAAGAATCTTCCCTATCACCTCCCCCACTTCAAAGAGCTTTTGGTCTCATCAAAAGTCCACGATTTGGCCCCATAAGGAAGATCTCAAGAGGCGGATTCAATATGTAATTTATCTTCCTCTTTCCTTTAATTTCCTTTCAATTTCAAGTCCTTTTCTTATTCTCTACCAACCTATATTTGTCTGAATGGTATGGTGACTCTTATATCATAAATATAATATAATTTTATGATACTAATGAGATATTATACCATCCAACCCCCCTCTCCTCTTCCTTTTATAAAAGAAAGCATTGTTTGTGAGGTGTTAATCTATCACCTTCAAGAACGACATGTTTTATTTTTTTTAATTTACACCTTTAGATCTGGTCATAGAACCATTTTTATGGTCAAACTAGAATATTATATATGTATTATGTCTTATTTTAAGCTCTATAACTAACATATGTTCATATTACTGGATGATTAAACAAAACAAGTTCGTTGGGGTCGAAAAACCGCCCAAATTAACCCAAACGATCATAATTATTTTCCTATATAATTATTCATCCACATATTATACAATTTAATTCATATTAAGATAATTTTAACTTATTTAATATAATTAATTACATGTAATATATGTTCTGGATGTTTACCAATATTCTACACAAACATTAATTCATGAATACATGTGAAACTATCAAGAAAACCATAAAAACTAACATTCCTAAACAATGTTTTTAAACTCCATAACTCATCAAAAGGCCCATAAAATAAAAAAATGAAACCAAAATGGAAAATACTAATGTATAAAAGTTTCTGTAATTTCTAATTAATGAATATAATGACATTATATAGGACATTAAATTGAAGTAAGGGTTTGGATACAATGTAAGTGGAAATTCTCGAACCCAACTTTCATCTTTCGGGTTTTCCCTCTTTCACTCCTTTTCGATATAGTTGCTCTTTAAAAATATTGTGTTCATAATTATCGTTCCTTTTCTAGGATATACATGTTTCTCACTTGTATTTATGAAAGCCTAAATTTTTTCCAAAATAACTCTTCTTTCAAGAGAACACCTTTTACTTCTCATTCAAGATTGGCGGTTCTTGTAACATGTCTGTTATTCCCAAATTATTTTGGGAACCCAATGTTTATGAATGTGTTCTTATGAGATGAAACCCATTACATTTCATGGGATCTTTATGTTCCTTTATTTTATATTATCATTATGGCATGCATGATAAATGATAATATTATGATGTGATGGGTGCGCCCGGAATTATATAGCGCAATATGAATGTTTAAATGTGATGGGTGCACCCGGAATTATACAGTGCTCCAATGCATTGGGTAAAGTGATGAATCTCAATAGTAAATGTGAAATGATTTGTGAACAAGATTCTATCTTTTTTCACAATCATGTGTTGTAGTTAACCACTATGACATGATGCTTCATTTTTATGCATTGCCAGATTTTAGGTCTCTTATTAATGCTTCCTCTCATGTTTATGATTCATTTCCTATGTTATGAATTTGCTCACACAATTCTATATTGTTCTTATCTAACCTGTTAATGGGATTCTAGGTCACCCCTTTTTATTTATATCCTCATGTGGCTACATGTACTAAAGAGAGGTCATGTGACAATAAGAAGCTAGAGAAGAAGAAATGAACAAAAAAAATTATGCTCGATGTTGTAATTGTTATGTATCGTCCTAGTTTGACCAATACACTAAACCGTTGGATCCTCTACGTGTAATACTATTATGTTGTTTATCTTTAAAATCATTTAATAGCAATTTATGAAGGTTTGGGTCTCTATAGTTGGTATTAGAGGAAAGGTTTTGTTAATTTGGGAATTATGATTAGTGAACCTTAGAGAAAACCTCTAGCATGAGTCTAAGTAAAAATATGCACAAAAGAATCTTTACATAGGGATCCCATATGTTATGATTTGTTTAAATGAATAAGTTATTTCTAAATTGTTGACTTATGTTTTGTTCTAACCTTTTTTATTTTAGAAAATTGTGGTTACAAGGAGAAGAAATTCCAACAACTCATTCGAGGGCCAATGAAACGATTGTCCGAATGACATCCCCAATAATTTTGGAGGTGGATTTCAAACCGTCATGGCTATTCTTACCCCATTATATCATGTTATGAACAATAACCATAATAATGGATAACATCCTCCTTCACCAAAGAGAGAGAAACTGGCTATCGAATGTTTTATACGGCAACGACCACCAATGTTTAGTGGATCTTCTGATCCACTAGTTTCGGAATAGTGGTCAACTCCATAGAGAAGATCTTTTTTGTTCTTCACTATTCTGAGACGGAGAAGGTGATAGTAGCCATTTATCGTCTAGATGGAGAAGCCGATCAGTGGTGGGATTTGATTAAGAACTCCAAGCCATGGGAGGAAATTGAAGAGATGGAATGGGAAGACTTTATGATCATGTTTCTTAATAAGTATTTCCCACGAAATTTTCATACAAAGATGGAGAGAGAATTAATAGAGCTTAAGAAAAAATAAGTAGAATCTATCACAACCTACGAAGAAAATTTAACAAGGATTTTAAGGTACGCTTCGGGTTTTGTTATCAATAATGATAGAAACATTGATAGATTATTTGGTGGATTAAAACCACGGCTTCAAAAGGATCTTGCACTTAGAGACTTTGGTAGTAGTGGATAAGTTTTATGGTGTGCTCTAAAAGTGGATATGGAGTTTGGAGAATGTTCTTATGGATATGGTGATATGAAACGAAAGGTGGAGTTTTAAGCTGATGGATCTAATGAAAAAGGTGGAAAGAAAAATCAATGACCCACATGCCAAAAATGCATGAAGTTTCACCATGGGAACTTCGTCAAAGGGACAGGGAAATGCTTCAATTGTGGAAAAGAAAGACACCCAGCTCAAGAGTTTTGGAAAGACATAAAAAGGAAGGAGATTGTGATAGATGAAATGAGTGAACCATTATGGTTCAATGCTACAACTGTAGGGAGCAAGGGCACTATGCAAGCTAGTGCACTAAACATCGAGCTCTTGTGGGTAATCAGCGTCAGTAGCCACCAAATCCAAAGGAACAAGGGAAGGCTTATGTCATCACTACTGCAGAAGTGGATCAATATAATGAAGTCGTACAAGGTACAAATTCTATTCACTCAATAAAGGAAAAAAGTCTTATTTTATTCTGGTTCTATAAATTTCTTTATATCATTCAAGTTTTCTAGAACAATATAATCGAAGCCCCAAAACCTTGAAGTAGAGATACTTGTAAAAACACAGAGTGGTGCAACCATTGCAGCCCAAGTATTTGACTCTTATCCTATTGGCGTATGTGGGAATATTTTTCCAACAAATCTTGTAATACTTCCCTTGGTAGAATTTGATGCTTTAATGGGAATGGATTGGCTCTCGTTATATAGAGTGCATATCAACTGTCAAGAAAAGGAAATATCTTTTAATATTCCAAACCATCCCATTCTCCTCTAAAAATGAAAGGAAGATCATAAATCTCCTTTGAAAAATCCTTCCATGTTGTGGGTGTTGATTTCCTATGAAGAAGCATACCTTTCCCAAATGGGTGAGTCAAAGGAATGTTCCAACCTTGCCGAAATGCCCATAGTGAGGGAATACGTTGATTTATTTCCTGAGGAGTTACCCAGAATTCCCCCCCCCCCAGATCGTGAGGTAGAGTTTTCAATAGAACTCATACCTGGAGCTACACCTATCTCAATGTTTCCCTATATGATGGGTCTTATCGAACTGGTGGAGTTAAAGAAGAAGCTGCAAGAGCATCTGGACAAAGGGTTCATACACCCTAGTGCATCACCTAGGGGTGCGCCAGTGCTCTTTGTGAAGAAGAAGGATAGAACAATGTGGATCTATATCGACTATCATGAACTCAACAAGTTCACTATAAAGTACAAGTATCCTCTTCAAAGGATTTATGACTTGTTCGATCAGCTAAGATGAGATAAATACTTCTCAAAGGTGGATCTTCATTATGGGTATCATCAGCTAAAGGTGTAAAAGGAGGATATTCATAAGACAACCTTATTTACAAGTTATGGGCACTATGAGTTTCTAGTGATTCCCTTAGGACTCACTAATTCCCCTGCTATCTTCATGGATTTGATAAATAGAGTCTTTAAACATTACCTCGACAAATATGTGGTAGTGTTTATTGATGATATTTTCATCTACTCCATGAGCAAGGAGGAACATGAAGAACATCTATGACTTGTGTTGGTGACATTTAGAAAGGAGAATTTGTACGCCAAGTTCAGAAAGTGTGACTTTTGGATGAAGCAAGTCACATTACTGGGACATGTGATCACAAGTGAGAGAATATATGTGGATCCTTCAAAAAAGACTATTGAGGAATGGCCCATGCCCTCTAGTGTCACAGAAATACGTAGTTTTCTTGGATTATCTGGGTACTATCGACGTTTTGTGAGAAGATTCTCATGATTTTCAAGCCCGCTAACTAAGTTAACAAGGAATGGCGTAATGTATGTCTGGATGTAAGATTGTGAGGGAAGCCACAAGGAGCTAAAGAGATGGCTGATCACTGCAACTTTACTCACACTACCAAAAAGTGGATAAAGTTTTGTGATATATAGTGTTGATTAAAAGAAAGGCTTGGGTTGCATACTCATGAAAAATGATAATGTGATATCATATGCCTCACAAAAGATGAAGATCCATGACCAGAACTACTCGACGTAAGATTTAGAGTTGACAGCTGTGATTTTTTCCTTGAGAATCTGGCAGTACAAACTATATGGTGAGAAGTGTGACATATACACCGACCACAAGATCCTAAAGTACATCTTCACACAAAAGGAGATCAACATGCATCAAAGTATATGGTTAAATATAATCAAGTATTATGATTGCTCTATTCACTACCATCCTGTAAAGGCGAACAAGGTATCTGATGCTCTAAGAAGAAAAGAACCTACTTCTCTATCCATGTTATGGATTGAGAAAGATCCAATCTTCTTGGATATGAAAATCATGGATTTAGAATTCATAAGGGCAGGGGATAAATCCTACCATGCCCAAATGATTGTGCAACCATCCATCCAAGGGAATATTAAATAAGCACAAAGGGATGATGTGGAGATACAAAAGAGGGTGAATGAAGTAAAGGAAGGGAAGATGCAGGACCTCCATATCGACGATGATGGTGTGATTTGGTTTAGAACACAGATTTTTGTGCCTTCATCACATAGTATATAGAAGGATCTATTGGAAAATGCACATTGATAAAAATTCTCTATCCATCCTGGTAGCACCAAGATGTACCGAGATCTTTGAGGACACTTCTGTTGGGATAACATGAAGAAAGAGATTGCAGAATATATATCAAGGTTTTTTGTGTTTTAGAATGTTAATGTAGAGTGACAAAGGTCCAAAGGGATGATGCATCCATTGCATATAGCCATGTGGAAATGTGAAAATGTTAGTATGGACTTCATCATGGGTCTCCCGAAGACGTTGAAAGGAAATAATGCGATATGGGTTGTGGTTGATCGACTCCCCAAGACTACCCATTTTATCGCTATTCGGAAAGATCTATCACTTGAAAAAATTGAAAAGATATATGTGAAGGAAGTGGTGAGACTGCATGTTGTTCCACTCTCAATTGTCTCTGACCATGATCCAAGGTTCACATCTAAATTCTGGAGGAGGCTTCAACATGCTTTGAGTACTAAATTAAATTTCAGTACGACCTATCACCCCCAAACCAATGGCCAATCTGAATGGACTATTCAGAGACATCAAGATATACTAAGAGCCTGCTCACTAGAAATCAAAGGTGGATGGTATCAACATCTCTCATTGGTTAAGTTCTCATACAAAAATAACTTCCACTCTAGTATTCAGATGGATCCATATGAAGCTCTGTATGGAAAGCGATGTATAACTCCAACCTGTTGGGATGAAGTTGGAGAAAGAAAAATACTTTGACCCGATCTTGTTGAAGATATGACAGAGAAGGTTCAAGTCATCCAGAAACACATCAAAGTATCTCAATGTCGAAAAAAGAGCTATCCTGACAACCATCGAAGGGATTTGGAGTTCGACATTGGAGATAAAGTCTTCCTTCGAATATCACCCTGGAAGAAAGTCATGTGATTTGGGAGGAAAGGAATGTTAAGACCAAAGTACATTGGCCCCTTTGAAATCCTTGACCATATAGGAGTCGTGGCCTATCGTCTTGCACTTCCACAGAATATGGCTCAAGTTCATGATGTTTTTCATGTATAACTCTTGAGGAAGTACATACTTGATCCCTCACATGTACAAAACTCAGAGGTGGTACAACTGGAAGATGAACCCTTTTATGAGGATCATCTAGTAGAGATTATGGACTAGAGAGACAAGGTTATACGCAAAAAGACAACCCACCTTGTCAAAGTGTTGTGAAGGAACCATAAGTTTGAAGAAGCTACTTGGGAACCAGAGGAGGCGATGAAGAAGAAGTACCCTCACCTATTCGTGTAATGAGAAATTTATAGGGTGAAATTTCATACGGGGTGAAGAATGTAACTACCCTAGGTATTTCAATAGAAATTCCCTTCTTAAAAATATGTCATAAAGTCACATGAAAACACAACATAATGAACTTCTATGTGCTAAGTGACCTTTAAACATAAGTTTATCACTTCTATGTTGGAATTTTGAAAAGCTGACATACACAGTTGTGTTCAAGATGATTTTTGTAGACCAATAAGAAAAACATAATTTTTTGGTAAATAGTAACCTACCCCTATGAATAGTAACCTACCTTGTGAATAGTATTACGACCCTTATGAATAGTAAATATTATAAATAATAGTAACTTTAACCATGAATAATTAAATAAAATATAGGCATCTAAGAAAGTGACAATATGACCATAGTAAACATTTTGGTATTTTTTTACATTATAAATCATTAATTATAAGTAGTTAATTAATTAAAAAGAAATTTTTTTTTCTGAAAATCTGTTCATAAATTAGAAAATCTATGTCTCCTAGTTTTTAGATAATTTTATAAGACCCAACATAATTTTTGAATGCATTTTAAAATCAGTTGTAATTTTAAAAACTGTATTTTTCAAGTAAATTATGATTTTAATTAAATATTAAATTAATCAGATTAGAAAATTATTTTTGAAAAATGGACTTCATTTTTGGATTCAGCACAATGAAAATGGTTAGTTTGAAATTTTGAGATTTTTCTGAAATACTACAATTTTCAGGTGAATAGTAAAAAATACAGTTTTTCGTATAATCGATGTATCCTAAATTGCATCATTGATGATGTAATGATGAAATAAAAATTCTAGAACATTAGGTTCGGAAATATTATATTGAATTTCTTAAATGGTTCCTTCGAAAACAATAAACTCAAATTTTAATCCTAAAAAGAACTTTACAAAGCCTAAAGTCAAAAGGTGATTTCTTATAGTGTCTTTTTCTATTTCTTTCACATTCCTTTTAATAAATTAATGAGTTCGAAATATAAAGTTGATTTAAATCCTAATAAGAATTATATTTTATTAATATATGATTTAAGTTGTCAAAAAACCACTATTACAAGACTAACTTTTGATATATTATTTTATTTAATATTTTATACTATAAACACCTCCCTCCTCATGTATAAATAACCCCTCCCCCTCCCCTTGCCAAACCAAACCTCTTAGGCTTCAAGAATTGAATAAACACTTCCCAAGAATTTTCAATATCCCCTCCCCCACGTCCAAGAGCTTTTGGCCTCATCAGAAGACCAATCTTAGGCCCCTTAAAGAGGATCTCAAGAGGATGATTCAAGAGGTAAATTCTCTTCCTCTTTCCTTTAATTTCTTTTCAATTTCAGGTCATTTTCTTATTCTCTCCCAAACGATCTTCGTCCAAATGGTATGGTGACTCTAGTATCATACATATAGAGGAATTTTATGATACTAATGGGATATTATACCATCCAACCCCCTTCTCTTCTTCCTTTTATAAAACAAAACGTTGATCGTGGGGTGTTAATCTATCTCCTTCAAGAACGACATGTTTTCCTTTTTCATTTCCACCTTCAGATCAGGTCATAAAACCATTTTTATGGTTGAACCAGAATATTATATATGTATTATTTCCTATTTTATGTTCTTTAATTAACTTATGTACGTATTACTATATGAGTAAATGAAACAAGTTTGTTGTGGTAGAAACCCCGCCTAAATTAACCCAAACGATCATCATTAAATTCCTATCTAATGATTCATCCACATGGTATACAATGTAATTCATATTAAGATAATTTTAACTTATTTAATATCATTAATAACATGTAATATTTTTTCTGGATGTTTACCCATGTTCTACAAAAACTTCAATTCATGAATACATGTGAAACTCTCAAGAAAACCATAAAAATGAACATTTTCAATCAATGTTTTATACTATATAACTCATAAAAAGGCCCATTAATTAACACAATTAAACAAAAATGACCCCTATTAATGTATAAAAGGTTCTGGAATTTCTAATTAAGGAATATAATGTCATTATATAGGACATTAAAGCGAAGGAAGTATTTGGATACAATGTAAGGGGAAATTCTTGAACCCAACTTTCATCATCCAAGTTCTCCCTCTTTCACTCCTTTTTGATATAGTTACTCCTTAATAATATTTTTTTCATCATTTTAGTTTCCTTTTTGGGATATACATGTTTTACTGGTATTTATGAAAAACCAAATGTTTTCCAAAAGAACTCTTCTTTCAATAATACACCTATTACTTTTCATTCAAGATTGACAGTTCTTGTAACATGTATATTATTCCCTCATTCTTTTGGGAACCCAATGTTTATGAATGTGTTATTATGAGATGAAACGCATTCCTTTTCATGGGTTCTTTATGTTCATTTATGTTATATGTTCATTGTGGCATGAATGATAAAGGATAATGTTATAATGTGAAAGGTGCGCCGGGAATTATATAGCGCAATATAAATGTTTAAATGTGATGGGTGCACCCAAAATTATACCGCACTCCAAGGGTTTGGGTAAAGTAATGAATATCATGAGTAAATGTGAAATTACGTGTGAATAAGATGATTTCTTTTTTCACAATCATGTGTGGTACTTATCCCCTAAGACATGATGTTCCATTTTTATGCATTGCCACATTTCAAGTCTCTAATTAATGCTTCCTCTCATGTTTAGGATTCCTTGCCTATGTTATGAATATGATCACCCATGCTATATTGTACTTATCTACCCTCATACTGGGCTTCTAGCTCACCCCTTTTGAGGTATATCCTTAGGTGGCCACATGTACTAAGGAGAGGTCAAGTGCCAATAACAATCTAGAGAAGAAGAAATGAACAAAAATGCTTATGCTCGATGTTGTAATTCATATGTATGGTCATAGTTTTTTCAAGACACTAAACCATTGGATCCTCTATGTGTAATACAATTATGTTGTTTATCTTTAAAGTGATGTAATGGTAATGTATGAAAGGTTGGTTCACTATAATAATGGTAATATAATCACCATATATTTCCAAATATAAACCTTTGGAATCCATTGATCTAAAAATAAAGGATGTGGATGGAAGATATTTCAAAATCACCCAGGTTTCACCTAGATTTTCTGGGAAATGAGAGTGTAATGAATAAATTAAGGAGAATTTTGGATATGATAAACATACTGGACCTCAAAAAAATTATTGTGAATAACTAGTATATGTTTTGGATTTTTATAAGTCTCTACAATTTGGTATGTGTGAAAAACATTTCCCTTGAATAAATTAAACCCCAACCCCAAGGAATATACACTGATTTTTATGGGCCCATGGACATGAATTAATTCATGTCATAAATTATTCTTTCCCTCCATGAGTCAATTAAGAGAAGAAAACCTATCTAAAATAACACGTTTTTATCCACCAGCCTCCAATTCATGAAAAACTTCTCATAATGTGAATATATCTTCACATCTTGGATAGGGTTTTACAATAGAATTGAAACTACAAACTTTATCAACCCACCAACCACCCAAAAGCCTTATTTGGACACCTCATACCCTTAGACAATAAAAGTGACTAAAAATGAAGGCATCAACGGTTACACTGATTGATTTAATTATAATATTCTTCAAATAGAATCCAATAAATATACCTTGATGAAAAATATTTCAATATAGAAAATGGAATATTTAAAAATGATAAATAAACAATTTAATCTAAAAATTTCTTCAGGTTTCAATCCATTTTATATGCACTGAATATTTTCATTGTAATGCCTAACATTAAACAAGTTATGAACCATTTTAATTTTTTTTCATTAAAGATATTAAGTATTTCAAGATTCTAAATTAAATAATACCATATTCCCTAGGGTGTTTTATAATTTTTAAAATTAAATGTAATTTTAATGAATGAAATTAATTTAAATAAATTTAATGAAATTAAAAAGAAATTTATAGGAATTAAAAAGGAATAAAAATAGATAAAATGAAATTTTAAAATAAAATAATTATGGGGTTATTAGAAAAGTGTAAATAATTAAAATGGGAATTATCTCAATTTTTTTAAAAAAAATTTATTTACTTTTCAATTTTCATCTATTCTTTTTATTTATTTTTTTTATTTTTTTCCATTTTTTCTATTCTTTATTTTTTCTGTTTACTCTTTTTATTTCAAAATTTATTTTATTTCTCTCCCTCTCCTCTATCCCTTTGTGGTCTCCCCCTATAAAGTCCCCCTTGTAGCACACCGGCCTCCTCCTCCATTCTCTCTTTGGAAGCCCACAATGAATCTATTTCTTCTCTAATTTAGACGTATTTTGAAGCGCAGTGATACTCTTTGTAAGGATTAAAATATTCTATAAACAAAAATGGATTTCATCCTCCATACATATCATAATGTATCATGGAAGTAATTTATCCCCATTTTGGGTATTTTTTTAAAACCTCTCATTCCTCCTATTTTGGGAAAAATCAAATCATATTGCAGAGTGTATGATACACTATGATTATGAGGTAGGGTGTTTACTCCCTTTCCTAAATTTTTTTATCTTTTACATCCCTTTTTGTTCCTCTCTTCAGTTCCTACATTTAATTCTCAATTTTTCTCAATATAATTTAATTAAACTACTTTACTTGACTATTATGACCATATTTGATGTGAAAAAACATGTTTAAATTATTACAACATCATTGGATACCCCTTCGGGTGTGCTAATATAATCGGTCTATATTTTTATAGCTTGGAATAATCAATTTATTAATTTCATGTTTTGGTGAAACCCCTATTTTTTGAGTTCTAAATTAATTAAATTATTTAAGATAAATAAGAAGATTGAAATTTTGGGTTTTGTAGGTTTTTTATGCCTAATTATTCCTTATTAACTTTTTTACTATGTAATGATATTATAAAAGATTGAAATATATTTTTTTTCATTTGTTGATAATGTATTTTTCCTTGATAGATTCTGAACTATGATATAAAATTAATTGGTTATTTTTTATATAAGATTAATGTCATGTTTTGAAATAAAAATGATCTAATGAAAGTTCTCGTATTTCAACCCAAAATGTGATAGGTTTGTTTCACTAGGAATGTTTGGGTGTTGATATTTTGATTGTGCTACTTATATTTGGTTGTGATTATTGTGCTTGATTAATCAAGAATTATGTGGGATTTATTTTCTTAAATTGATTTTTTCAATTACGAATGTGTACTCTATGATATCTACTTCAATGGAATCTAATTAAAAAAATAGTGGGGTGAGAATGTGGGTTCGGTATTATGGAACCACACGTGGACTCTCGATTTTTGATTGGTTACCACACTACGTGTTGGGGAGGAGATGTCTTAGGATTTTCTCGATGAGTTTTTTTGTGGTATTTCAATATATTCATGAGTGATATCAGTTCGCTAGTGGAAAATCAATCATTGCATTGTTGGAAAAGTGTATATTCCAAGCCTTAGTGATACTCGACATCTTTTATATGATACTCAAATGGACCCATGATAAGCCATGACTCAAGAGATACGTGGTATTTTTAAAGATTTCCATGGATAAGGTCAGTGGTATTGGATAAATTGAAGGATCTACCTTAGATATATCTTCGTGAATGGCTCAAACTCCAACTATAAACATTAATATAATAGTATTGATAATGTGAGGAAGGTTTTTATTGATTCTTATTTGAGTTCCATGGGAATTTTGATACCTTTCTAGTACATTGAATCACACATTGGTTGACATAAAAATTAGACCCCAATCTATAGCACATGTATGGGGGTACGTTTATTTTTAGTACGTCTTTTATTTTTTCTAGGAATTTATATGTATATATATATATACATAAATCCTTCATTATAGAGGTGCTTTATTCATATTCTCCATATAGGGTGAAGTAGGTGGTATGATATGGGTGTCATGGAGAACTCAAAACAAGTGATACTTATTTTATTTTTTATTTAATTTCTTACATTTCTCATATATTAGAACACTATTTCTTACAGCATGAATTGGAAGGGTTTAGACACTGTGGGTGATGGAAAATTGGTATTTTATCCCATAGTCATACTTATGCATCATTTGGTACCTATATAGACTATATGTTCATAGGTATGGATAAAGGGATGTTTGTTTATTTTGATTCTAGAGTGTTTCTTGCTTCATAGGATGGATATTGGGGATAAATAACCATGCCTTTTCTTGAGATGCAGTTATTACATGTTGTGTCGCTTTCATTAAAACTTTTATAGATTTACTGTATTTCTCATTTCCAGAATTTTACTTTTGTACAGTAATCATATCATGACATCATTGGGTAAATGGGTTTATTAAAGGACTTTTACACATGTCATTTATTCAGTTAGGATT